>JAKTVU010000002.1:0-378523 GCA_030581855.1 Yueomyces sinensis
TGAAGCGTTAGCTTTTAAGGTTTTGAAATGCTTACTAATAATATTTCTTCTAATCGCTTCAATGTTATCATGTGGAACTATTGTTGGAATTTCCAAAAGTTTACAACTAGAGTCCAAGCTCAGTAAGAAGGATGATAAATATAGTCACTTTCGATAACTTTACATCTAAAAAATGAATTCTCAAGCAACCAACAACAACAACAGGCTACAAGCTAAGACCGAATAATTGTACTTAAGAGGTATATCTGACTGATTCAACTCTAAGTTATTTTCACCAGAGAGTTGTTCATCATCAATAATAGTGGTGCCTTTTTTTTCTCTTTGGCATTGGTATTCATCAATGTTAGAATATTTTAGTGGTTGGGAGAAATTCTAAAACACCCTCTACGATGAGTGTGAGCGAATGGTGGGTATCCATAGACAGTGATACAACTAGAGATTACGAGGAAGAGATAAAGTAGAGTATATAATTATAGAACAGTCTAGTTAGGTTTAGACATTCATGTATTATAATGTCTATAATTGAAATCTAATAGTTCTTATGAAAACAGAGCCTTAGCTTGCATTGTAATTATTAAAATAATTCGCTGTTGATAATCAATTAGTTAGTAATTGATAGTTGTTGCACTCTGGAGACATCAAATAGATCTTGTATATTACCTAAAGTGGAACCAAATCAAATAAGTTCAAGTGATAGTAAAAAAAAAAATTAGATTATATAAAAACCAAATAACTTATTAACGAGTTTGGCAAGAAAAATTGAATAATATACGAAAGGCAAAACAGAATTTTTCAATACATTGAAAATCGTGCTTTATATAAGAGACATATTCTCAATCACCAGAATAATTTAACAATAGATGACTGGAGTCTGTAATCAAGTGGTTTAGTGCATATTCCACACATACAGGTAATAGCTATTAAGATTTGTAGGGAATTTAATTATTCGCACTAATTAGTCATTTTGTTCACGCAATGCACTTGTTATAACTATATTTTCACGTAAATTACTAAAAAAGTTTACTTCTCGGCCCGTTTAAAAATATATATACCTTCGTACTGAGTTAGGCATATGTCAGTTTCGTGCAGCGGCCTGTGGTGGAATAGAAAGTAAGCTAGTAGCTATAAATATCGTAGGCAGTAGTTAAAGCTAGTGCCCTGTGGTTCAATAAAATATTTATCTTGGTGAGATAGAATAAACATAGTTCAAGATGTCTATTCTTATCTCTAATATAAAGCTATGTAATTCTTATATATGAATAGCTAGTTCTAATTCCTACCCCTTGTTCCTTAGTCTGGGTAACCGGGCCACCATTGTCACTTGTGGTCCATCAGTCAGAGAAATTTATAATATACAAGTTAAAAAAATTATTTTATTGTAGAGAAATTATAGCTTTATATATATATGTGAACTTTCTCGAAGTCATCGAATCAATTAGACTTAATATTATCAATATTATTTAGCCAACGTGCAACAGTTCATTGAAACACATATGATTTATACGTCATCAATTTAATTAGATTTCATGCAATAAGGTGAATTTTTATTACAATCTATTTATATGGATGAATTGCTTTCTATTACACCATATTCAGTAATTTGACAATTGTGAGCGTATTTATTCGAAAAATTGGCAAGGCATAATAGTATTATATGCTTTAATTAGAATAATTATTTTTTTCCTTTATATAAGATATAAAAGAAAATGAAATATAAATTTAAATTTAAATTTAAATATAAAATAAATGCACCCTTGATATATTATTAGATTTTGGCAGAAATTGAGATGATGAAAAAGCATATTCTTTATGATTCATCGGTTTTAAATAACTAATAACTAGTTTGTAGTACTTCTAAAAATAAATATTACTCTTTAGTTTTAATCCAGATCATACATTATGTCTGTATTTAACAAATATAGCTAATTTAGCCGCCCAAATACCCATAACATTTTTCAAATTTCACGCATTTTCCAACTGTTAAAGCGGCTCTTCAGAATAATATCGTGACTTATGGAAGAGTAGCCAAAATCAATATAAATATAGGGCCTTCTCCTAAAATGGACCCGGTTGTTATTATATATTGTGCATATGGAGTGTTTAATGCTTGTTACATTTATAATCTCATAATCGATGAAGAAGATGAGCCGAGTAGAATAGCACTAAATACTATATTATGTAATAGGGAGAACGATATGGGATTAGCATGACGCCAACCATCAAATCTGAATAAATTTCATTTCCAAGCAAATTCCAAACAAGTTCCAGAGATAGAAATCTCAAAAATTTCTTGTTCAACCCAGAGGCCTGAATATAATGATATATATGATATAAATGAGTGTATGTATATTGGAGTAGATAGTTGCCTATCTTTGAATCCTTGGTTCTGTTCAATATTCAATAGTCTTCACCCTTCGATACCACTTCCTTCTTGTTAGCATGCAACAGAATGGTATGTTCGAATTGAGCAGTGTATGAACCAGGGATATCCATCAATGGCGGATAGTCTTGTACAATACCTTCTTTGACTAGATGGTTCAATCCAAATAGATATTGTTCTTCATTTAATGAATCTAAATAACGACGACAGAATGGTAAAGTACCGAAATTTCTTTCAATGGTCTTCAACAGGTGTTTGGCACGTGTAAGGCCTGGTGCACGATGTTGTCCCTTGTTTAAAGCATAATGAGACACTTCACCTTCAGGGATAACTTGACCACTACCAGTAGTACCGAAAGTTTCAATTGCAAAATGTTCACCTTCTTCCATCTTAGTTTGATCACCATTTTTAACAATTGGTACAGATTTACCAGCATGAATTTGATATGGTCCTATGCTATGGCCACATAAATTTCTACATGGCTTTACTTGATACGTTTTACCATTTAATTCAACTTCGTATGATTCCATAACTTCTTGGATAGCTTCACCAATGTCTGTTAATCTAACATCAATACCTGATTCTTTAATACCTGTATTAGTAGCTTCTCTTACTGCTGTTAATAAATTATCATATTTATGATCAAATGTTACAGTCCATGCACTATCGATAATATTACCATTGATATGTACACCGAAATCAACTTTCATAACATCGTCATATTTTAATACTGTAGTATCACCCTTATTTGGTGTATAATGTGCTGCACAATCATTAATTGATAAACCTGTTGGGAAACCAATACCTGCTTTAAATGGATCATCTAATTTATTTAAATCTGCATCACTACTTGTAAATTTTCTAGTTGCATTTTCAATCATATCAGCGATATCAATTAATTTCATATTTGGTTGAATCCTTGGTTGAATATATTTACGTACTCTTCTATGAATTTCTGCACCTTTACGTACATCATTCCAATGTTCTTTTCTCTCTAAATCTCTATTTAAATAACGTTTTTCAGTATCTGTTGTTCTCTCTAAATTAAAATCTTGTTCATATTCTAACCATTGTCCATCTGGATAAATCTTATCAGGATAATATTCTTCAATTGGTTTTAATGATGGTTTCTTCTTTTTCTTCTTATTTTTCTTTTTCTTTGATGATTGATCATTTACATTTGTTTCAATTGTAACATCATTATTGTTAATATCTGGATTAACATTTTCATCATTAACAATGATTGTCTCTTTATTAGGAGAGGTAATATTTTCAGTAGACATGTTTGAAAAAAAACTGTTCTTGATTTATTAATACCAAACAAGATACAAAATAATATTAAGAATTCTTTGCAATATTCGATAAAGTTTCACTCTTTCCTTTTAATTATTTTTTCACATCTTTTTTTTTTTATAGTTTATTTTTCACTTTTTACATAATAGCCGAAAAGTTAAAAAATTGAGTTTTTTTCCTTCTTCTTAAGAATACATTAATATCAAGCAAGAAAATACATAAAAATATCATTGATTCAATGAATGAAATAAGGATATTTAAAATTATTTGTATAACAATCTTTCTCTTTTTTGCCTTTACTTATTTATATGCCTTATATCATCATATATCCCTTAATCCATTGTATAATAAATAAATAAATAAAATATATCATCGGCATCGCAAGCTGACACGTGAAAGAGGCTTAAACACGTAAAAATTAATTAAATATATATACATTTTCTTTTAGGTATACTATTTAGAGTAAGAAGTATCTAAAGAGAAGAGGAGGAAAAAAAAATTTAGATATATATAAGAAGGGTGTGTGTACTATATTAATACACAACAAGATATCATAATAATAATAAGATACATTTATTGATCTGTGAAAAATAGCATAGAATACAGTACAACATGGCAATTCCAAGTCTTGCTGATGCTAAAAATCGTCGTAGGACGAAAGCACATATCAGACATACAATGTCAATACATAATTTATTAAGTGATCCATTTGGTATATCAACGTTAACTATATGTAGTTTTTCATGGATTATAGCACTTGGTGGTTCGTCAGCGACAGTAGCTGATAATGAATCATTTCCTAGATTTTCATGGTGGGGATTAGCATATCAATTTGTTATAATTGTAATAATGACTATATTATATTGTTTTGATATTGTATCCTATTATAAAAATTTTACAGTTGGTAGTAATTGTGTTGCATTTGTATATAATACAAATTCTGCTACAAATTTATTATACTCTGATGGATCAAGAATACAAGCTGCTACATCTGGATATATATTAATGGCTATTATAAATTTTTCATGGATTTTTTATTTTGGTGGTGATAATGCATCACCAGTTAATAGATGGTTAGATTCATATTCTATACGTGGTATAAAACCATCCGCACAAGAAGATGCATTATTAAGGGCACATAAGAGATCGACTAATATGTTAGGTAGAAGTAGAAGTATGAAGATGGTTAATTATGAGACAGATACTAATATACCAATAAATTACAATAATAATACCAACAACTACAATTATAATAACAATGAGAGTGAAATAGGAATAAATTTAAGAGAAGATCCAGTAAGATACATATCTAGTACAGAATTAAATGGACTAGAGAATTATCAAGATACAAGGAGTATAGGGATACCCGCTGAGATTAGTAATGAACCATCAGAGTCCGATACCAAAAAGAATAGTACAATCAGTTATACATTGGAAGATAGGGAAGAGAATAAGGGGAATACCTTTTCAACGGGTATAAGCAGTAACAATAACACACAGACCACATTTGGTTTTTACAGTGATATGTATGAAGAGACGTTCCCATATAAGGCATTAGCATTGTACAGTTATGATGCATCAGCGAGCGATGCATACGAGATATCGTTCGACGAAGGAGAGATACTGCAAGTGAGCGACATCGAGGGTCGGTGGTGGAAGGCCAGAAGAGCCGATGGCACAACAGGTATCATCCCCAGCAACTACGTCAAACTTATAAACCAAGAAGAAGAAGAAGAACAAGATGCCATGTTGTGAGACAAAGTACAGATCAACAACTCCCAGAATACGCACTTTCTTCTTAGTCACGGCCCTCTTTTAGGAGCAACCCGCGGCCCGCATGAGGCAAAAATAGGGTCTTGTCTCCTATTTATTGTTGTTTTTCTATGCCATCCTTGGCACTAAGGAAAACAAGTCTGACCATCGTGAAAAGGGAATGTGCCACCACAGACAGATTCATATTCATTATTACAAACATTCACTCAGATACAGATACACTCATATATATATATATATATATATATATATAACATAATACAATAAAATACATACAATCCAACTTCTTATCTTTCTGTCCAGATCATGTGCCAAACCAGACCTTACTGCAAAAAATCACTTTAATTTTCATGCTGAGCGCATAAGAAACAAAATTCCCATTTCTTTTTCCTTTCTCTCTTTTTTCTTTTCTTTTTTTACCGTCCTTTTTGGGAAATTCTTAGTATTATAATAAAAGATATTTAAATACAAAGAATTTTTAGTTGAAACTTTTTTTTTTATTAAAATTTCAATATTCCAGAAAGTATTATTTAGTTGTTGTTTATTGTTTGTTATTAATATTATTATTATTATACTTTCAAGATTTCGAAGTTACTTTTCCCACTCGTGGTAATAATCGTGTCACTTCTTTTTGTAGTCGTCGATTTGCCAGTTATGCAAATGCAGTATCGCGACTTGGCCTTGTTAAATACCGGTAATTTAAAGAACATACTATCATTCACAATAGGTCACCACAATACTCATCATAATAATAATAATCACAAGTGCCATTCTAAAAAGATGATGAAAACATATATTACTAAACCATGGAAACATCCAAATTTATTATCAACTAGAAAGAAAACACCAATTTTAAAATTTTTCTTAAAACAGAAAAAATCTAAAAAACCAACATTAATTTTTGATGATAATTTAGAAATTGAAAAATCAATTAATTTACCAAATTTAATAAGGTATGGTAAATTCTCTGGTATGAAAGATTTTAGAGTTAATAGATGCAAATATTCAAATAAAAGACACGGAATACATCATATTAAAAATGGTTATTCTTGTTCTTGTAAATTTGATACTTTTGTTCATTCACCATTGAATAATACTAATGATGATTCAGTTATATCTTTATTCGATCCCGAGAATGA
Organism: Yueomyces sinensis; assembly: GCA_030581855.1. Lineage (NCBI taxonomy): Eukaryota > Fungi > Ascomycota > Saccharomycetes > Saccharomycetales > Saccharomycetaceae > Yueomyces > Yueomyces sinensis. Next base: position 6,586 of record JAKTVU010000002.1, read on the forward strand.
TTACCGCTTAGATGATATTACGCCTAATATCAAAAACTCCGTGCATGACGATGAACATAACAAAAATTTTTATATGTGGGTAAAAACACTATAGAACAATACGAGCACTTTTATTATTATTATTATTATACCCTCAATACCACAATTCAATTCAATATTCCTATCACGCATTATTAAAATATCCTCATGTCGTCCCATTTATTATTATTATATATTTATAAGTCATATTTTATATATATAATCATTTATTTTTTTAAAATATAGATTTTTTTTACATTATTATTATTTAAACAGTCTTTTTCTTTTTCTTCTCATATTATACATCAGTTTTAGCTACTTGCCAACTTTTAGTATCTCTAATATTATATTCATTACTAAATAATTGATCCTCTGGTGATCTAATCTTTGATAAATAATTTTCATTCTTTAAATTATTCTTTCTTTCAATAAATTCCCTTTTATTCATACTTTTAAATGTTTCTATTCTTTTTAAATTATTTGTTATATTCCTTGACATATTATTATTATTTTTCTTTTTATTTTTATCATTATGAGTATTACTTTTATTATAATCATGATAAACATTCCATGAATAATGATTTGAATTATAATATTCTGCTTCTTCCTCTTTTAAACTTAATGCTTGTAAATCAATTAAATTAATACCTTTCTCATTTTTAGCCCAACCATTACCACCTCTTAATATATCTTCAACACATTCTCTTGGTGTAAATTCACCAGGTCTTGGATCCCATGGTAATTTAAATGTTTTCTGATATAATGAATCAACTACTGGTGATAATGATGCAGATATAGTAGTTGGTCCAGTTGTAACAGATCCAGAATTTACACTACCTGTACCACCATTTTGAAATGCATTACTACTACCTAATAATTTTGATGAATTTCTTAATTTTTTACCATTTGATGTTGGTGATGTTATTATACTCTCTTCTAATATATCACCAATACCTGCATGAAATGAACCAGGTAATTGCCCCGATGTAAATGTAGTTGGAATATTAAAATCTGAATATGAACCTCTATTTAATTCCATCTTTAATGATAAATTTAAAATTGAATTAACTTTTGAATTTTTTAAAAGAAATCTATTTGTAATTATTTGTTCATTCTCTCTAACATAATCTGATATATTTAATTCAACATAACCTAATGATAATTTACCTATAATTTTTTGATTTATATTATTTGAATTAACAGTTGTAGTCTTATGTGGTAATGGATTTGGACGTGGATGTAATCCAATCTCATTTGAACTATGATTTCTCTTTTTCATTGATGCACTAGTAGTAGTACTTGAATGTTTAATACTTGGAACTGTAGAAGCACTATTATTTGATTTCGCTACAGTAGTAGAACGATTTTTAATTGGAGTTGAATTTGTACTATGATTGGTATTATTTGGTGTAATTGGAGAATGAGCACTATTATTATTTGATGTTGAAGATGTAGTAGTAGTAGAAGTAGGATCAATAAATTCAATAATAATCTCTAAACGTAATGTTTTTTGAGATAAATTACCATTTTTATCAACTTGTAATTTAACTTGAACAGGTTTATCTAAACCATAATTCCATTGTGCTTTATGATGTATAACATCAGCTCTTGGTATTTGGCCATGATTTGAACTTGAAAAATTAGCAATTGTTTCAGTTGGATTAGTAGCCATATTATTTACATTATTACCACTATTAGATAATGTATGATGACCTGATGTACCTGTACCATCTTTAAGACTCCATTTTATTGAACAATAACCTGATGATTGTGGTATATTAATTAATTCATTAATTCTTAAATATAAAAGAAACTTTGGTCTTTTACTTTTATTTTTACTAGAGAACATTGTATATTAATGATATAATCTCTAGTTAAAATATATATATATCTTGTGAACGAATTATATATCGTTTTATGGCTCTATATCTTAAGATTTTCATATAATTTCGATATTAATATTAAAACAAGGGTCCTTCTGGCCATCATCTTTACAACAAGAGAAAAAAATCGTTTTTTTTTTTATTAAAAAATCATTTTTGACGTAAGTCACCTGATTATTTCCTATCATAGTAAAATAAACAAATAAAGTTGGAATCTGGGGAAATTGCTAAAAATAGTAATATTTTATAAGTTTAATTATTATAAAATTACAAAATGATGTTAAATAAATAAAAGATATAAAGTGAATATTGTGTAGTATAGGAATATATATTATAAATGAAATATCATGTTAAGATATTTGAAGAGAGAATAGAATAGAATAAAGAGGGAAGAAAATAAAAGAAGAGAAGAAAATGTATGAGAAAGTGCAGAAAAATGTATGAAATATAATAAAACAAACGTATGAAATATAATAAAACAAATGTATAAAAATAAAATATTAGTCTGAATCTGAATCATCAAAAAATATAAAACTATTTTTTCTACCTTGTTGATTAATAATCAAATCATTACTATTATTATTAGAATGTGAAAAATTTTTGTATAAATTTTTAGATTGTTGTTCTTGTTTACAAGAAGAAGAATTTATTTTTGATGATTTTGGTGTAGTATATAATAAACATTTTTTGAATAATGTAAATTCTGATTCCGATTTTGGTATGAAAGTATGATTATCTTGTTCTTCTTCTATTGATGATGAAGAGGGAATAATTTTTGGAATATTATCAGTATTGGTATTGTCATTAATATTATTAGTAGTAATGAATGAATTTGTAATTGGAATTGTATTTGTATCAGGTAATAAATCATCTGGTATATCAATAACATCATAATTATTTAAATCTATAATTTTTTCTAAATTATTATTTTTTTTCTTTTTATTATTAATTATCTGGTGTGTATAATAATAATTATCATTTTCATTTGAATTAAATGATAAAGGTGAATATTCTTTATTATTTTCGTTGTTTTGATTGTTGTTATAACTTGTATTTACTGAAGAATATGAAGAATTACTGGTATCGAATAAAGTATCATCTAATAAAGAATTTGTGGATGGCACGGGTGAAAATATAAGATTTGTACTTGGTAAAGATTTAATAGTTTTTCTACTAAAATGTGATGATGATAAATTTGAACTATTATTCCTTTTAAATGAAAATTTGTTGTTGTTATTTTTCTTATTAACTCTATTTGAATTAATTGATGATAAACTTGATATTGAATTATTTGAATTTGTAGATAATAATAAAGATTTTTGTTTATGAATATCATTTTTAAATTTATGAAATTGCATAAATGAATCATCGTCTTTGTTAATTAAAATTGGTGATAATAAAGGATCGGAATCGGAATCTATATCCATATCGGAACTAGAAGAAGAAGAATATTCAAAATCCGATGAATAATTATCATTATCATATTCGAAAGATAAAGAAATACATTGTTTAACTTCATTATTAAATTTAATATGTTTATTTGAATTTGAATTATTATTATTAGTAGTAATAGTTTTTTTCAAAATTGATTTTAATTTAGTTGAATTTTCATTTAATAAAGTATTTTGAACCGAATTTAAATTATTATTTGATGAAAATAATTTATTTAATTTTGAATGTAATACTGGACCATATAACCAAATAACATCAGAATCTTTTGACCAATTAATATAAAATGGTGATATTGTCTTTAATTTAAATTTTAATTTTAACCATGATCTCCAAGAAGCATTCTCTAATCTAATTAAATTAGTATAATCATTATCATTTATAGTAGTGTTATTCGTATTTTTTTGTTGAATAAATTTCCAAGATTTAAAAATATCGAATTCATTCCAATTATGTGATAAATAATCTACATATTGATTTGGATTATCATTATCGAATATATTAGTGTCGTCATTTTGTAAATTAATAAATGAATGATGTTTATTTGTTATAAATTTAGTATTTGACATATAAAAGATAGAATAGAAAACAACAATAACCAAAAAAAAAAGAAATAATAAAATTTAAATAAATAAAACACGTTACAATGGAAACTTCGTGAAGTTTATTGTTGTTAAGGGGGAATAAATAACTAAGTAAAAAAAATTATCTATCAATCAAAATGAAAAAAATATCAATCGAGCATCAATAAGATTCAATACATATATACATACATATATATATATATATATATTAGAAGATTGAATAAAACCTCACCCAAAACGAGAAAATAATAAAAAATAAAAAATTTCAGTTTGAAGTGAAATAATCAGGGAGCCATGCTTTAACACCGAAGATTCAATGAGTGTCTCTCTTAACCAGTCGTAATAAGAATTAGAGTTCAGACACCATCTCCATACCAGTGCAGAATGTAGTAAACATGACGATGCTCTTGTTTTATCTACAGGGTCTCTTTCAGCCTATTCCACCGGCACACTACTTACTAGTTAATACCAAAAGCTGGGGTAAATTTAGTTCTCTTTATTCATTTCAAACCGGCATTGCGCTCCCCGGAGCAGAGATTACCGCCGCGTTTCCCCACATTTTCTATTCTCTCTCTGTCTGTGTTTCTAGTTTACTTTGCTTTGCTATCTCCTCCGCGCTCCGGTACGCGCCGGCTGCCTGTGCTGCAGCCTGGGCCCACTCCACACCGTACAGCCCAGCACAGCGGTAGAAGGACGTGGGCTCCTCTGTCTGGAGATCGGGCAGGTGACCAGGCTCGTCTTCGCTAGTGTTGTACCACGAAATCCACGCATCTCCGTTACTGACTCCTGAGCCAGCAAGTGCCCGGGTTAACCACTTAATCCCGGTTTTCTTCTGTCCCCTGCCCAGAAACCATTCTGCTATCGTGTGTAGCACTGCACTGTGGTTATTAGAAGCCTTAAGGGCCTCCTGAAACATTAACTTATTATTGTTATTGTTTTTATTTTCTACTTCTTGGAGTTCTAATCGTAATTTCTCTCTCCATATTAGACCCTTTAGATCCGGATATATCTCTAACATAGATGGTGATGTCGTAAGTACTCTGTTGGTTATATTTTTACCTTCTTTAAAATAACCGTTTCGGATCTCAAATAATATTATATAATATATTAATTCAAGTCTTTCTAATACTAATTCTTCTTTTTCTAATAAAAGTAATTTCTTGTTCAATATTATTCGGGCTTTACCTATATTACCTTCTTTCTCATAAAATTCACTTAATTTGATATATACTTGATATCCTATATTCTTCTCCATTTCTTTGTTTACTAATATTAATTCTTCTAATTCTTCCGTATTTTCTATCTCCTCACTTAATAATCGAATGTTTATTTTTTTATCCTTGATATTATCCGATATGAATTTTTTAATTATTCTTTTATCTATTTTATTATAATTTAAAAATTTAATATATTCAATTTTAATTTTTAATATATCTGGATTAATTTTAATTAATTTATTAAATATTTCATTTATCTCCTCATATTTTATCACTCTCTTATCATTATATCTATACAAATAATTTATTCTTAATATTTCAATCTTATAATTATCAATCCATACTTTTCTTAATTTATCAATAATATTCATAATCTTATTAATATTATCACCACTTACACCTCTCTTCTCTATCTCTGTAATATACATTTCACATATATCTATCCTTTTACTAACAATATATTCTTCTTCTTCTTGACATGATCCATTCACAATAATATTTAATAAATCATTCATATCTTTATTATCATCTTGTATCATATTAATATATTCTTTTATCTTCACAATATCTTGATACTCTTTTTTCAAATATTCTTTATATACCATTCTTTTAATGCCTTCTTTAACATTACTAATATTAATATAATCAAATGCTTTATTCTTCTCCTCCTCTCCAATATTTTCAAATAAATTATATATTATACTCTCACATGTCTTATAATATCCCCTATCATATACTTTACACATTTCATTCATCCATTTATCTATAATTATATCCTCTTTATTATTATTCATACCTTTCTTTATCAATTTATTTAATCTCTCTTTATCTATTCCCTTATCTTCCCTCTCTTCAATTTCACTTGCTATTATCCATATTTTAATATTATTATCCTTACCTACTACTATATTATTACGATATTCACTTAACAATTTTTTACTATTAATATAATCTTGTGTATTATAAATTAATTCTTCCCATAATATTTCACTTTTTTTAATAAATTCAATACTTTTTTTTAACATTTTATAATAATTTTCTTTATTACCTTCTTCTTCATTTTTAATTATTTTAATTAATTCAATCCATAAATATTCTTCATTAGGTATTTCAATTATACTCTTCCTTAATATCCTTTTCTTATTTATATCATCAATCTTTATCAATTCTTTCCATAATTTTAAACTTTTACGATTATATTTAATACCTTTTTCAATTATACTCTTTTTAATCTTAAATTCACTATTATTATGTATCTTTAAATTTTCAATCCATATATTTTCATCATTATAACAATGTAAACATCCCTCATTGATTAATCTTTTTGCTTTTTCTATATTACCCATCCTCTTCTCAATATTACTTATCGTTATCCATGCTTTACTATTCTTTGGATCACTCTTAATATATGATTTCATTATTAATCTAGTTCTCTTTAAATTATCTACTTCTAATTCTTCATTCATTATATTCTCCCTATTTTGCATTGAATTATTTAATTCTTTTAAATATTCTTCAATCTCAGTATTATTATCAATTTCATTGTTAGCAATTTTAGCATCTAATTGTTGTCCTAATAACTTCTCTCTTTCCTCAGTTAATTTAAATAAATTAATATCACCATTCTTATCTTTACCACTAAGTGAATCAGGTGCTGCATATGTTTTTCTATTCATTTGTTCTTCTATCCTTAATCTTTTATTCATTTTAGTCATATCTTTTGCATCAGGTAAATTTTCCCATTCTTCATAACTAATCTGTTCCATCTCTCTTTTTAAATCATTATTATTACTACTTTTATCATTCTGATTATCATATTTTTCAATTTTTGTTTTATTCTTATATCGTTTCTTACTTTCAATCATTCTCTTATCAATCATTTCAAATATTTGAAATTCTTCACTATCTTGTAATCTTTCATTATTTTGAAATCTTTTAGGTATTTTTTTAGAATTCCTTTCACTATATTGTTCTTTCTTAGTTGCAAATCCATATGCACCACGTCCTATACCAGCAACATAATTAGGTGGAGCTTCTTGGTCTAAAAATGGAGGTCTTTCCATTCTTATTGTATATCTATAATCTAATTTACAAATGATATCTTGTTCTCTATAATATGCTTATTATTTAAACTCATCTGTTGCAATTTTTATTTTTTTTTTTTAGCTTCTTCTTAAGAATGGTTTCTTCAAATTCGGGATCGTTCCCTCTTATAGTTAGCATTCCGTCAAAGGGTTCTATTCTTTTTCAATAAATTGTATTTTATAGTTAAAATTAGTACTTTGAATATATTTAAATAGCATATTCTCATTTACATTTAATAATTCTTGATTTTTTTATTAAACTATGTACAACGTACCATCTATTCGCATCATATCACTTCTCTCTTGTTCTTCAAGCATCGTTGATCTTGCCAACTCCGAGAATTGTAGACGCTATTTAGTTCTAATAATGACGATAATTTAAAATAATACCTTAATTATTAAAAAATTATGTTTTATCCTTAATTGCATATTTACATTTCCCTAATAATTAAAGGTTTTTTACAAAATAAAAAAAAAATATAATATAATTATATATTTTCCTCTCTTGACAAAGTTATTTAATTAAAACTTGGTTCAATTTTTTCAGCAAACAAACCATTGTCATTTCTTCACAATTGAAAAACTATAACTACACATCTCAAAGATCATGTCAAGTAAAGAATATTATTATTCAGGACAACAACCTCCACCTACATATTATCAAGGCCAAACATACCAAGGTGGTATGGACTCACAATATTATCAAGGTAGTCAACCGATGAGATATCAACAACAATATTATGTACAACAACAAGGACCTCCAAGAAGTGCTGGTAATGATTGTATGGCAGCTTTCTGTTCTGCTTTACTTTGTTTAGCATGTTGTGGTTTGATTTTCTAATTTCAAAAAACTGATATTCCTAAATATAATCTAAGTGTTGGATACTTATATATAAAACATTATTTTACATAATTTAAATTAAATTAAATTAATATTTTATTATTATTATTATTATTATTATTATTATTATTATTATTATTATTATTATTATTATTATTATTATTATTATTATTATTTGTGAATGTATATTAAATCTAAAAATTAAATAAATATGTATATAGACATATCTTGATAAATAAGCTTCAGGATGTTTTTTTAATATGCTACTCTGTATGTGTGTTAATATCCATTGTAATCATTAATATGTATTCTTTCATAACTTATTATTTGTTAGCCAATACTGATATATCTACAGAATGTTTTAATTAATTAGCAATTGTGCAATAGGGAATTCAATTGATTCACACTTCAGTTCTAGCATCGTTTGACACTTCCCTTTTTTATATCACTTCGTGGCTTTATTTGAATTATCTTTTCCCTTGGACTTTTCAATAGAAGAGTTCTTTCTTGAATCATTACTGTTATTATTATTAGTCAAATTATCTATTTTTTGATTTTCCTCAAGTTTACGTAAGGTCTCTTTTAATTCTGCATTTTCCTTTTTGTATAATTGTAATTCAATTTGAACTTCTTTTGCTCTACCATACGCTAACATCTTTGAAAATTCCTTATTTTCATTTGTTAAAGTTTCAATTCTTACTACCATTCTATGAGCTAACGCTTCAACATCATATCTACCATCTTTTGAAATTGAATTGCTTGGATGTAATGCTAGTGCTGTTAAAATACTCTCTAATCTTTTCTTTGATTCATCTAATTCTTGTTCTTTCCTTTGCAAAACGTTTGATAATTTTTTAAATATATTAATAATGTTTTCAGGTAATTCAATCTCTTTACTATTCATTTCATCTGCAAGTACATTCTTAGATTCATTACCCTTAGCTAATATTGATTTAAAATTTTTAATTTGAAGCTCTAAATATTGAATTTGTGATTCTTTTATCCTTAATTGTAAATTGTAATTTTCAAAATTATTATTAGTATTCGATTTAGCATTGTTACTATTACTATTATTGTTATTGTTATTTGTTGTTATACCGTTATTATCCGTATAATTAACATCAATACTATTGTTTCTATTCATTAACGGGAAATTCATACTTGTATTTGCGGTAGTACCATTATCAACAAAACCATTATTAAATGAATTATCCATACGTGAATTGAACCCGCTGCCACTACTAGTATGTTTGGAAGATGATGAATCCAAAATATTCATACCTCCAAGCGATGATATAGTATTTGAGTTTGTTATGTCAGATCCTGCTGTATCAACAGCCATTGCATTTGTATTATCGGTATAAAAATAGCGTTTCTGATCCCTTGGCAAATTATTCAAGTTATATCTATTAATATTATTGTTATTGTTATTACTATTAGTTGTAGCATTATTATTAATGAAAGGAGATGCATTATTATATCTTGAATTTAAAAGATTTTGATCATTGGAGGATAGTAAATTATTATTGCCAGTATTATTATATTGCTCTCGTTGATCATAATTCTTAGCAGGCGGTGTATTACCGTTATTCATCCCATTATCCAGGAATGATAAATTAGCAAAATTATCTAGAAGCGGAGTCTGGTTCTGTTGTAAATTCTGATCATAACCGTAGTAGCCCATTATTATTATAAATACTGTATTATATTAGTGATTGAATTCAGATATCTTAGGTATGTTTTTTTAGAACAAGTGTTACTTTCGTTATAGCGAACAATCCAGAAATATTGATTGTTATCCAAGGTTCTAGTATACCAAAAAAGCTGTTCAAATTGTTGTGATGGGCAATGAGAATGAATTAGTAACTAACGAACTTGACTTATCGCAACCAAGTTATAAACAGTTTAGATCAGCCGTTCTCTCGTTCTTTTGAATTCAGATCTTTTATGGTTTCCTAAATTTTGATGATTTGCTTAGAAATGGGCGGAAATCAAAATCTACAATTTCGAGGTCTCGATATCCAGCGGGTCTGTCTCTCTTAGAGTCCGCTATTGTCTTCAATTGAAAAGTAGTGGATAGAAGGCAATAAAACTGGTTAAGAGGTGTTTATTGACTAATACATTGGCTATAAATTACATTATATAAAGACTATTTAACTTAAAATATTAGTGGATAAGCTTGTGAAGAAGAAAAATTTATATTAAAAAGATACTTAAAAAATCATTATCGTAAATACACTCTTGATGTATTAGTGCAGACTATGTATATTTTATATATGTACAACAGTTATAATTAGTATTAATTGTCAATATCCAATATTTTGGACACAATGTATATATTAGGTACTTTGGATTAGTATGTAATTCATATTATCATAGACAAAAGTACTTGATAATACCGAACAAACTTAAACTCAAAATGATTAGAAAGAATGCATGCATGTAGAATGCATCACTAGATGTCATGACGTAGAATGGTAAGTGGATGTAATATAGCCAGTGTAATCTCATGACTACATGTATAGCTTTTTGAAAAATATTGTCTGTTTTGCCCATTTGTTTTCTTTTTTCTTGGGTGGTTGGAACATATTCAAATGTAGTGTGTGCTACTGGGGAAGTCTTTTTCTCACTTATTAGTGTTTCAGTGTTCTTGTTCATTGTGTTATTTGTAGATATTTGGAAATGAAAGAAAAGGATTAAATATTCTTAGCGTGATAATGATGATTGTGGTATCTTTGAATGTGCTTGAACGACAATTCTGAATATATGTAATCTGGCAAAGTATAAATTCGATTCCTCGAGGTCTTTCAATAGCTATTGTAGTAGTAGTAACAGATTTTTTTCAGTCAACGAGAATTTTATTTTTCTAGTGAGTTTAGTTAGAACTCTCCTAATTCGCGAAACAATGACTGAATCGCATAGTCTCCTGCATCTATATAAAAAAATTAAAGTGCGGCAAAGATGCCTTTAAATAGCCAATATTTCAGTTATTAGATTATAAACTATTTCTATAAATGAATGTATTGCATAATTACTCTTGTTACAAGTATATAATTAGTAAATTTGATTGAGTTAGTACAATAGTGAACAAATATTGTATACTCCTACAAAAAGAAATTACAAATGTTATCTATCATCATCTCCTTTCTTGGTTACCAAATACTGTAGAAAATATGGTTTTTCTTTTATTGTTTCCTGTAGCAATACTAGTAGTTTGATTGTCTAAAAGCTCTCGACGGATTTTTTCCAAATCAAGGGATTGACGTGCTTTAGCGATAGTTTTTCTTACATCTGCTGGTGAACCACTTGAAATGCTTGTCGTACTACCATTTTTTCGAGCATACATTTGTCCTTCTGGATCTTTTAAATTTCCTCGATTTTGTTGAGGTTCATTATATTCCCTTGGAGATATATAATCCCCCTCTATATTAGGTGCAGGCATATTACCTTTCAGAAAACTAGATTTTCCCTTTAAATCACTCAAATTTTTAAAATCATTTCTTGCATTTGCAATAACTGATTTATTTCTTGCTTTAGCAGAATCTGAAGATGTTTCATTTGGACTCATCTCAGGGCTTGAAAAATTAATTTCATGGTATTGTAAGTCTAACGCTTTCTTTGAACCTTTCTTCGGAATGCCTTTTATCTGGCTTATCATTACATCTAAGTCATTGTGTTGCTGTCTTTCATTTCTTTCGTTAGGCATATTCTTGCGAAGTACACCATTACTTATATTTAATCTTCTATCCCTTTGACCATTTCTATCCGTATCTGTATTGGTATCTTGCTTGAACGCGTCAAACTTTTCCATAGTTCCTGAAATATTGGTATCAGAACTATCTAGATCCATCTCTACTGTACTCAAATGAATTTCTGCTCTAGTCCATTTGTTATCTGATATCTGAGGAATTCTAGGGACACTATTGCTTCTATCATTAAATGGTGGAATTTTTTTCTTCTGAGTTTCATTCAAATGAGAAGGTGGTGGTGGTACACTTGATTGAGTGGATCCTCTGTTTGAGGATCTAGGAGGTATAGAATATGTAGCAGATTGTTCACGAATTTGGGGTGAAGAATATGAGTTATTCAGAGGTTGATCATCTCCTTTTGGTGGAAGTAGTTTATGCGTAGTAGTTGGAATATTAGCAGAGAAAATGGGGTTATTATTATTAAATGCTGATGGAGATGATGAAAAGTTATTTTGATATGATGATGCCTGTTGAGGGTTTGGGAAAGAAGAAATATTACTGAAAGAATTAGGTTGGCTCTGGTTATTTGCTTGAGAATTAGGAGGAATATTTAGATTGCCAGCAGGTATATGGTTTTGAGAAACTGCATTATATTGGCTCAATTTTGACCTTCCAAGAGCTGTTGCATCAGGATCATCATAATGTGATGTCTGATGAAGATTCTTTGAGTTTTGAGAACCAGATGCTTGTGGGATATTGATGGGGTTTGTAGTTGTAGGAACTTTACTGACACTTAGTTGAGATACCTGAGGAAGATTTGACATCTGTGGTCTCGTTGTTTGGGGGTTTTGAATTAGTATTGCTTTAGAAATAGGAGGAGTAGGTGATGGTAACGGATTCTTATATGGTAAAGGAGTTTGTGCATTTAAAGGAATTGAGGGATGGCCAACATCAGAAACAATAGAGTTCGAGTATTTTTCAACTGGGATTGGCTGAAAGTTTTGAGGAAATGGATTAGTTGGTACTTGTTTATTTTGGAAAGTATTGTTATTGCCAGTAGTAGCTCCAGGATCGTAATTACCAATATTTTCATTTTTACCCGATACCTTTTCAAGAGGAATGGATGTTTGACTTTTATTTTCACCTGGGGAGAGTATCTTATTTACTGCTATTGAAAGAGTGTTACTAGGTGGATCGCCTTGGTTTGGAAAACTGGTAGATATCTTTGGAAATGGATTATTTGACTTATGTGGTCTTGCACCCTCAGAGTTTGCAGTTTTATTGTCTGGGATTGCAACATCATCTACTAATGGATTGAAATTGGCTGGTGTATCAATAGCTGATATTGATTTATTTCCTGAAGAATATGAACTTGTACTTTTCTGACTTCTTGTCTTATTTCCATGATTTAAAATGACTTCATTATTAAAATTAGGTGATGCTGAAAGGACTTTTTGTAAATTTGTGTTTAATGTATCTTTTGGATAAGTATTTTCAAATTCGGATAGACTAGGGTATCTGCTATGATTCTGGTTAGCTATTGCTGAGGTATCATGAGCAGTAGTGTCCATTATATCATCTTGAAAAGACGTATTAAAAGTTGTAGGATCAGGAATATTTTCGTTTAAAAATGAATCATAACCATTATCTTTGTTGGCAAAAATGTGTGAAGATTCTGTGTTACTCGAATATTCAGACAAGATGGATTTTCTCTTTTCTGAACTAACTTCAGAGGGAGCGTGAAACGAATCCCCTGATTTAGTTTGAGTTTTATGCAAATCAGTGTTAATAATGAAATTTGAAGCTGATGGAATATTATTCAATTCATGTGAAGAGCGAGAAGTCCGCAGAGGTCCATCTTGTAAATATGGATTAGTATTAAATCTTTTTTGATCAGGTTGTGTATTTGATTTATTAATTTGTTGTGAAACTACAGAAGGAGCTTGTGGTTGAATGTGTAATTGTTGTTGTTTGTACTCATTAAATTTTACATCTGGTAATTCTACTCTCCTTGAAACTGTTGAAGCGTCTAATGGAATCTTTGGAGCCATTTCAAAATATTGTGAAAATAGATCTACTAATAAATCATCTGAATCAGGATCCCATTGACCATGTTTTGTTGATTTTTGTTTTTGAAGATCGAACATTTTCATTTGAATATTTTGAATTTTACTTTGAAATGCAGCGTATCTATCAAAATTGTAAGAACCCATACCATATTTATCTTCAATTGGAACTTGTGTACCATTAATTGAACAAATCTCATATAGTACTTGATAAATATTTGGTCTCAAATTTAGATTTTCTGCTAACATAATAATAACCAGATTAATCAATTTCGATGAATAAGAATTCTTAGGAAATTCATATTTTGAATGCAACATAGAAAATTGACCTGTTCTTTCGAATGGTGTTGTAAAAAATAATAATTTATATAAATAGACACCCAATGCCCAAATATCAGATTTTTCATTAATTGGTAAACATCTATAACAATCAATCATTTCAGGGGATCTATATTGTGGAGTTGTATGCATGTAAATATTATGTGTTAAAAGGGCAATATCTTTATGTGAGGTCACAACATCATAACAGGGAGAAGTAGAACCAAAATCACATAGTTTGAAATTATTATTTGCATCTACTAACATATTCTCAACTTTAATATCTTTATGTATTAAGGGTTCAGGCATATAATGCATATATGCTACTGCTCTTGTTGTATCATACATGATTTTTACGATCTCTTGTTCTGTCAATTGAGTGGATAATCTTTGGTTCATATAATCTAATAAGGACTTATTTGGACATAATTCCATAAGGAGTTGAACTTCAAACCCATCTGACCCATCATGACGTCTAGATGCATTTGAATCATAGTATTGAACAATATTTGGTCCACCTGCTAACTTTTTCATGATGTCTACTTCATTCCTCATTTCTTCTAGGCCTGCATCATCTTGTACTAGTACACGCTTAAGACACGCTATGTCCCCTTGTTGTAATGCAGTTGTCCCATTCTTATTCTTATTCTCGAATTCATTCAGGTAGTCAATAAATTTTACTACATATATTTGTGCAAAACCACCCTCTGCTAGATATTTCTCAACTTTGACTTGGTGAGCACCAACTGCTATTAATTTTCCAGGGTTATATTTCTCGAACTTGCCTGGTTGTTGTTCGATTTTACCTGACTTGGCAGTGCCATTCGTGCCCATAGTATTATAGTATTATAGTACGTGGATTATTATTATTCTATGAAAGGCAATTGGTTATTTTTGTGTAAGGGAATGTTTCCCTTCTTCAGTTATAAGCTCAGGTTAGTTAGTTATTGGGTAATCAATAATTTAAAATAGTTCAATTCGAAAAATGGCATTAAACGGCCCTTATCTTAGGGAATGGTATCTATCTTGTTGTTCAATCTATGGTTCAAAATACTGAAAATTAGAGAATTCAAATTGTTTTCACTCAAGTAATTTGAAAGACTGGTCTTAGAACTAATAACCAAATGTTTCTCTCCCTTCTGCTCTGCGGGCTCCATCTAGTCCTGTACTTTGAGCCCTGTCAGAAGAACTTCTGCCACACGTCCGTGTTGGAGGGAGACTCTCACCCAGAATCTACCGTTGGAGCTTTCTTGAAGATATTTACCCTGTCATTATTAAAAAACGCTCACGTGCGCGATACTATATCCCTGCAGTAATTAATTACATTCCACAAGTATATTATCTCTGGGTAATGATGCAGTTGTTAAACTCAATTTAGGAACTGGAAAGATATATCTGATATCAAGGAGGTTCTTGTATTTCTTGAAAGGGTCTTCTTTTTCTATGTAGAGAGGGCATCCGGGCATGTTAGCGCTGAACTATATATAACTGCACCAAGGCCTGAACTGAAATCTATGTAAGATATTTATAGAATGTATATACGTAGTCTGTCATATGGATATTACAAGGGAGATTCAGGTTTAAGAATTTATTGGTTATTGGCATTCATAGACATGTATCTCTTGAGGAAGAATGTCTCCTTTTTTTTATTTTCTTTTTATGCAAAGTCTCTAGGTGTTAACTATATAGCTCTTGTTAATTTCCCACTTCTCTTTAACTCTAATGCATGTTTGTAAGGAGGATTAGTTGGGTTTTGAACAGGATCTAAACTTAACTCTCTAACAGACTTTTCAACATCATCAAGATTGTATGTTGCATCAGAATCAAAACTGTCCAGACCGCCACATGACATGAACTCGACTATTCCTCTTTTTTCTTCTTTGTAAGAACTCAATTCATTTTGAGAGTTTACTTGAATGCCATTGAAGAATTCAACAACACTCTTATTTTCCTCTAATTTTGGTTCCCAGCCTTCTGGTGGAGAGTAATTCAAACATACGATAAATGCTTCTAAACTTGTACCTCTTGAACTACGTGGTTTAGCACAAATAACTTTTTCAAATAAGTAGCTTAATTGAGTGTATAGTAGATCTATATCTCTACCTCTGAAGATTTTGGCAATAAATGTACCTTTTGGTTTCAAGATACATGTAGTTAATTGTAATGCACTCATAACTAATTGATGTTGAACATATTCGTCTAAATCATGCAAACCTGTAACATCAGGAGCACCATCACTACAAACAAAGTCTGCTTTTTCACCATTGAAAATATCTAAAATTTTATTTAAAGTTCTTGGATGAGTGATATCTGCTTGTAAACTAATAACATTATCTATTTTGGACATTGGTTGTAAATCGACAGCGATGATTCTCTTATCATCATTGTTTTGACCTTCTTTAAACATATATGAAGAAAGAACTTGAGACCATGAACCTGGAGCTGCACATAAATCGACAACATGTTTTAGGCCCTTGGAATCAAGGAAATGAAATTGTTCATTTAATTGAAGTAATTTAAACGCAGATCTTGCTCTGTAACCTTCTTCTTTAGCTTTACGGTAGTAAATATCTCTTTTATCCTTACTATTCTTACCCATTGTATATGCTATTTATAAATTTTTTTGTTTAACGGTTTAAATAAACAAACAAGAAGATTAGTGGTTATAATAGTGTAATAGTTTGTTATGGCCCATCGATTTTTTTGACTTCAAATTCTATTTTTTTTCTTGACAAGAAGCCATTATTACTTCGGCCGAGTTTAAGGTAACCTGGAGATTAAAGTACGAATGTTTAGTTAGTAAATAGTTTTTCAAGGTGCTATCGAATACAATAAGTGAACAAATATCATCTTCTTATCATCATTTGATTGACTTAGAAGCATTTCAATTGAAAGATATTTTTTACAATTACAAATTAATTTCTAAGTGAACAACAAATATTGGTAAAGGAATAATGCTTCGCCCATTTTTACGTGCTCCTTTGCGTTCACGAGCTACCACCCTTATACTAAAAAATAATACTCGTTTTTATTCTGCATCAAATGATATAGCAGTTACAGATCCAGAGGAATATCTTACTGAATGGAATAGACCCTTACCAGTTAATGTTCGAGCAATCTATCATGCACCTTTAAAGATTCCAGCTAAATATAATGATCATGTAGCAACATTAACATTTCGTTCATATGATAATGAAAATTTAGAATTATTTACAGATTTTATCTTAAGAGTTGGTTATTATCTTGGAGTTCCAATGACTGGACCAAAACCTATGCCTACTAGACGTGAAAGATGGACTGTAATTAGAAGTCCTTTTGCACAAAGTAAAAGTAAAGAAAATTTTGAAAGGAGTACACATTCTAGAATGATTAAATGTTGGGATTCTAATATGGAAACTATTGATATGTTAATTGGTTTAGTAGGTAAGTATGGTATTACTGGTGTTGGAGTTAAATGTAATGTATTTGATAGAGTAAAATTAAATGATTTATTAAAAGAAGATGAAGGTATTAAAGAAACTCAATTTGAAAGAACTTTGAAACAAACTGAAGATATTAATGATCCAGTATCTAAAAGAGTTGTTGAATTATTGAAGAGTCCAGAATTTCAACGTTATTTTAATAAAGAGGAGAATATTGAGAAACCAGAAATGAGTACTGAATCGAATAGACAAGTAGAGACTAAGAGTGAAGAAGATACAGCTGTATCTGAAGAGAAAGCAACTGAAAAGAATGTATCTGAAAGGAAAGCATCTTCTAAAAAAGTATCTAAAAAAAAGACTTCTGATATAAAAGTATCTAGAAAGAAGAAAGTATCTGAAAAAGCAGATTAAGTAAATCCAATTATTAAGAAAATTACAATACTCTCATAACAAACGATAATCTACAACATGCATATATTCCGTTTCATGTAAATAATTTTATATATATAAATATATATATAAAGGTTATAATAGCAATAATAAATTCCAATTATTTCAAATACTTTATGAAAGTAGCATATATGATTAACCATATAAACCACCGAATTCTTCCAATTCAGCTTGTGAATCATCTATAATAACTTTATGACTCAATACATCATCTCTACAAAGTGGACAACTAGTACTTTTACTTAACCAAACAGCTAAACATTCTAAATCGAATTTATGATTACAATGTGGTAATTGAACTACTAATGGATAATCATCATCTAAATAATTACATCTACAAATTGGACATTCATCATCAATTTTTATTAATTTTTTATTTATTCTTGGTAATGAATCAATAAATGATTCAGGACAATGATTATTTGAATTTGTCGAATTTTCTAACCATTCTTCTTGTAAAGATTCAGGTATTAATTGTGATAATAATTCTAATAATACTACATTATCTTCAGTTGAATTTCTAGCTGAATTACCATAAGATTGAAAAACAGACTGAAGTTGATTACGCAATTGTCTACGATCTGAAGGAGTTTGAGAAGGAGATTGTGATGGTGTTATATTATGTTCTTCTGTATGAAATATATATATATAATAAAATATGAGGGAGGGAAGTTATGTTAGTAAAATATAATATATATCATTAAAGGAAAGAAAAGGGAAAGATAATGTAAAGCATACCTTCATAAGTTGACATTACGGTGGTGAGGGATATATTTATAAAATGTAATTGTTTTGATGGATTATATTTTGATTAGTATGGGTTAATATAGTATAGATCTTTTAAATATATATATATTTATAGAGTGGCAAAGAATCTTATAATTTTGAAAAAAGGTGATAGCGCCTTGGTAAAGCGCGTTATACCGAACTATAAAGGAACTATATCTAATAAAAAAATCAAGATGAGCGTGGGGAATATAATAATGAATAATTATAATTTGTAAAAAATCTATTAAATTAAATCTTATGTATTGTTTAGCTAGTCTAAATAACGATTAATTCCACCAAAAAAAATATAGTAAAAAAGATTAAATAAGTGTGTATTTTTTTTTTTTTTTATTTTAAAAAAATTTGGAAAAAAAAAGAGATTCACAAAAAAAAAAAATAATATATATATATATCATGTCATTTTGTTTCTGTAATAGAAATTAGATCGTAAAAATTTGTTAGAAAAGTTAAAATAAAAAAGAAAATTTTTATGCATGTGTGTGTGTGTGTGTTTAAAAAATAAGGGGTTGTGTAAAAAAAGCTAGGCTAATAAATTTGAGTAGTAATAGAATAACGATATAGTATGGTACTAATATGAATATTAAAAGTAGAAAATAAATTTTTTGTATTTGTTGACTCTTGATTGAAATAAAAAAAAAAAGGTAAAAGAGTTATAAAAAAAGCATAGCCAATTTTTGTGAATAAATGTGTATATTTGTAGTATCCAGTAAAAAAAAAAAAAAAGTAAAAGTGATTGCATCGCAAATCAGATAGGGTGTTTTTAATATAAACATGTGTATAATAATAAGTTATGTTTGTGTAGTTGGATTAGTTTTTAATTGTAAATTTTTTTTCTTTAAATGAGTTTTATAATGTTGAATACAATTATCATGTCTTGAAAATCTTTGATTACAACCTTCTAATGGACAAAAATGATTTTTTTCACCTGTATGAATTCTATAATGACGAGCTAAATGGCCAGAAGTTGTTAAAGTTTTTTGACAAATTTTACAAATATGTTTTTTCTTTTTATTTATATTGCTGTTGTTATTATTTGTAGAGAAAGAAGTAATTGATTTATCTACAATATTTGATCTTCTTTTATGGTTATTTAAATTATTATTAGAATTTGATTTTGTAATATGATGATTTGTGTTATTAGTATTTGGAATATATGGTGGTGGTTGTACTGTTGTTGTTACTGGACTTTGTTGTTGTCGTAGATCAGAAGATAAAAGGAAATGAATAGGTGAAACAGAAGAAGAATTAATTGAAATATTTGAATTTGATTGATTGCTTATAATATTTTGTGATGGAGAATAAGTATTATTAATATTTGATAATAAATTATAATTATAATTATAATTACAATTATAATTATCATTATTAATATTTGATAAATTAGTAGAAGATAAATTATTAAATAATACAGGTGATGGTGAATTAGTAGTTGTTAAAATAGGAGAAGTATTTGATCTATTAATATGAATTGAAGAAGCATTAGTAGTAGTATAAGAAGGATCATTAATTGAAATAATATTATTAATTGAAGATAAAGAATTTGAATTTGTAGTAGAAATAGATGAATTTGATGAAGAATTTGAAATTGTTTTAACTATAGTTATATCTTGTTGTTGTTGTTGATTATCAAAAGCATGTTTTGTTAATTTAACTTTTAAATTTGATTCAATATCATTTGAATGAATCAATGATGGTAATAATGTAACATATTTTCTTTCATTAATATTATTCATTATTAAATAAAAGAAAGAAAAGAAAAAGAAAAATTAATAAGAAAAAAAGAAATAATAATAATTTTTGTTAAGAATATAATGTATATATATAATAATATCTTTTCTTTATGGTTGTTAATATAGTATAATATAATATAATATGGGGGGGGAGAGGGATATGTTATACTTTAATGAATGGGAATAGGAATCTTATAAAGTATATGATGGTATATATATATGACAGAGAGGAGAGAATAAACTGGAAATTAAAGCAGGGTGGGAAAGAGAAAGAAAGAATAAATAAAATAGCACAACGGTTATATTTGTAATAGGAAAAGATGATTACGACAATAAAAAAAAAAAAAAAAGAATAAGAATAAGAATATTCCTGTGTTTGATTATGGTTACCAATTACTGATCTATTATTTTTCAATGAGAGAGAGAGAATAAAGTAGTAATATTATTTATTACGTATTGAAATTGCCGTATCTAGATGTATATAATTATGAATAAAATTTTCTGTTTAACAACAAAAAAGCCAAGAAATAATAACGACGAAACTCAGTCGAAGAAACGGTACGATCCAAAACAAGGCACTCTCCCCCCAGCCCAAGACAGTAAACATAGTTTAAAGTTGAAGCAAACAAAATGCGGTGAATTTTAGAGTTATACAACGACAACAACACCAACTAGAAATACTACTAGTAGTGATGGGGGTGGGCTTATTCTTCTCTTCTTGTCTAAATTTCATCTCATTTCTTCCTGGGGATACAGGGCCCAAACGGGTGGGCCGTGGTTAGGGGCTTGCAGAGAGACGAAATCGGCTGTATATTCCGGGCGTCGCATAAAAAAGCGTGTTGGAAAGGGAATTTCCCGTGGAAGAGCGGTCCGTCTTTTGCCCGCAGCGGGTTCTCTCCTGATCCAGCACGATAGGGAGCAGAAAGAGAGACGCGTCTCTGTCTTCTAGAGAGTGCATCCGGGCCAAGGGGAGAGAGAGATCCCAGATTCGGCACGAACGAGTTCTCTTGTGGCTGCGGGTATTTGGTGGTAAACCCGTGCCGAGACGGGTTTTAGTGTCCTTTGTCCCAATATTTGGTGCAGTTGTCTACCACGTGTGTCTGTACAGAGGGTCCAAGATTGCCAAGCGATGCTTTCTGGCCAAGGAATCTCTGTGACAAGTTACTCAGTTCGTTGCCTGTTGCTTCACGTTGTGTCCGTTTCTGGGGGAAGAGAAAAAGAACCAAGACGAAACAATGCGGATTTGTCTCGTTGTCTAGGATCCTGTTACAAACACCCGGAGCGGGAAACCAAGCCTATAATGGTATCTATCAGTTACATATCACAACCACTACTTGTTTGTTACCAAGAAGAATAACATCTTTTTTATTTTATTAATTTTGTTGGGGATCATGATACAATGGTTTACTTTTTGCAAATCAAAATTATATACCTATTTACCTCTGATTATTAATATCATTGTATAATTCTAGAATTATCCTATTGTCCGATGTTTCATTATATTAAAATTTGTATCATATACTGTTTCATATTATTATTACAAGTCATTCAAATAAAATAACTAGAGACATATAAACAGGGGTATCATCATGCAGCATTCACTATCCCGTACGGAATATAATACTGCATGCCGCCAATGTTATGTATGATATCACTGTAGCATCGGGCATACTACACTTATACCCGTTTCCCGATCCTCACCAAGGAATTGTATTTCCATTATTATTTGTAAACAGGGTTCTGCTAACAAAAAATACCTCACCACGAAGAAACTCACGCATAGATTACAATATGCCCAGCAATTATTTTCTCTCTCTGCCCGTTTCTCTTCTGCACATGCAAATCTTCGGAATACTACTGTTGTTTTTATGCTTTCTCTCCGCGGAAATTTGTTTTTCTTGTTTTCTGGGTGTATATTTTCTTTTTTACTGTAATTGGTGTATTTTATTTTTTCCCACAATTGGGAAACCCTTCTAGTAGTAGATCTGTTCTCGGAAATTAACCCTGTTCAATGATATATTCGCAATTTTTTTTTGAAAGGGTTTTTTTGCTTCTTGGCTTTTTTTGAGGAGAAAAGAATATAACTACAAACCCTTTGGTGTTAGGGTCTTGATGACATCTTAACTAATCTATATAAGGTTCGTCGTGCCTGTTGTCTCACGGGTTCAATTTTGACCCTCTATTGTCCCATTTACACGTAGTTTGTCTCTCTTATTAAAAAAATTATTTTGTATTTTATATTTTATATTCTATATTTTATTATACAATTATATCTATCTACACAATTTATCAATTCTCTTTCCATCTATTACCACAATTAACACATTTATAAAATGTAGTCATTGGTTCATCAGCACTTCTAATTTGTAATTGGAAAAAATATGCACTTTCACCACCACAATTATCATAATTTGGACATTGTACTTTTGTTTGATCAACATTATCCCAACCACCACCTAATACATCATCTACTTCTTTCCTTGGTAATTTCTTTCTATCATAGATTTCTATATCTTGGATCGGAAATTCATATGGGCATGAATTACATGTTAATGTATGTGTACCATCTTGTTTCGTTATTAATAACATGTTATTGCATAAGGGGCAAAACGATAACATCCTTCACTCTTCTTATTCTTATTACTTAATTAATTAATACACACCCCTTCTATATCTCATCTCTTATCTATGTGAAAATTTTTATATTTCTCATTTTTTTTACTTCGTGTATTTAATTGATTTTTTAATGGCTCTTGTCTCGCCCGAATCTCGTTTGGAAAAAAGTAACAAACGTGGGGGTTCCATATCGTGAATTTATTAAGGGTTCTTGTTTTAGTAGCGATATATAGGGCCCCATACCACTACGCCCTGCTATACTATACTATACTATATTTTATCTAAAGTGCGGCTTATCGGTGCACTCTGTTCTTTTTAAAAAAAGAACCAAAAACTTTTACTCACTTCGTTCGTGGTAGGCGAGCCATGCTTTTTGGTTCTCCGCTCTACTCTATATTATATTGTACCATATTATATTATACCGTATTGTGTTTTATTATATCATGTATTGTGTGGCGTGCTACGAGCGCAGCGAGCAAGGGTTTTTGGTTCTTTTTTTAAAAAGAACAGAGTGCTGTGCTGTAGTATATATGTGATAGTATTATTATATTATGTTACATTATACTGTATTATGTATTATTGTCAGAGTTACAAATATATATGTATGGGTTATACAAGATGAATATTTTCAAAGTAAATGAGTGGCGATGCGAGTGTGTATTATGCAGTATGCTAGTGGTGTTCAGCACCATATAGCAGTGAACCTCTTTAGGAATGATGCGTTTCTTAGTGCCTCCTTGTTCTCTTCGTCTTCTCTTTGTAATTCAGCTGGATCGTAGATCTTTCTGTGGAAGTCAACGTCGACTTCGTTCATGTTGTTCCATATTGTCCAATCCTTTCTGTAAACCATGTAACCGAAGACGAAGAACAGCCATATTGGTAATGCCAACATATTCTCAAAGAAGTTCTTGGCAGATACATTGCTACCTTGGCCTGGTGGTGTCAATGATACCCAGAAATTAGCAATTAATACTAAACCACAGAAGAATGCACCAAATATAGAACCCCAAACACCACATGGTGATAAGTAACCACATTCTTTAATATTTTTACCTTGTAATTTCATCGCTTGTCTAAATCTAATATGTGATACGAAAAAACCGCACCATGAGAATAATGTAGCTAAACCAGCAATTGCAGCTAACCAAGTGAAAACTTGTTCTTCTTTATCTGATGATGCTGCAAAACCAATAATACCAGTTAATGCACAAAGTACTAAACCCCAAACTGGTCTACCTTCTCTATCAATATATGCTAACCATGATGGTGCCATTTTTTGTTCTGCTAATGATATCATCATTCTTGGTGCTGCATATGTAGCTGAATTTGCAACTGAAATTAATGCAATTAATACAACTGCATTGATAAAATGTGGTGCAATTTTAATACCATGAATTGATGCTGCTAAAACGTATGGTGAAATATGAACTGATGAATCACCATTTGAACCCATTAAATTTTTATCATCAAATGGTACAGTAAAACCGATTAAAATCATTGTTGTCATATAAACGATTAAAATTCTATAAATTGTTGTCTTAGCAGCAGTTGGTGTTGTCTTTCTTGGATTTGGTTGTTCATTAATAGTTAAAACGAATAATTCAGTACCACCATAAGAGAAAAATGCAGTTACTAAAATATAACAAACATCCTTAAATCTAGATGGACCATTTTGACCAACAAAAGCACCTGGTTGATGCCAATATTTACCACCAATATAACCATCTTTACTACCAGCACCTGCATTAACACAAATACACATTAAAATGAAACCAATAATCATTAATACTTTACATAAATTAAAGATAAATTCAGTTTCACCATATGCTTTAACACCAAAGAAATGAATAAAATTTAAGAAAACATAAAAAATAACAACAAATACATCAGGACTAATTGCAGTATTCCAATATTTAATAGTCATTGTAGCTGCAATTAATTCTAATGGTACAACGGTAATCCATTGAATTGTAGCTAACCAAACAGTAGCAAAACCAATTGGTCTAGACATAAATACTGAAAAATAATTATTAAAATTACCAGGTAAAGTTGGATAAGTAACAGCTAATTCACCAGCTGCTTGAATTAATAAATAAGTAATCATTGAAACCATACCATAACCGATAACTAATGGAGCAGGACCACTTAATGATAAACAAGAAGCATTTGAGATTAAAAGACCAGTACCAATACCAGTACCTAAAGACATCATGACGACATGTCTTGATTTCATTGTTTTTTTCAATTTTGGTTTAACTTCACCACCTTCTAAATCACTTTCTGGTGGTTTAAATGAATCAATCCATCTTTGTAAACGAGAACCTTCTTTTATTCTATTTTTAAATGGCCATTTTGGAGTGAATCTTTTTTTATTATTAATATCATCAGATAATGAATCAGAATCAGAATCACTTTTTTCAAAAATAGTTTCAGTAGCTTCAATTTTTTCATCATTAATATCATATTTAAAATCATTTTGATTATCATCAGAAGAAGAAGCAACAATTTCAGTTACATTATTATGATCTTGACTATAATCATAAGCTATAGCATGAGATTTACTTGGGCTATATTCATATGACATTGGATGTTTTGAAGGACTATTATCATAACTAATAGTATGATTATTTGGACTAGAAGAAGAACCACCTTCCATTATTAATTATTATTATTATTATTATTATTATAACAATAAATTGATTTTCTCAGGATATATATTCCAATAAAAGGTTTATTAGATTAAAAAAATATATTAGAGATGAGATGGAAAAAAAGAATTGATAATATATTTATATATTCCAATAGTGATTATTAATTGATCTCGATTGTTGAAAAGGGTAAAAATAATATCTCTTCAATAATTTTAAAAAAAGACCGTTTTATTAATTAAAACTGGGTATGCGATGAGACGGAAAATAGTATCCGTTGTAATAAATTCTAGCAACGACCGTTATGGGAAATACAACAGTGTCTGAGCAATTTGTTTGCAATTGAGTTACAGATATTTGTAAAAAACTCTAAAACAAGATTTAAAAACGGAATTTAAAAAATAAGGAAGATATATATATATATAAATATTTACCACTATTTCCATCAGCCATTACTCATCCGATGGAGTTATTTGCAACTGAATATTTCAATAGTTTTTATAGATAGAGTGTCATCTAAATTTACGCCGCATCCATCGAGCAAGAAAAAGGAATGCAAAAAAAATTTTCGTTTCTTTTTCCAAGTTTTGCGTGAATCTCTCAGATCGCAGAGTGAAAGAAAGAAAGAAAAACCCGTTTCAGGGCCCCCATTCACCCACTGCCACCCGCACACCCGCAGTGCTGTTGTCAAGGATATAATAGATCACTGCAATGTGACTCACCAGATTGTTACAGTGGTGCCGGAAACGGTTGTTGGAAGTAAGGTAGGCCAGCTAACCGCCTTAAAAGCGCATCCCTTCCCCGTGAATGAATGTATCAATGGGTAGTTCAAATAAGGTGACTATGTTTCAGTTTTAAAGAATAAGATATCGTATTGTATTGTATTAAAAGTTTATTATATAATATAATATTATATTCACTATATTTGGGTGTAGTTCGGGTTTGCTTATTCGAATCTAAGAATGTAAAGAGGTATAAATAATAAATGTTAAAAGCGGCCCGAGATAAGATCTCGTCACGGATCCCACCTTTTTATTTGTGGTAATTCGTATTCATCCTTAAGGATATTATTGCCACCTTGATACTCAATTTCAGTCTTGTTGACTTCTTCCTCTGTTTCAGTATCTTGTTGTATTGTATCCAATTCTTCCCCTTCTTCTATCTCATTTGGTGGTGAAAGATTCAATTGGATCTCAGATGCAGGTATGTATAGGCGCCAATCACGGTTATACACCTTGTACCCTAAATATGCTACTAGAAATAATGGTGCAGCTAAATAGTTTTCAAAAAATGCTTGACAATCTAATTTACCATTCTTTTCTACAGGTGCAATTGCAACCCAAAATTGTATAACTAATATGAATACAGATATTACCACTGCTACTATTGACCCCCAATATCCTGTTAATGATAAATATTCAATATCTTTTAAATTAACTCCTTGTACTTTTATACCATGTCTAAATCTTAAATGTGATATAACTATTGACATCCATATAAATAGTTGTGATAATCCTGATATCGCTAATAACCATGTAAATACTTCTTCTCTTGCATCTGTAGATGCTACAAATGCTATTAATCCAAATATTATAGATACGATAAAACATAATATTGGTCGTCCTTTTCTATCAATATAATTTAAAAAATCTGGTAAATATCCCTGTTGACATAATGATAATAATAATCGAGGTGATGAATATAATGATGAATTCGCAACTGATATGATACTTATTAATATACCCGCATTGATTATATGTGGTACAACATCTACACCATGCGATGCAACTGCAATGACAAATGGTGATGCTTGACTCTTATTACCATCATTTGATCCTAATAAATATTCACTATTATATGGTACTAAAAAACATACAATGATTGTTGTTAACATGTATAGGAATAAGATACGGAATATAACTTGTACACATGCAGCAGGGATAGCTTTCTTTGGATTCTCTTGTTCATTTGCAGTTAATACAAGTACTTCTATTCCACCATAACTAAATGCTGCATAACAAAATACTGTACAAACACCTTTGAATCCATTGGCAAATGCACCTGGATCAATCCAATATTTTGCACCAATATATTCTTTATCACCAACTGCACCACAATTGATTATTATACCTAATATGATAAATCCAATTATTAATAATACTTTACAAATATTACAGAAAAATTCAGATTCTGCATATCCACGAGGTCCAAATAGATTAATCACTATAACTAATATTAATAATATTGCAACAAATATATCTGGATCAATTGTTGTCCAAAATTGAATTGTCATTGCAGCTGTCACTAATTGTAATGGTAATACACTTAACCATTGAATTGTATATAAAATTGAAACTGCAAATCCAACAGCAGGATCAATTAAAAATGTTGGATATGTCGTATAATTACCTGTAACTTTTGAATATACAACACCAAGTTCACCAGCTGCTTGTACAACACAATATATCATTATTGATGCTATACCATAACCAATTACTAAACCAGCTGGCCCACTTTTTGATAATACTAACCCATTTCCAACTAATAAACCTGTACCTATACCTGTACCTAAACTTATCATTAAGATATGGCGTGGTTGCATTACTTTTGATAATTCATCTTTCCTCTTCTTTTTTCCATCAATTGATGAATTCCCTTTTAAATTTTCTTCATAATTGTCATTCTCAGTTTGTTGTCTTTTAAATGATTCAAAAAAATTATGTATCTTATTCTTGAATTTAGAACTCTTATTATTATCATTTTCTTTATCTTCTTCTTCTTGGTAATTATTTTCAATATCTGGAGAATATCTTTTCTCATTTGAAATTAATTGAATGTTTCCAATTGTTTTCTTCTCATCATCTTTGAAATTACTTAAAATTGATGAACTTCCTTCAGTCATCTTAAGGCTATACTTGTAAGCAGGTAATTTTGTAAGAGAGTCGTCCATTTTTTACTTAATTTAATTTAAAAACAAAGCAGTAATTGTAACTGATTGTAAAACTATATAAAAGAGATGATGTTCAAAACATATTGTTAAGATTAAAAAGAAATATAATTTAC
This sequence comes from Yueomyces sinensis, assembly GCA_030581855.1. Taxonomy (NCBI): domain Eukaryota; kingdom Fungi; phylum Ascomycota; class Saccharomycetes; order Saccharomycetales; family Saccharomycetaceae; genus Yueomyces; species Yueomyces sinensis. The sequence goes on from JAKTVU010000002.1 coordinate 35,453, forward strand.
TTATTTATTTTTTTTCTTTGAATTCTTTAAGTTCTTATATTGCAAGAATTTGAAGGCAATTATTTCTTAACAATACAAAAATAATTAATCGTCTTGAATTTAATCTTTTTTTGTATAATGGCGACATATGTCAATATCTACGTAAAAGACATGTAAAAAAAAAATACAATTAATATTTCTCGACTGATATATTAACATCAAGGCATTGTTCATCGTTCAAAGTAATATTACCCGATTTCTTACCTTTAACTCAGAAATATGTCAAAAGAGAAAAGCAGGATTAATAATGCGACATCTGTTTTTTTTTCACGACATTTAAATAAAAAAGAATAAAGTAAAAAAAAAAACTGACCTTAATCTTGATCCATTCTAAAATGCCTTCCCTTAAATATATTATATTATATTTTTATTGATCACCATTTTGTTCTACCCAGTTAGTTAATTCATCCCAAGAAAACCCTTTTTTTGGTGAAAATTGACTTAAAATCGTAAAATTCTTCCAAGCTACTAATGTTGGAATAGTTTGAACATTATACGAAGACATTATCTTATTCATATCTGGAAACCAATCTACTTCTACATCAACCATATTGATATGTTTATCAGTTTCCCAAATAACTCTAGTTAATGCACCGGTAACACTATCACAAAGCTCATTTTCTCTAGTGGTAAAATTTAAAATTAGCGGAACTCTATTACTTGCAATCAACGTGTTGGTCAATTCATTTTCATTTCTCACCGATAGAAAGTTCTCATTCCTTGAATAATTGACCCCGCTACTTGAGAAGTAACGAGGATATCTATTGAAAGACTGTCTTTTATAACTACATTTAGCTGAAGTAAACAATGATGGGCCTATCTTATGGGATTGTCTTAGTATTAATAAAGGTAATAGCATGGTTGTAGGGGATATAAATGTTACCGAGTAAATGGTGTCGTATCTAAACTTTGCCCCGCAACTCTATGTATCCTTCAAGATGACTTATAACACTCTTTTCATTATGGTTATTGATATTTTCTTATTTTTGGTTGAAAAATTCTCGAAGACTGATTTTGGCCCCGCCCTGGTGATTAAGTAATCTGGCACCGCTCTTCCAAGATGCGTCGGCATCAAATTGAGTTCGGAGTTTTGGGATCACGTGGAAATTGATATTGAATGAATTTTCTTTTTCAGCGTTTCAAAAAAAACTGGAAAAATCGAACAATTCCGTAGATTTGGAGGCAACACATTACTTAGATAGTGAAAAGTGTGGTGATCATTCAAGGGTATTTAAAGGAAAGTAAATACAAGTATCTTAAAAAAATCTCTAAATTTTAGTGTCTTTAATACCGATAAGTTGGTATAAATATTTAGCATTTTTTCATTGACAGCATTTAGCGTGAAAGAAAAAAAATTGCAGAGAAAAAAAAATATAATTATTGGTAAGCATGGGAATTATTAAGAATGGTAAAAGAGAAGGGGTACATGATTCTTCATCAGAGTTCTTAGAATACAGTACAACGACTAATGACAACGCTAGAAAAATGTCAGCCAAAATAGAATATCCTAAACAACAACAAAGGCCAAGACTTATCGTATTGATCAGACATGGACAGAGTCAATCGAATAAGGATAAAACGATTAATGAAGTTATACCTAATCATCTGATCCCATTAACAGAAGAAGGTTGGAAACAAGCTAGACGTGCAGGTGTTGAATTATTAAAATTGTTGAAAACTGAGAATCCATCATTAGTAAATGAAATGCATGATAAATATAAATTAAATGAGGATAGATGTAAATTATTACCGCTAAAAGAAAAATGTAGTACTGAAGTAAAACATTATGATCAAAATATAGTATTTTATACTTCACCATATAAAAGGGCAAGAGAAACTTTAAAGGGTATTTTGGATGTTATCGATGAGTATAATTATAAGAATGCTGGTGTTAATGCATGTAGTAGTTATGATCCAGATCATAAACGTAAACATTCGGTATGGCCTAGAACTATTCCAAGTGGTATATATGAAAATAATGGTGATACACATTGTCTTGAAAGAAAGACAGAAGGTAGCGTTTATCTTCATTATAAAGTAAAAGATGATCCACGTATTAGAGAACAAGATTTTGGTAATTTTCAAAGTATTTCAAGTATGCAAGATGTAATGGAAAAAAGACAAACATATGGACATTTTTTTTTCAGATTTCCACAAGGTGAAAGTGCAGCAGATGTTTATGATAGAGTAGCAGGATTTCAAGATACATTATTTAGATCATTTCATAGACAATCACCACGAAAGGAAAGAGATGTTGTTGTATTAGTTACACATGGTATTTATTGTAGAGTTTTTTTAATGAAATGGTTTAGATGGACATATGAAGAGTATGAATCATTTACAAATGTACCAAATGGTAGTTTAATGGTAATGGAACTTGATGAAGAGAATGATAGGTATATTTTGAAAACAGAGATACCAAAATGGTGTTAAATGATGAAAACTTAGTTTCATATTCTATTTTTTTTTATTCTTCTTATTTATGTATTTTTCTTCCTCTCTCTAGATATATAATTAAATTTTCAAGCATAATAATAATAATAATAATATATTAAATACAAATTTAAATCTATATTTGTTAAGATTGGTATGTATTGAATTAAGTATAATTAGTGAAATAAAAATATATAATAAGTTAATATAAATCACGTCACATATTTGAGTAATATCGTGTTTAATGTCATTCAACAAAAACACATTCATATATAGAAAATATTTTGTGTAAAAGAACTTATTATATTATAAATTAGGTATAAGAACAATAATATAACATAATTAATACAATTTTAATTAAATAAGAATATTTACAATTAGTTTTGTAATATTATTCTTTACTATCAATTTAAACAGTATTCAAATTGGAATAATGCAAAATCCTACCAAAACAATAAAAAAAATTCTTTTTTCTTTTTTCTCTTCAAATATTACAAGACATGATATATTTATATCAATATATCTTATTAGTGTATATAGTTATAGTTAGAATATATAATAAGAAAGGTATATATAATGGGCGGTTAATATTGCAGCACACACGTGACCCAGCGTCCGGATTTCCATAAAAACAGAAAAATTTCAATTTAAAATGAAAAAAAAATTAAAACAGATTCCACTTAGACCATTTTCGGACATGTACATGCAATAGGTGAAAAAAAATTGATAAAAAATACATTCGAGGTTGTGTGAGGATATCCAAATTACATATGAATAATATATAGTATAGTATATTATGTAGGGTGTTAATATTATGCATAGAAGAAACAGGGGGACCATGTGTGGTGGTGGTCCTTTATTTCTTAGGTATTGTGTTAACCAAGCAAGAAAAAAAAAATAATTATTTTAAAAAATTTTGTAATATATATGTATTATGAAAATTGACAATATTCTTTATTTTAAAAAACGTAGTGATAAATAATTTTTCTTATTGATATTTTTTTTTAAATAACCAAGCAAATTCTATATAAAATATACAAAATGGCTAGAACTTTTTTCGTCGGTGGTAACTTTAAATTAAACGGTAACAAGAAATCTATTCAAGAAATCGTTGAAAGATTAAACAAGGCTGATTTACCAAGCAACGTCGAAGTTGTCTTATGTCCACCAGCTGCTTACTTAGAAACTGCTGTTCAAGCTGTTAACTCTAAGGTTATTACCATTGGTGCTCAAAATGTCTACTCTAAGGCTTCTGGTGCTTTCACTGGTGAAAACTCTGTTGACAACGTTAAGGACTTAGGTGCTAAATGGGTTGTCTTAGGTCACTCTGAAAGAAGAACTTACTTCCACGAAGATGACAAGATTGTCGCTGACAAGACCAAGTTCGTTTTAGACAACGGTGTTGGTGTCATCTTATGTATTGGTGAAACTTTAGAAGAAAAGAAGGCTGGTGTCACTTTAAAGGTTGTTGAAAGACAATTAGATGCTGTTATTGCTGAAGTTAAGGACTGGACCAACGTTGTCATTGCTTACGAACCAGTCTGGGCTATTGGTACCGGTTTAGCCGCTACTGCTGAAGATGCTCAAGATATCCATGCTTCTATTAGAAAGTACTTAGCCTCCAAATTAGGTGAAAAGGTTGCTTCTGAAACTAGAATCTTATACGGTGGTTCCGCTAACGGTGCTAACGTTGCTTCCTTCAAGGACAAGGCTGATGTTGATGGTTTCTTAGTTGGTGGTGCTTCTTTAAAGCCAGAATTTGTTGACATTGTTAAGTCTAGATCTTAAATAATATAATATTAATATATAACGAAATATATAATTTTATTTAACGACATATAATATAAAAAAATTAAAAATTTGATAATATAATATATAATTAATTATGTTGCTATAAGACCCATATAAGTAGATCTTGGATAATTATAAGATAAATCATTCCATTGAACAATAAAATTATCAACTAAAAGATATAAAATCTTACCTGTCAAAGATAAATTAGTAATTCTTGCTAATGATTCAATATAAATGATATTAATATTATTATTAATAAATGGAGTAAAAAAAATAAAGAATTTAAACCAAGAGACAATAATACAACAAGTACCTGGACCATTTAATAATACTAAATTATGATTATTAAATAACATTTTAATATAAATCCTTAAAATAATTTTGAAAGAAGATATTATTGTATTAAGTATAGTAATGAATGAATTAAAGGTAGAAGAATTTACATTACGTGCTTTTAAAAATGGCAAATATTCAATTTGCAGATTACTATTATTATCAATATTGTGATTAGAGATCAGTTTCTTAAACTTATCTAGTGATCTTAAATCTGAGTAACCTAGATATATCACTATTTTTTCAAAACTTCGATCATCATTCAATAGTATGCTTTTATAGTTGTTTATAATATTTAGCATTTCACCAGTGTGACCACCTGACCCCAGAAATATGAAAACCTGTAATAATTTTAGTTTCTTTTTATTATTTAGTGATACGATGGAATTACCATCTTTGGCAACAAAAGCAGGCTTAAAAATAGGCAGAATAATGATCAATCGAGTGATCAATAAGGAGATAATGACCAGAGTGATTGCCACTTGTTTTTCTAAATTGAGTAATACCATGACGTGCAATCCTCTTCTATTATGCAATTTTATAGTTTATTTATTGTATTATTGTGAATGATTTTCTTATATCTCTGTATTCGGCAATTGAGAATCACAGCCTGCGATGACATCAGCAGAAAGAGTATTATCATTATTGAATGCTCTTATTGTTTTTTCACCGTGTTGGGCGAAAAGAGGCTGCAATCAGCAAAAACGTGACTCGCCCTTTGCCCAGGGAAATAAGTGTCTAAACCCCGAAACAGGCAAAAAGCGGAGTTTGCTCCAAGATCTACAGATACCAGCTCCGAGAAAACAGCGCAGCAGCCAGTTCTGGGCGGCTAGGGGTATCTGCCCATCCCTTTCTGGCAGTACTCCGGTGTGCTCGGCTGCTCTCTCTTTCTTGCTCTTTCGTCACGTATAAATATCCCACCGATCTTGAGGTTTTCTGGGTAATTCGAAATTCAAATCACCTCTCTGGAAAGAAGTAAAAGAAGAAGGAGAAGAAGAAGAGGGTTTCTTCTAGTTTTTATATCTATTTTTGGATCATTTGCCATTAAACAATGCAATATTATTATACTGATACTCCACATAATTGGATACCCTTTTGTAATACTACTACTAATGGTAGTATTAACAACAGCAACAACAACAACAATAATATCCCTGATATTCATGATGCTAATGTATCTCCTACTAATTCACATGTATCTTTGATATTTCAAAATTTAATACTTGATCCAATTTCATTCTCAGATTATCCATATTCTAATAATTATACTACTAATTCAACACCAAACGATTATTATTATACAAACAACAACAACAACAATAATATATATTTTCAAAATTCAAGTAGTAGTAGTAATAATACTTCTTCTACTTGTTCTTCTTCTTCTCCAGATTTATATCATACTAATCAAATTTTACAAAATTCTCCATTGACTAATCATACTGTACCTACTTCTTTCATATTCAATAATAATACTCCAAATAAATATCCTAATAATATCTATTTTAATAGAAATTGCTTATATCATTCTCATTTATATTATCATCATCATCATTTTAATAATAATAATACACCTATATCAAATGATTTTATTATTAAAAAAAAGAAAAAAAAATTCCCTTCTATTAATAATTCTTTTATAACTTTTCATTCTACTAATGAAAATACTAATAATGCTAATAATAATACAATCTCTTTACCTTCACCTTTATCTACTTCCTCTTCTACTTCTTCTTTTACTAATTCATTATCATCTAATGATAATATTAAATTATTTAAATATAAATGTATCATTTGTCAAAAATTATTTAAACGTCCTTCTTCTTTAAAAACTCATATGAATATTCATACTGGTAATAAACCATTTCAATGTCCAAATTGTAAAAAAACTTTTAATGCTAAATCTAATATGTTAAGACATTATAAATTACATTTTAGATTATCAAAGGATAAATATTTATTACCAAATGGGGAGATCTCTATTAGAAAACCAACTTCAAAAGAATTATTATCATATTTAAAAGAATATCATTAATTTATACAATCTTTACTATATTTAATATTTATATAAATATATATTTGCACGTGACATCATCATATATGTTTTTTATTCTCTTTTTCTCTTTCTCCGCGGTTAAAATTGAAATAATAATTTATCAATTAAATAATCAATTTTATCAAAATTATCTATATTATTACAATATTTTAAATGTTTATCACTTAGTCTATGTTCTTCATAATTTATAAATTTTTCATTACAATTTTCACAATAACCAATTTTATCACTTTTATATTTTATATCATCATCATGATTTTCAATATTATTAGTTTTTTCTTTTTGATCTTCATTATTATTCTCTTCTTTTTCTATATTCATATTTTCATATAATATACTCATATTCAATATTTCTAATCCAGTATTATTATACTTTTTAAAATATTCATATATCTTATAAGTATAATATTTATTATTTATTGAATAATTTGTACTAAATTGATATAATTTCCTTAACCATATGGCATATTTTTTATTTTTATTATATCTATTATACCTTCTTTGAATCTTTTTAAAACTCAACTTATCATTTCCATTGTTAAGAAAATAATTTATCTTTTTATTAATTTCAAATATATTATCATTTGAAAATTCTTTTATTAATATTGGCCTATAATATTGTGATATAAAATATAAATAAATAAATGGTTTATTTAATTTAATCACTTCATCATTAAAAATATAATTAAATTTTTTTAAAAAATTTAAACATTTATTAATATCCCAAATTTTAATTTTTTTATTAAAAATATTATATTCAGGTATCCAACTATTTAATTTTTTATCATTAATTGTAAGTAATAATTCAATTTTAGTAAAATTAATTATTTTTTGTCTTTTTAAATTAAATTTATTAATTAATATTTCACTAATCCAATTTATTATTTTTTTATTATCATTATTAATTATACCATCAATATAAAAAAATGATCCATTTAATGATTCTTTCCATTTATTTAATACAACTTTACTACTACTACTATTAACCATATACGAATAAACGAACAAAAAAAAAGACAATGTATCAATTATAAGTGGGGGTATGTATGTGTGTGAAACAACAACAAACAAACAAATAAAATTATGTTGCTTATTTGTGTGAGTCTTAATTACGTGATACTTCCCAACAAACAATAATAGGAGATTGAATCAATTTAAAACTAAAACAGAAAAAGGTACAAAGAGATCACAACACAAAATAAATAGAAAGCAAGAAAAATAAAATAAAGGACTGTAAACAAACAAATATAAATAAATAAATATGCAATGTCATCTAATAAATTGTATTGATTAGGTGAAGACGTAAACATAAGACGCCTTAACTAGAATGTTTACTAAAAAAAGCATTAATGAATCAATTTTTGAAAAAAAAAAATAAGTAGAAGCATATGCGAAAAAACACACACATTACATATTACGTGTTATGGAAATGCCAGCTTCCTGTGCTATACCCAAACCTATTAATTTAGTTTCCTGCCTGGAGTAATACACACACTCTTTCTACCCAGTCTTCTTCTTTTTCCACCAATATTATTAGAAATTTCACTAGTTCTTGCTAGATCACACTGGATCTCCCGTGACCAGAATCAGCAAATGCGCCACCAGCCAGCACCCAAAACAGGCGGGGTCTTGCCCGAACAGGCAGGTGCCAGCGTGAACAGACGCGACGGGGTCTTCGATCCAGCACTTCCTGATGCGGAAAAACAAACTGCTGGCGCACAGAATGGCGATCGTCGAGCAAACTTATATAAATCAATCGTATATTGCGTTCTTTGAAGAATCATTTCCTCTCTCTCATCTTCTACTCTCTCTATCATATCTCAAGAGAACATCAACAAAACATTACAAGTTTTATTATAACCTTTACTACAACACAATTAATAAAATGCAATACAGTAAATCTTTAACCGCCGCCTCTTTATTGGCTGCCACTACTTTAGCTGGTATGTTATTTTTATTACACTGATATTTTTTTTATTATCACTAATTATTATTATTATCCTATATTTCATACAGATATGTGTCTTTCAAAAAGAATATGTCTTTTCTCTTTCTCTTGAGCTATTTTTAGCTCACTTCGCCTTATGAAACTGAGAAATTTTTTCCATTTTTCGCGTTTTTCGATCTCGTGTTTACGTTTTCAGATCTCGCGTCATGGTCCGTGATTAGTTTCCTTTTTAGGAAATTTTAATATCCGAATCAATATTGTTAAAAAAATTAAAAGATGTTTGGATTTAGAAATAATAATAAATCAATATCAAATTATTTTAAAGTTTGCTTTTTACTAACAATTATTCTTTCCTTCTATCGGATTTATTATAATATTATTATTACAGCTTCTGAAACTACTGTTGCTCCAACCACTACTGAAGCTGCCGCTCCAACTAACGTTGTATCTTCCACCACTTCTTTAAACTCTAACGCCGTCCCATCTAACTGTCACATTCCAGCTAAAGCTACCGCTACTGCTCAATCTGATTTAGATGCTTACGCCGGTTGTCCAACTTTAGTCGGTGATTTATACATTACTGGTGATCTAGGCTCTGCTAACTTAGCTAATGTTCAAAATATTATCGGTTCTTTAACTGTTAACAATGCTACCGAATTAACTTACTTCGCCGCCGATTCTTTAAAAGCTATTACTAAGAAATTAGTCTTAAAAGATTTAACTATTTTAGATTCCGCCTCTTTCGATGCTTTAACTACTGTTAACTCTATTGAAATGACTACTTTACCAGCTATTTCTCAAATTAACCATCAAATTAACTCCGTTAGCAACATTATCATCTCTGATACCGCTTTAACTGATATCTCCAACTTCGCTGAAATAACCGATGTTCAAAACTTTAACATTAACAACAATTTCTACGTTAACAGTTTCAACTCTTCTTTAAGAACCGTCTCAGGTGCTTTACAATTCGATTCTAATGGTGACAACTCTTCTGTTATCTTCGATTCTTTACAATGGGCTAACAACATCACTTTAAGAGATATCGCTAAGGCTTCTTTCGCTAACTTAACTGTTGTTAACGCTTCTTTAGGTTTCATGAACACTTCTTTATCTAACGCTGATTTCCACAAATTACAAAAGATGGGTCAAACTTTAACCATCTCTCAAAATGATGATTTAACTTCCGCTAACTTTTCTAGTTTAACTACCGTCGGTGGTGGTTTCGTTATCGCTAACAACTCCATCTTTGACAACATTAACGGTTTCCCAAAGTTGGTTACCATTGGTGGTGCTATTAACGTTCAAGGTGGTTTCTCTACCTTAAACTTACCAGCTTTAAAGGCCGTTAAGGGTTCCGCTTCCATTAAATCTTCTTCTACTAACTTCTCTTGTTCCGCTTTCAACAAATTACAAAAGAAGGGTTCTATCCAAGGTGACAAATACACTTGTAAGAACGGTGCTCCAGAAAAGAAGACTACTACCGCTAAGGGTAAGAAGACCACTGAAAAGAAGACTACCAAGAAGACTACCGAAAAGAAGACCACTAAATCTGAAAAGAAATCTTCTGCTGATGCCACTTCTTCCGCTGAAGCTACTTCTTCTGCTGAAGCTACTTCCTCCGTTGAAGCTACTTCTTCTGCTTCTTCTAACTCCACCAAAAAGACTACTTCTAAATCTGAAGATAAGAAGTCTAACAAGAAATACGTCCGTAGAGCTGTTATCAAGAAGGCTAAGTCTAACTCCACTGACTCTTCTAAATCTTCTAAATCCTCTGCTAAGTCCTCTAAGTCTCACAACGGTGCTTACGGTGCTTTCCAACAAACTCCAACTTTGATTGGTGCTTTAGCTGCCGCCGCTGTCGCTTTACTTTGATTTAATTAATCTTTGATTTTTCATTCTTTTAATTATTCCATTCAACTCATTTTAAACTTTGCATCGTTAATTTTAATTAATTAATCAAACATAATGTTATCTCATTTTCTTTCTTATTATGGACATCATTATAATACATTTTTTTTCCCTCAGCAATGAATTGGAGCTTGTGATTAACTTATAGATTTTGTGTTTTAAAAACTTTTAAACTTTAATTACAATTATTTTTCTCCATTTCGTTTATTTTATTTCACATTTAAGTGCCATATCAGAAACTATTATTCAAATGTATAATATTTCGAATTTTTGTTAATGTTCATTTATATATATTGGCTATTTAATTTTTTTACTTAGATTTTATTTTTTATTTACTACATTATAAATCATTACTTTTCAAAAAAATCTACTAACTAACACTATGATGAAGATTGTACCATTAAATCTACAATCTCCTTAGCAGGATTCTCGTCATGTTTTGCAGTCTCAATATTCGTTAAAACTTTTTTAATGCCACAATTTAATTCTTTAGGCAATAAACGGTTTAATTCATTAACTACATATACTCTTTGATTATCATCTAAGAAATTCATCATACCCATAACATTTTCAAATTCATCAAATGTTCTCAAATTTGGTATAGGTATTTCATTATCAAAACAACTTAATATATCCATTTGTTTTAAAACTGAATATGCGGAAGTCGTAGTAATTATTAAAAGTCTTCTATCTTGAGGTGGTTTTCTCTTTAAAGCTACTTTTAAAACTTGCAAGATATTATTCGAAAATCTTGGTCCAATTGGTACCCAATCAACTAATGTTTCAATTGAATCAATAACCAAAATATTCAATGGTGATTTATATGCATCTCTAAATGCATTATCAATATATTGTATCTTGCCACTTTCTGACATACCTGATAGATCATTAGGAGATATTAATCTCACAAATGGGAATCCTGATTGTAATGCAATTTCAGCGGCTAATGCAGTTTTACCAGATCCTGATGGGCCATGTACTAATAATGAGACAAGTCTGGAATTAGAACTGTCACGTACTTGTCGTACGTATCTATGACCATGACGTAAAACCATTTTAACATTTTCTGAATAAGGTAATACACCATTTTCAACACAACTCTTTAAATCTTCCTCACTAACACCAAAGGCTGGTTTAACTTCTTGTAATGCACTCATAAAATCTTCTCTTGTAACTTTTAAAGCAGAAATTTCCTTAGCATTAATATTCGATTTACCCTTACCAATATTAACGGATTTATTAATAGCGAAAGAACTTGCACTCTTAACTAAACCTTCAATTTCAGCACCTGAAAAATTCTTAGTTAACATAGCTAATTCTTGAAGATTAGTACTTTTATCCATCATACCATTTTCTCTCATCTTTTTAGTTTGGATTTCAAAAATTTGAACTCTACCTTTTTGATCAGGTAAATGAATCTCAACTTGAACTTCAAATCTACCTGGTCTTAGTAACGCTGGATCAATCAAATCTTTACGGTTAGTCATACCTATAACTAAAATATTATTCAATTGATCGACACCATCCATTTTAGCTAATAATTGATTAACAACGTTATCACCTACACCTGTACCATCACCTCTAGAGCCTCTTGCCTTAAACACAGAATCCAATTCATCAAAGATAATGATGTGTAATCCTGATTCTTCACCCTTTGATTTATATTCTTCTTCTGCATCTTTAAATAAATTTCTAATATTTTCTTCAGAAGAACCAACATACTTGGATAAAATTTCTGGACCATTAACAATTTTTGGTTCTCTTGCATTTAACATAGTACCGATCTTTCTTGCAATTAAAGTTTTACCCGTACCTGGTGGACCATAAAGTAATAAACCTTTTACATGGTTGATACCTAATTTTTCAATAACACCAGGTGGGAAGATACGTGATGCAAATGCTCTTCTAAAAATTTTAGTAAATTCTTTGTCTAAACCACCAACCCCTAAATCTTCGAATCTAAAGTCCGGTCTGATAACAGCATCAGTTCTAGGTCTCATAGAATTCTGACTTGCCTTTAAATTCACTAAACCATCGCTTCCTTTGAAAAAAGTTACATGTGTCTTTCTAGTTAAAACACCTTTTGTTTCAATTTTATTAGAAACTGGATTATCTGCTTCCACATCTATTAAATCGATAGTTTGAATGCTTTCAATTTTTAAATCAAATACATGACCAGAAAATTCAAAGATTAAATACTGGGTTGGAGAAAAAATTTGACTTTCAAATAGTTTCAAAAAATGTTTAGCAAGTTCATCTTGATCAAATGCAGTAGGTACAGCTTTACTTTTTGTTCTAAATTGAATATCAATATTGATGGCGCCTAGATAATTTTGTTTACCACTATACACTAACATATCAAAAACTTGGCATCTTACTTGTTGACTTAGAGACCAATTACCCCAAGTTCTTTGATTACCATTGACACCAATTGTACCAGGTTGAATTTCACTAGTAGATTTTGTAGTAAACACATATTTACCATCAATAATGACATAACAGTTTGTAGGGAAGTCAGCTTGATTAACACATATAACGTTACTCAATGCATATCCGTTGTTTGGACAATTGATAACTTTCAAATATCTGGGTGTCAGATCTGCTGAAACAATATTTGGGTGTGGACTATGAGGGGTGGTATGATTGCTATGGATGGAGTGACTAGAATGAACAGAGTGAATGGAATGATTCGAGTGTGTTGAATGATTAGTAGTCTGATTAGAAATAAGAGAGGTTATTGACCCTTTATGGATATGGGGCATCCTTAACTTGTCTAGTTTTTCCATCGCAGAAACCTGATTGCTTTGATACTATTATTACCGAATTGCAACTATTTTGTTAAGAGCATATATGAATATACCTTCTTAATATCCTGTTTTAACCTAGAAACAAATTCACAAAATCCAAGATTGATATACCAGTGAATATCTTCAAATGATAAACATTTCATCAACTAACGTTTAGAGATCCAGTGGAATCTTTCATCACAACTCCTGATATTGAAATTTTCAGGGTCCTGAATCTTGAAGATATTCAGCAAGAGATGGCACTCTCGGCCGAGAAGTATAAGTAATACGCTTTTAACACTTTATGTTTCATTATATTAAATATATTGATAAAATAAATATATCCATTATTTCGATACCTCTATATAGTATATATGGTTTGTAGAAGAGTGAATTATTAGTCCTTTTCTTCTTGACGACGGTTGTTTCTTGTGAAAGAACTGAAAAGGTTATATATCATGAAACCAATAGCCAATGATTTCCAATTCTTTTCAAACCATGTTTTCTCCTCTTCGTCAGTTTCTTCATCTTCTGATGAAACAGCGTCTAGAGCACCCAATTGTCCACCTTTTTGTTTCTCTAATTCAGCACGTTTATCTTGGTAAGTCTTAGTAACCTTCTTCAATGAGATAGCTGAAGCTTGTGGGCCTTGTGAAGGGAATCTGATATTTGGAATTATATTACTACTTATTAGGTTTTGCTCTTCTTCTTCTTCAGTTTTACTTTCAGGCTTGACCGCCACTCTTTCACCAATTTTGGCAAATGATATGTCGTGGATCTTGTTGTCGTCTTGTAAATCCATAATGAATACATATTCTGAGGATTTATCAAGTTTCATGTAGGAGAAACATGGAAATTCTTGTGTGGTTTCACCGTTGATATTAGCACTGATGCAAACAGGACCTGATGGGTAACTATCATCGTCCAAGCTGGCAACAAGATCAAAGGTTCCTTCTTCAGGATTTATCTTATAATTTACCAATTGTCTAGTATTGGATTCGCCGCTTTCAAGCTCATGTATGAATAGTTGAACATCTGATGCTAAAGCAGTTAAGCTTAATCCGAAGAAGCCTGCTAACAAAGTCTTTGGTTGCATTGTATCAAAATTTGAGGAATATGTTGCACAGTTGTAAACTGAATAAAACTAACTTGTTAGATTACAGAAAAGTACCTTAGCTTTAAATCCAATATTAGTTATTAGTTTCTTATATTTAGTTTTTTTCAACAATCCATTGAATTTTTACCAACAGCTGAATTCCAGCGTTCAATCCCTTTAGCATGTGGACACCATAAACTATTTTCAAAAACCTTCAAAGCATAGCATTAAAAAAACAAAATGGAAGTGAGATCATTATAAGGTTTGGAGGATATTCAATTTGTTTCGACATTCAACTAATAGCTAAGTGTTTACTACTGCTTAAGAAAATACAGGTGCTTCGAGTAAAACCGGATATCAATTGATAAATAATAATATTGTTGAAAAATTACATAATTTCAATTAAGGTCTGATTTGAGATTTGAAAAGAACATCTTAATTATTGCATTATCTGGAACCACTTTATTCAATTGTTATTATATTCTACTAGAATAAACGTAATCAATAGATTGAAGACTATTCATCACCATTCTAAATATGAAATACAATCTGATATCGTGGTCATTGACCTTATTCACAGTATCAAAAAAAATTGCCTTAGCAAACGATCTTTTCGCTCCAATACAGGACCCTACAACTAATAGTAAATATTCAATTAATTATATATCTAGAGATAAATGGTGGTCCATGGTAGAATCCAATTCCACAGCTTTAGAGAACGGTTCAGTTATCCAATTGGATGAAAACTTCAAGTGTTTTATTCCAGATACTAAGACACCAAACAATTCAGATCATATATTTGATAAAAAGCTATCAGTGACTGAACTTGAAAACATTTATAAAAATAGTTTGACTAATGCTATAAAAATTATCAGTGAAGATTTGAAAGATTATTGTATGGTCTATGCAAATGGGTTTTGGACTTACCAATATTGCATTGGTAATGCCTTCACACAATTCCATGGTACTCCTGGATCTCCTGGCTCTTTATATTATACTTTAGGTAGAGCTCCATTAGTAAAAGGTGACGCCCAAATTAAACCAAAGAAATCAAAGAAAAAGAGAGATATTAAGTTATTAACCCATGATGAGGACTTTCAATTGTTATACAACGATTTTGAATATTATGTTAGTGAAATATTAGATAATGGACAAATATGCGATTTGACAGGTTTACCCAGAATCACAGAAGTACAATATGTGTGTGGTTCTGCATTTGGCAGAGCTGCTATTCAATGGGTTCGTGAAGTCAAAACTTGTGCATATGAAGCTCAAATATCAATTCCTGCATTATGTGATTTAGAACTTTTATCACAAAGTAGAGATAAAAAAGCGGCAAAACTAATATATTGTAACAATAATAAGGTTTCTACTTCCACTCCAGCTTCAACAACAAATTCCATTATAGATACTTTGGGAGAATACTCACCTTACTTCTTAGGTCGTGGGTTTTATGTTTTAAATCCACATGAATCTGCCTCAGAATTAAATAGGACAGTATTATTATTTACAGGTAATGTTCAACCAGTAGATGATAAATTCAGCGTTGCTAGTAAATTATCCGATTATCTATCAAAGGCGTTGCCTGTGATGTTATTTCATCAAGCAGTTGCTCTACCAGATGGTACAAGATTTAGAGAAGGTGTAAGCTTAGAATGGGTTACAGAAATTGTTGATATTAAATTTAACCATATAATTAACCTTTCTGTAACAATTGACCAGACTGGTACTATGTCATTTGTTTTAGATGATAACGTTCCTTTCCCAGAGACAGGAAATTTTGTTAAGGTTGTTTATGGTTTACCACTACCTAAGAAAGGAGTACGAAAAAATATTAAAACTAAGGACAAAATTATAAATGCTAACATTGGAAATGATCTTGAGAACTATGATGCCTTACAACTTTTTGATTTGCTAAATCAACAGTTTTATTCAGAAGAAGATTTACTTGAAAAAATAATGATATTATTAGAAAATGCTCCACCTGGTGTGGAAGAACAATTTGATAACCTTGGAGTTGAAGATTCACAAGGTAATGTTAGAAGAGTTTCTGATTTAATAAAAGAGGGATATGCAAAACAACAACGTAAAGACTTTGGATATAGCGCAGATGATGATGAAGATATTAATCTTTCTAAACAAAGGGTCTTTAATGCCAAATTTCCTGAAGAGAAGGAGACTGAAAACTCTAATAATGATGCTGATAATAATGGCGATTTAATTGATATACATAATGATGATGTCAAACATATATCAATGGAACAAGATATTATTAATGATATATCTGAACATGAAGAAGAACATTTTGAAGATAGTTCAAACGATTCAAGTAATGAGTATGAACATGAAGAAGAACATTTAGAAGATAATTTAGATGGTTTAAATAATGAACATAACCATGAAAACGAACATGATAGAGAAGAATATAATGAAGAAAATGTACTTGATAATGAAAATAGAGAGAATAAAGAAGAATATGAACATAACTATCAACAGGGAGAAGAAAGACAAAAATATGATTTTAATAACAGAGAAGTAGAATATATCAATGAAAGTGACAATAGAGAAAACAATATTGATAATGCCAACTCAAATAGTGAAGATAATCTTGGAGATGGACAAGAGGACAATAAAGATATTTTTGAAGATTCTACCGATATACAGCTAAATGAACAAGATAACGAACAAGTAGAATTCCATGTTGAAGAAAAAATAGAAAACACAGAAGCTCATAATCACGCCGATGAGGAATCTCATGAAACCATTGTGAATGATGATAATAACTTAAGGGATGAATTATGATAACCTTCAAATGCATTTAATTATATCAAGGTCTTTTTTAATGTTTATTTGATGCGTATTAGAGGTTTTATATATAATATTAATATGTAATGCAAGGCGTTTTTTTAATAATACAAAATATATAGAAGCTTTACACTCATTGATCAATTCTTGGCAAACTTAAATTAAAAGAATCTGAAACTTGAGAGGGAGGCTCTTCAAACATATAATCTAAATCAAGATTTCCCGGGGTGTGCAAACTATCCAATTGAAGAGAACTTGGATTGAGTGAGTTATCAGTCATCTGAGAAGACATATTTTCATTAGGATTTTCAATATCCACATTCGCTTTAGAATCCTCTTCAGCTACCTCTTCTTCAGGTAAAATAAAAGCATCGATTAATGCCCTCTTCTTGTAGTTTGTACTAATTTTACCAGTTGGGGGAATCTTAGGCCTGCTATTAGCTTTTCCTTTCACAAGCATTTCGTCATCTTCAAGGAATAGATCAGGGTTAGCTTCCGGTTCTGCCTCTTCCCCTTCACCCTGAAAGCTCTTCTTATTTTTTTGAATATAAATATTGGATTTTTCAAGAGCTTTTTCTAACAAATTTTTAAGAAGTTGTAACTGTGGAGAACCTTCGATTTCATCTTTAGCTAGCTTCTTGTAAACGATACTATGATACTCTTCTGGTTGAATTTTCTTTACTTGATCAGTATTATCGACACTATTTGATTGAAAACGGAAAGTTAACAATTGTAAAGGTACAGATGAACTTAACACACCAAATTCCCTTTCTAAACCTAATTCTCTAAAACCGAAGAAATCTTCACCTGTTAATTCTGAAGTGAAATCACCAGTCATGAAACTTTGACTTTCATCTTCAAAATTTTGTTCTGAAAGTGATTTCAATGTAGGACGTAGTAGGTCTTTCAAGAAATTTTCTAACTTAGCTTTAACATCACGTAGACGTCTTGTCTTTTTAACAAATTCAGATTCGATATATGTATATAATTCATCAGGACGAAATATACCGTTTTCAAGCAGAGACATCTTTAGTACTTCATCATTGCTATTTTTATTCAAAGAATTACTTTCTTGATGAACCTTTATTGTCTTAATAAGGTTAGAAAGATATACTTCACTAAGATCAGTAAGAATAGAAATGGTCGAAGGCTGTGTGGCTTCAAAACCGTTCGACATTGCTATTTTTGAGATATTCTTAAACATCACGTTTCTCATTAATTCTTTACTATTTTTGTAATCTCTTGTTGGTAAGGTCGATATTTTATCTAAATTAAACGTAGATTCAAAATTAGTTGGCTTGAATTGATGAGATTCTAATACTGCTTTTTGATTTAAAGCTTTGCTTGATTGCATAGACTGAGGGATTTGTAATAATCTGATCAAAGATATCTTATGACAAATATGTCTTATTTGTTGGATCAAAACAATATTTTCATTCATCTTTGGACCTAAGCCTGATTTTTTAACACTACCAAACTGTATATCAGAATTTTCATCATGTTCTAACATGTTTTTAACGGCTTCATCTTCTTGTTTATCTAGTCCGATAGAATCGATACCAGAATATTTTAATATAGGTAAAGAATTACCAACATCATATTCTTTAAAGTACATCTTGTTATCCATATCGATATCTGGTGTATTTTTATCAAGATTATTATTTTCTGTTAAAGCTGGTTCTTCTTGAAGTTGTAATGTTGGCTCAAATTCTTGTTTAATGATAGAGGCAAACCCATTTTTCATGATTCTCTCTTCTTCAAATTGTTTATTTTCTTGTTCTTGTTCAGTTTGTTCTTTAAACTCTTTAAATTGTTGTTGGAATGTTTTCATTTGATCTGGATTTTTCAAAAAAGCAACAGCATCTTTATTGAGTGAACCATCTGCAAAATAAGAACTTCTATTCATACAAATTTTGGCACGAACTTGAGCAGTTAAAGTTTTCCAAGTAGATAATTCAATATCATCTCTATCATCATCACGATCTGTAAATAAAGTTGTTTCTTCAAGTTCTTCTTGTAATTCCTCATCAAGATCTTCGTCTTCTCCTTCCTCATCTACTTCTATATTATCTATTTTAGTATCTGGTTTATTCTCAGCAGATTCACCTTCAGTAGTTTCAACATTTGCTACATCTGCAGTTGTTGAAGGTTCTGTTTCATTATCATTGATATTATCTTCTTTAGAATCTTCTTTAGAATCATCCTTATTAAGATCTTGTTTTTCTTCAGATTTTTGATCCGTAGTAGCTTCTTCAGTTGTATCATTCAAAGTTTCATTATTAGTAGTGACTGGGGAACTTGGCTCTGAATTATCTTGATCTTCTTTATTTACTTGACTAATTTCAGTTGATTCACTTTGATCTTCATTTTCTTTATTATTAATTTCAGTTTCACTAGATGAAGCATTAACAGGTTTATGTGCACCCATATTTAACCCTTTTCTTCCGGAACCTGCTACATCTTCATCGGCTTTATCAGATTTATCATTTTCCATATATTCTAATTCTTTTTCAACTTCTGATCTGTCTCGTATAGTAATATCAGGTATTAATGGAATTAATTGAAGTGATTTTTTTTGCATAGCAATTGCATGTGCTCTTAAATAATGTTTTGGATCAGAATTATAAGTTAAACAATTTTTCCAAATTAACATAATATCATCAACGAATTCTTGTTTACATTTATATTGAATAGTTTTCAATTTTTTTAAAACTGTATTAAGATCCATTGATTTTTTAATAATTTGATGGTAATTTGGAGCTTCTCTTTTACTAACTTTATTTAAAAAAGGTGTAGAATGTTCTGTAGAATTTCTTAATTCAAGTACAACTTTTTCACAAGCTTCATATAATTCTTCTTGACCAACTTTATCATCTGAAGCCCATTTTGATCTATTTTTTCTAACATCAATAATTAAATGTTTTAATTCATAATCTGACATTTTTAATTTTGATTTATTTTCATGAATAGCAGTTAATAAATGTCCTAATGATAAATTAGCTGCACCTAAATTAACGTTAGATTTTTGGAAAGTATCCTTTTTCGGACGTTTACTTTCATGTGGACCATCTTCTTCTTTAGAATTATCATTTGAATTGGTATTATTATTAAGATTATTTTTTTGAGTAGAATTATTATTATCAGTTTCATTATTATCTATCATTATATCATTTTTAGATTCTGTATTATTATTATTATTTTCGTTATCATCATCATCAATATCTTCATGTGATCTTTTATTTTTCGAACTTTCAATTAATTTATCATTTTTCTCTAATTTTAATCTTTTAAGCATTGTTTCTCTATCATGTTCAAAACTATGATACATTTTATGAGAATTTTCCATAATTTTTTCAACATCATTTGTTCTTAAATTTTGAAGTGTTTTTTTAGAAATATTAAAATCTAATACTAATCTATTTGATTCATCGAATAAGAAATTATTATTATTATTATTTTCAGATTCAGTATTTGAATTTGGAATATTATTATTTTTATCTTCTGTATTGTTATTATTATTTTGTGACTCAGGAGTTTCATCTTCATCATAATCATCGTCATAATCAGAAGATTCATTCTTTTTTTCAGTTGTAATTGAAGGTTGTAATATTTCCGATTCCAATGGTTTATCTGTATCTATATTTTCATTAGGATCTATTATATTATCTAGAAGAACATAATCATCACAATATTGATTTGAAAAATCACTTGAATTAAAATTTAAATCAAGTGCACATTGCCATAAAACGTATCTTACTTTTAAAGATAAATTACCTATAAATTTATAACCATCAATTTGTAATTTTAAATCTTCTAAATCTACTCTTGATATATCATCATCATTATTATTATCATCATTAGTAGTATCTTCTTTTATAGTTACATCTTTCATAATAATATCAGAACCTGTAATACTTGGAGTTATAGAGATTGATTCTGAAATGACTCTATTAATTGGTTGTGATACTTGCGGAGTTACATCTTTGGGTATATCATTATTATTATTATTTTGATCTATCTCATCATTTTTATTCTCAATGCCATCCTTTTCCTCATCCTCATCTATATCTTCCATATTAACATTTAATGATAAATTACCTTTTAAGAATGAATTCCAAATTTCCTTTTTTGAATTAATATCTTTAACAGATAAAATAAAATCTAATATAATCAATTGAAATGGTGTTAAATATAAATCAAAAACTTTTTTATCGAAAAGTTTTTGAGTAATATTAAGGAAACCTAAAGCATTGGTTTTTTGATAATTGAATACTGATACTTTATTATGCATATTAATATTGTAAAAAAAAAGAGTAGAAAAAAAAGGTATGATTTAACTTTTAAATTAAATTAAATTAAAAAAAAGGGAATAATAAACAAACAAAGAGAAAAATTTATGATTCAAATTGTTTTTTATAAGTAACGAGAAGTAAATTAAAAAAAATAAATTGATAAAATCAGATAATATTTATCTTAATGTCAATTCAATTACAATGGGATAGTAATAATATCTGTTAATTTCAATAATGTTTTATAATTAATATTCTTTTTTTTTATTATTTTATAAGTTAATTCTATGTATATTTTTTTAGATTTTTTTTAATTTAAAAATTTCAATTCTTGAATTTTTTTTTTTTGAAGATTGTCAAAAAGCGTCAATAAAAAAAATTCAAAAAAAATGGATAATAGTATAAAAGATAATTTAACAAACACGAAATGGAGTACACGATTTGTGTTATTTTATGATTTTAGAAGAAAAATTTAGAAATTACACGTATGTGTTTTGAAAAAAAAAACAAAACAAAAAAAATTCTTTATAGTACACTACCTTCTTCAATAATAAATAACCAATATAGCAGCTTCATATAGATAACAATATCAATATTTATCTTTTATATATCATATCTTCTTTGTAAAAATTTAAAAAGGAAAATCTTTGTATTAAAAAAGATCAGCAGCCAATATCTTCAATTGATACATACACGTACATATATCAATGAATACCTCTTATTTGTGTGTATTACACTATATAACACATATAGAAACTCAGCTATTGATTCTCAATTATTATTATTAAAAACTATTTTTTAAATAATCTTAATTAAATATGAAAATCTTTTTTATAATTCTAATATTTTTTCTAATTTAATTTGAATAGCCGCTTATAAAAAAAAAGAAGTCCGGCATCACGTGAAATTCAAGTGATCAAAAAAAAATCTTAGTAATAATTATTAATATAAAACATATAAAAGTTATATTATATAATAAAATATATAATATTAAATTTAAAAAGAGATATTATATTTGAAATATATATATATACATATAATTAATTATATATATATATATATATTTCTCTTTCTTTCTCTTATTATTATTAATAACTTATTTTTCTAAAAATCATGCATTAAAAAAATAAATTTAAAATCTATACAGCATATTTTTTAGTCCATTCTTTAGCGGTAGCTTCATATTTTGGACGATCAGTTTTATAAATATGAGCAATTTCTGGCACTAAAGGATCATCAGGGTTAGCATCTGTTAATAAAGAACATATAGACAATAAAACTTTTGAAATAGTTAAAGCAGGTGACCATTGATCTTTTAAAATATCTAAACAAATATTACCATTAGCATTAATATTTGGATGATATATTTTAGTTGTGAATGAAATCTTTGGTGGTTTAAATGGATAATCAGTTGGGAAATGAATAGATAAAAAGAAAACACCACCAGCGTATGGTGAATCTGGTGGACCCATAATAGATGCTTGCCAGTGGTAAATATCATCACCTACTGGACCAGCAGAACATGAAGTTGGTGGATCTCTGAATTAATTAATAATCAATAATATTTGGATATGTTAGTAAAAAAAGAAAAGAACGACTTGAATTAAAATAAAAAGAATCTAGTTAAAAAAAAACATACCTTCCTAAATCGTTTAATTCCTTGGTAATTCGTTTCAAAGACATGGTGTTGATTGGATATAAATTGTAGTAATATAAAAGAAAAAGTTTGTGTACTTTCTTAAAATTATTAATTAAAAAAACAAACACAAATAAAAATTCTTATTTATATAATGTATTAAATAAATAAATAAATAAATAATTACAAAGACTATATAATAAGGTATTATAAGTTAAAAAGAAGGATATAATTCAGTATTATTAATTAATCAAGTGAAACAAGATGTTAGTTTGCAATGAAAGATTTGTTCATGTCCCTACTACTAACTTAGCTCGGCAATCGGCAACTTCTGATCTTTGTGGTTGGAAGAAGAAGAAGGGAAAAAACGACATTACAAAACCCAAATGTCAATTATTATTATGATCTCGTGTTGCCGATTTCATTGCCACTCCAGAACTTTCTAAACATAGCTTCGAACGACTTGTTAAAACAAATTATTAGAAATAGACGGAGTAATATTAGTGAATGAAAATTTTTTTCAGTGGTTGTTGTTGTTGCTCTTAGTATTATTGCTTTACGGGGGCTTTTGTTAATAAAAAAGTCTTTTTAGGTAAAATTAATAACAAGATTCAAAATCATTTTGTACGTGAAAATGCAGGTGACAGCGATTACCCGGATCTCCAAGTGACACAAATGGTATTTACTGTCGTTCGACACTCTTTTCTTTTTTTTGGATTTTGAAAAATTTTCGAAATTAATAGTAAAATGAGATGAGATGAGATGCCCGTAATAATAATAGTTAGATGTGATGTGAATATAGAGAGATCTACTACAATTGAATATTATTTGAATGTATATATTAAAAGATAAAATATAGAATATTAGTTAATAGTAATATATTTTGTATCATTAGTTATTATAGAAACTAAGTAATTTATTCTGATCACAGTAATAATGTCTTCATTAAAGGATAAAGTTGCTAATAAGATTAAAAAATCTAATGCTAAAGCTGATTTAAAAGCTAAAGCTAAAAATAATAAAAAAAATAATGATAATGATTCAAATATTAATGAAGAATTGAAAAAAGAAGCTTTAGAATTAGGTGCTACTGAAGATGATTTAAATTTAATTAAAGATATTGATATTGATGATGATAAAAGTGAAGAAAATTTTAGTGATATTGATGACAATTCAAATGATATCGATATTAAAGAAGATTTAAAAGGTTTTATGAAAGATTTAGGTTTTACTGATACTACTGGTAATATTGTACCAGATGATATCGACGAAGAAGAAGAGGAAGAAGTGGAAGAAAAAGAAACTCTTAGTTCTGAAGAAAACAATGAAGAAGATGAAGAAGAATCTGAACAATCAGAACAAGAAGAAGGTAATGAAGAAGAAGTAGAAGCTCCGGAACCAAAAATTTTAAATATTAAATCAAAAAAGAATAAAAAAGAAATTGATCCAGATTCAGGTTTTGATGATGGTCAAAATCATATGGTATCTTCTGATAAATTAATCGTTAATTATGATACAGTTTGGTATGATATACCATTAGATCCACAAATTAATGAATATATTAATAATCCTGAACAATTAAGTAAAGAACAAATTGATAAATTATATGCTAGAGGTAAAGAATATTTAGAATTGGATAATCAAACATATTATGATGAATTTACTAAAGATTCAACACAAAGAAAATTTTTATCACAAATGATGTCAAATGGTACTTTAAATGATAAAATTTCTGCATTAACTTTATTAATTCAAGAATCACCAATTCATAATATTAAATCATTAGATACATTATTAAATTATTGTGGTAAAAAATCAAGAAATTCAATTTTACAAAGTTTATTAGCATTAAAAGATTTATTAATTAATGGTTTATTGCCAAATGATAGAAAATTAAGATTTTTTAAAAATCAACCTGGTTTATCAATGATGTTAAATAAGAAAACGTTAGCAATTTTTTATTTTGAAGATTATTTAAAAAAATTATTTTTTAAAATATTAGAAATTTTTGAAAAATTATTACATGATCCAATTATTCATGTGAGATTACAAATATTAACTTATATTTTTGAATTTTTAACATTAAAACCAGAACAAGAATTTAATTTATTAAAATTAGGTGTAAATAAATTAGGTGATATTGATTCAAAAGTATCATCAAAAGCATCATATTTATTATTAAAATTACAACAAGTTCATCCAAATATGAAATCAATTATAATTGATTCAATTATTGATATTGTAATTAAACCAAATAATGATTATCATTCAACTTATTATTCAATTATTACATTAAATCAAACAATTTTAAAAAGATCTGAAGATGAAATAGCAAATAAATTAATTAAAACATATTTTACATTATTTGAAAAATTTTTAATCTCAAATGGTCAAAATCAAGAAGAAGATGATGAGGATGATGATGAAAATAAAGATAAAGAGAATAAATATGAGAATAAAAGAAAGAAGAATTTTAAAAAGGGTAAAAAAGGTGGTAAATCAGTTAAAAATGTTGAAAAAACAGAGAATGAAATTATTAGTGAAAAGAATTCAAAAATTTTTAGTGGTTTATTAACTGGTGTTAATAGAGCATTCCCATTTGCACAAATACCATTAAATATATATGAAAATCATATGGATACATTATTTAAGATAACACATTCATCAAATTTCAATACATCAATTCAAGCATTAGTATTAATCAATCAAGTTACATTTAAAGCCAAATTGAATAATGATAGATATTATAGAACATTATATGAAAGTTTATTAGATAGTAGAATAATGACTACATCAAAACAAGGTATTTATTTAAATTTATTGTATAAATCATTAAAACAAGATTTAAAAAATATTGAAAGGATTGAAGCATTTGTTAAAAGAATATTACAAGTTTGTATTCATTGGATTAATATTGGATCAATTAC
The DNA here is from genome assembly GCA_030581855.1 of Yueomyces sinensis. Lineage (NCBI taxonomy): Eukaryota > Fungi > Ascomycota > Saccharomycetes > Saccharomycetales > Saccharomycetaceae > Yueomyces > Yueomyces sinensis. Next base: position 61,506 of record JAKTVU010000002.1, read on the forward strand.
TGGTTTCATTTATTTATTAATACAATTAAGTAAAAATGTACCAGAGATTAAAAATTTATTAAATAATGCACCAATTGATGAAATTGATGAAGAAATAAAAGATAAAGTTAGTAAAGGTAGTGAAGAATATGATAGTCGTAAACGTGATCCAAGATTTGCCAATGCAGATAAATCATCATTATGGGAAATTAATTTATTTTTAAGACATTTTCATCCAAGTATTCAAGCATATACCAATGGTTTCTTAAATGAAGATAAGAAGAGTGATGAAATAGTTAAACCAGATTTAGGTTTATTTACTATAACACATTTTTTGGATAGATTTGTTTATAGGAATGCTAAAAAAATGGATAAATTAAAAGGTTCATCAATTATGCAACCATTATTTAATGAATCAGATAATATAATTATGAAAGCAAATGATCAACAAAGTAAAGATTTTTTAAAACCTGTTAATACTGAAAATTGGTTAAGTAAAAAGATAAAAGATATTAAACCAGAAGATAAATTTTTTTATCAATATTTTAATATTAAACAAAATGCTATCAAAAAAGTAAATAAGAATGAAATTAAAGATTTCAATGAAGAAGATTCAGAAGAAGATATGAATGAAGATGAAGTTTGGAATGCATTAGTTAAATCTAGACCTGATGTTGAAGAAGATTCAGAATCAGAAGATGGATTTGGTGAAGAAGATTTTTCAGATATGAGTGAGGCAGAAGAAGAAGATGATTCTGATGAATTAGACATGATGGATTTCAATGACGATGAAGCCGAATTATCATTAAGTGAAGGAGATTTTGAAGAATCTGAAGAAGAAGAAGAAAGTAAGAAACGTTCAATTGAAGAATCTGAAGAAGAAGAATTAGATGAAAGACAAATCAAGAATAAGAAGAGAAAGGCTCATAAGAAGAAATTAAAGGAATTACCATTATTTGCATCTGCGGATGATTATTCCAAGTATCTAGTTGATTCAGATAACTAGACGATATTTATATATCTAAATAAATACTGTATACTATATACTATAATATAATATTACCATAATACAATCCACGTGACCGGATAAACAGGTAGCGGACCCTAGATCCCGGAGAAACTCCGAGAGATCAGGGGTGCGGCCTTAAGCGGCGAGTTCCGATTGCTGGGGATCGGCAGGTGGCAAAGCAGGAATTGCTCCGGTTAAGAAGCTTGTTGTAATCACACCACTCTACTAGACTCACTAGAAGTATTAGCAATTGTAGTAGTGGTCTCGGGAGTGGCGTGTTGTAGTAAGCACAAGAGAGGTTACCAGGATATGATTACGTATTATTTCGTGTATTATATTATATTATATAATATTATATTTTAAGTACTTGTGTATTGGTGTATGTACGTGTTTTATCATTACAGATCTTGCTGACTAAAGTAAGACAAAAGTGTGCCCACGTTTACACGGCGAATACCGGCAAACTCACGCATAATCCGGTTTTCTCGTTATATCTAGATCAGTGATCGATCTGACGTATACCCACGTCTTAATAATGTCATGATTAATGTATTACTATTATATTATGATTCGGTTTGTATACTAATGTATTAGCGAAAAATCCCTGTTGCGGAAGATGAGTCTATTAGCGTGAAAAACAAAGACATACTATGAAAATACTACTAGTACCAGTATTCATTGGCGCCAAGATATATACTCATAATAATAACAACAATACCAAGTTCAATTCACTACTTGTTATATCATATATATTCAATGCGTGTGATATGTCGGGGTTAAGTACATTTCTCCCTGCCGCATCATTGAATTCTCCAATACTGAGACATACTGAAACAACAGTTGTCCTCTCGAAACAAAAAGAACAGCAACACCAGAAAAAGACGCGCGACAGTACCGAAATAAACTGTCTCATTGTTTAACACAACCAACAATATCGGCAGCTATCGCGATGGCCTGTTTGGTTATTTATTTATTTATTTATAACTGCCCCTCCATTCTCCAGGAACAGTTATGTTTCATGATATGTTGAACCCGCGACTGGGTGACGTAGGCTGTTTCACCGGTTTATTTTCTTTCTCTACTAATTAAATTAAATTGATTAATAATATACGCAAGTTGATCCTTTCCAATTACTACTACTTATTATATATATACATCCGATTGTTATTCTATTTCAAGATTCATTGGATTATATCGATTATATATTTCTCCGATAAACACCATTGCTATTAATTAATTAGTTAATATTACTATAAGTATATATACTACTATAGTATCCCATATTTTATTATAGTATATTATTATTGTACATTCCGTTTCACACTATTACTAGTAGGTTGTTTAAATTTTACCTTCTTATCCCGATCAAATAACCACCCAGCTTTATCCGCATTGGTAAGTGAAAAAAAAAAAAAAAAAAGAGAAACTACTAATATAATAATAAAATATAAATAAACATATCCTTTATTTTTTTTATTTTATGAGTTTTTATTATTATTGTTATATATATATTTTTTAAAAAAGAAGATTAACTCAAATTAATTTTATTATTCATTGATACCCCAAATCAATCAAATATCCAAGAATTTTTTATTATCTTTTTTTATCTTATCTTTCTTATTATTGCATTCTATTTTATCTTCTTTTATTCAATATATATTTCATCAATTATTCTTTTATTTTCCTCCCATTATTATATTAATCTTATCTCTATCGCATTGGGTTTATTCATTTTTATTATTGTTTCTTTAAAATGAACAACACTGATAACGATACAACAAATACAAATACAGAAAATAATGATAATATCGATTACGATAATACCAAATTATCAAATAATAAAGATGATCAATCTTCTTCTTCCACTACTTCTTCTACTTCATCAAATTCTTCCTCTTTGAAAAGGTATCTAGATTTATCACAAACTAAAGTATTCGATGTTTATTTATCAAAGGATAATTCAAATAATAATAATAATACCACAACAACAGATAAAAATAATACTAATGATTTAGATGTTTTTCAATTAGATAATTTAATTACTGAAGAAGAAAAAAAGAAGAAAAATAAAAAATTGAAAAAAAAATTTGAATTAATTAATACTGAAAATGGTACTAATATTAATAATGATAATATTATTAATAAAATTCCGTCACTTGAAAGAGATAATAAACCTTCTCTGATTAATTTATCAAACACCAATACCACAAATACTGTCGATGCTAATAATGATGAAGATGATGCTATGGATGATACCAACAATACCAACACAAACAATAATATTCTAATCAATACTCCTCCTTATTCTTCTTCTAGTACTTTACCTCCTGTTTCTTCTTTATTAACTACTCCACAACAAATTAGTAATACTGCTACTACTCCACAATATGATAAATGGTCTACTGAAGTTGAAAATGCCTTTGTTGAATCATTAAAGATTATTATTAAAAATGGTTCAAATAAAATTAAAATTAAACATAAAAGTTATGGTAGAAATGAATTAATTTCAATGTACATTCAATTTAAAACAAATGAAGTTAGAACTAAAAAACAAATTTCATCACATATTCAAGTTTGGAAAAAATCTGTTCAAAATAAAATTGCCTCAAATGAATCTTTAACTCATTATGATTTAGAAATTAGTAAATTAATTGAAGATGGTCCCGAACCAACTTTATCAAATATTAAATTATTTGAAGATATTTTCACTACCGTAACTGATAAATTTATTAAATCAAATATCTCTAGAAACCAATCAATTGATGATCCATCAATTATAACACCAAATACTGGTATCTCTAATTTAGATCCATCAATTAAAAATGAAAATCTATTATCTACTGATTCAAATAATAAATTTCAAAATAGTGCAATGGAATTCGCTAAAAAAATTTATCAACCATTAGATGTATTAAAATGTGTACCAATCGAATATCCTGCTATTTCATCTTCTTCTAGATCAAATTCACCTGAATTTGATGATCAAAAACAAATTGATATTGAACAAAGACAAATTTTATTAGCTGATGCTGAAAAAATTAAAGAACAACAAAATATTTTAATAAATAGAAATTTAAATGAAAATAGGGAAAAATCTTTAAAAGGTGCTTTCCATTCTTCTTCTTCATCCTCAATGGAAAGTATAGTACCACCATCTTTTGTAAATCATCATAATATTAATCTTATACAACAACAACAGCAGCAACAAAAATTATTTCAAAATAATATTAATAATAATATGGATCATCTTCAAAGGCCCAATAATAAATTTAAAAAAGAATTACCTCAATTACCACTAGATTTACCTTTATCATCATCTACTAAATTTTTTGAAAGATCTAGAAGTAATAATGAAAATAATAATAATCCACATAATTCAATTACTGTCTCAAAACAACAATTGAATAATAACAACCTCAACAACAATACTAGAGCACAACAACAATCACCATATCCACCACCATTTAATTGGGCTTTTTTCCCACCTTATGCTTCACAAGGTATGACTATTACTCCACCAACTACACATTTCCCAAATGCTCCAGGATTAAATCGAATACCAATGATTAGTCCTCCTCCAATGAATAATCCACCTCAGATAAATAATCCTAATCAAATGAATAATTCTGTATTCCCTAATAGGCAATTCAATGGTTATTATCCATATTGGAAACGATTAGGTGGAATGAATCCAAATGATTCACCATCTAGAGAATCTTTATCTGACGCTAATTCTTCTTCTTCTTCTGGAACAACTTCCAAAATTGCATATAATACCAGTTATAGTAGATATAACAATAACAATACTAATAATAATATCCCATTCCCAGAAAATTATAATAGATCTAATAGATCTGATTCTGAGAATACTATGAATAGAAATACCACTTCTTCAAATAATAGTAGAACTGATTCAAATATTACAAAAAATTTACAATCTCAGCATAGATCTGGAAATTAATTAGAATTTTCTTTTTTAAAATTTTTTTCTTTTCTTTTAATATAGTTTTCTTTATTAAAAGTAAAAAAAATATAATAATAAAAGAAAAACGAACAATACTAGGAACAGTATATTTATTACTCTCCAAATTTATATAATTACTATTACTTCTGCAAAAAAAATAATGTAACAAATAAATGCATAAGAAGATATCTATTGCATTGTTTTAATTGCATGGTGGTATAATTACATTATATTATTAATATTCCCATTTTTAGATCATATATAACTCTAAAATTTTCATCTCTATATTATTATCATTGTTTAATCTGCTTTCTAAATATAAAAAAAAACTAATCTCTTTATTATATTAAATAATTATTTCATATATTTCTTGGAACTATTATTATTGTAATTGTTTCACTTCGAATTATGAATTTAATAAATACTTTCTTTGGGTATTTATTATTCAACTATTAGATTCTGGTTAATTTTAACTATTCTAATAATTATTTCATAAGTAGAAAAAATAATATATTGTTGTTCAAAGTGAAAATCTTTATAATTTACTATATACTTTTGTAGTATAATATTTTTTTTTCCATTAGCCTTATAGGAGATCTCATATCCCGGTATATTCTTTACCAAGGAACATATCCATTCAAAGTAAGTTCGACAATAATCTGAGACGGGTTCCGTCAATGTCATAATAGAACGTAACACATTCTCTCGAAATATAATAAGAGATATGATTACTTTAGCAAGTATAAAGCTGTCAAAATTAATAAGTAATTATAATAATTTGTATAGATTTATGCTCATAATCATTAAACAATAAATTATTCAAAAAAGAATTCATGACGTTGGTGAAAAAAAAAATAACACAAAAGATTAAAATCATCATCAAATTGTAATACTAGAAGGAATGATTCAACTCAGATAGATAGAGACCAGTTGATAAGTATTATATTCATTTATAAGTAGAAATAAATTTCAGACGATGCTGTTAACTTTATTTCATGAAATAACTTTTCGACATTTCACCAACATTAATTGCATTTTAAACTCCAACATTTTTCTAATTACCGTAAGAAAAAGAAGAATATCTTGATAAATATATTTTGAAGAGTAAGATGGATGAATTTTGTAACACCCATATCTTTACTATCGTAATAATATATATTCTCTTTCCATATCAACAATGTATTTTAGAGCTAACCGTTATTAATAACAGTATGATAGTTAAATGAAGACCTATTTTTCCCCCAACTCATCCAATAATAATACCAAACAGAAAAAGAAAAAATATACAATAATGCCATATATTAATCCCAAGTTCTTAATTTTTAAGATATACTTTTAAAGAAATCTAGGCAGTTGAAACTTTCCAAGATCTCCTAGGCTCAGTTGAGCAAGAAAGTTGTTAGAGTCATCACTTCCAATATTACAAAAAAGATAATATTTTCTCTAATTTAATGTCATCTATTAGTATTGAATGAGTAATTAATCACAAAACCTTGTAATAGTCTCAATTGATTGATGTTTCTGTATTAAAACCAAAATTGAGAAGAATATTCATGGTATTGCAGGCTTTGAATGCTCCAAAATTATCCTGTCCATAGAATAGTCACAGCGTAACTCTATATGAATGATACCAACCGTTGTGAAATATTCAATTAAGTAAGAAAAAGCATTACCATCTCCATAGTTACGCTTATAAATTTAAATTCTTCACTTCTTCTGCAAATATTGAAATATTAGAATAAATAGAACCTCTTCTATTAATAGATTGTTAAAGTGAATGTGTAAAATAAGCTATTTCAATATTGTCAAATATTGTAATTGGACGGGAAAAAGCATTAGCAGCTCCATGCCCACGCCAATAAACCATATTGGGTTCCTTTTCCATATAAATATTGGAATAGACGGATAATATACCTATTTTTTATTGAGAGATATTCGAGAAATTGTTAAAATTCAGAAATTATCCATATAAAGAGATCTAGTGGTAAAATATGGTAACTTTTTCGAGATCTCTTTATAATATGTCTGTTTTTATGCTTAAAATTCGAGTGTGTTGAATATTTTACCCATTCAAAGAGGGAAGTAAATAGTGAAAATGATCATTTCATCTAATAACATTCAATGACATTGTTTTTACTACAATTAACCAAAAAAATATCTTCATAAGTATAGATATTAATCATATTGTTCCATATATTAGGCTGTAAAATCTCGCATATGCCAGTACTCAAACAAAAACATTAGAAGAAAAATTGCCAGCAATCTTTATCTTTTACAATTTTGGATAAAAATAAGTATTCTGCTTCATACGACTATAATGGGATCCAACTATATCCATTATATAAACGTTAGCATATCAGTAACCACACTTAAAATCTTCTGAGGTCCATCAAACAGTAAAAAAAAAATTAATTTTGATGTAAATTAAATTTGAATTTTAATAGCGATATAATCATTTTAAAGTACTATATTGCATAGAAGCTAATATAGTTGATATGAGAAGAGAAATAATATACAAAGGATTCAGAAGAGAAGACTTCTATGAAGAAGCAAAACATATTGACTAGAGGAATGTAGTATTTTCCTTTCAAAACATGTTGCATAATAATATTATCGTTATTAACAACAATGGAAGTTTACAACTCAGTTCAAGAACCAATTTTAACGTATCATTGCATTAAACACATCAAAGTTGATCAGAGTACCTTATTGCAAATTTACGTCTCTTAATTTCGTTTGAGAGATATTCAAGTTTTTTGTTGGGAGGGTATAAAGCAGCAGGGTTTCCAGACACTTACTCTTATACTTCAGTGACTGGCATTACTCTATCAAAGTAAAAAGTCTAGCAAGACTAAATCATCTATAACAATGGCATGCCAGTTTACTGACTATCATCGTAGAAAACAGGTAGTAGAAAACGGCACGTAATCATGTTTATTAACTTTCGCTCGATACCAAAAATAGATTTAATCTAATATTTTCGTAGCTAATAAACCTTAGATTATCTTACTATTGCAACTATCGGTTGGCATTCCAAAAAGATGCAATGTCTAATATTCTCATATGGGGTTTCAACGACTCAGAATTCTCGTAGATGGTACATTGTTCTAGATAAAAAAAAAATGCAGAAGCGAAAAAGAGCATTTAACTAGCAAGCAATATCAAAATATCCAGACATCCAGTACGTGACTTATGTGTCGTATATCATAGTCAGCTGTCAATAATATGGTATTTTTTTAAAATTGTGCTTTAGCACTCAAATCAAAAGTTTGTTTGGTTCTATGAAAGCACAAAGTTATCTCTTTTGAAATTCAAGGTTCAAGAAACCGTCTTATTTATAGACCACACATTAATTTGTCAGAGTCTAGTGGACGGAAGGATATATAAGCTACATGTCACAAGTAAGCTATGCTGAATGATGTTTTTTGTTGTAATTATAGCCAAAAATCAACTACGAGAGAAAGGCCCCAGAAAAAAATATGATCTGTATAATATTGATGACATAGCAAAAGAGGCAAAAGCATCAGGAAGACTCTATATAGTAATGATTTATCCAAGAAGATTACAAGAAGACTTAGAGTAATTAATTCTACGAAAAATCTTCTTTCTTGTTTGGACGATGTTAAATAATATTCTTATTGCCGGCGGATTATATAATTAGAGGCATGTTCTACTGCTGTGTCACCAACTCTTCAAAGAGAGCGGATGGACTCGCCAAGCTGGTCAACACTCGACTGGCTAGTCTTATCCGACCATTCCAGTGACGTTTACCCTGAAAGCATGTGCCAGCTACGTCAAGAGTTGCATTTCGGTGGTCTTCACATATATGGAGTAATGCAAGTTAGCAAAGGGTTAAAAGCGTGGGTGCACCCAAGTAGAGCGAGTAATGCAATTTTTCCCATACCAGGAAGAATGCATAACCTATATAGAGAATGCCGGTAATTATTGCTGTTGTATTCAACAAGTAAGAGTATCACCGGGAGGGTTGGCGTGTTTCTTTGATATTAAGTTTATAGTTTAAACGGTGCTCAGGGACAAGGCTGGTTATCAACAGTTAGTCATCCTAGCTAATCCAAGTCAGAAGGGGCATGGGTTCGGTAAGAAATATGCGCAACCGGAAGATAAGATATCCCCCCAACGAACGAAGAATCCGGATCAGTAGACAATAAATAGACGTTTATATATAATGAATGGGACTGGTAAGCTTGACGTAACTTGATCTGGCTTTCTTACCACGAACTCCTTAGTATCGTCGAATTAAGTAGAAAGACGACTCAATCGTGCTGACAGATCATGTTTTTAGCCTTGCTAATGATAAAAACCATAAGTTCCGTAAAATGCAAAAGCATTGGTACCCAGAGAGAAGGTAGATAGATAATATATCAATGGCTTTGTAGTTCAATCAATACATAAAGATAAGATATATAAATGTTGTATGTATAGAGTTGATTGATACGTTCTAACTAATGTTCTGTGATATTCAATATATATTGCAAGTAGAAGATAGTTATTGAGCGGTAATCAACAAGTCTCCCTCTGTACCGTTGTTATATAGGCATCAAGAAAATTCAAGATGTTTTTTATTTTTTTTATTTAAACTTGTAAAAAGATTTAATTTTTTTGTAGTATTTAATTTGGTCTTAATACACACATAATATATTATTATTATATAATTGAAAATGAGGATGGCATGTAAATTAAGATGAATGGGAACAACTTAAAAAAAAAGGTAAGTTTGTTGCTAATAAGATGATAAAATTAAAATAATAAAAGATTTTTTTGATATTGTTGATTTAAAAATTATTTAGAAAATTAATTTAAGCGTCTTCCTTTAACAAAGCTTCTCTCTTTTCAGAAACTCTTTGAGCTCTTCTTTCACGAGCAGCTCTGTTCTTGGATCTTCTAGCTTCAGCTTCTTCCTTCAAAGCCTTTTCTCTTAAAGCATCAGCCTTAGCTTGAATGATGTGTTCGACTAAAGCTCTCTTGTGCTTGAAAGCATTACCCTTAGCTTCCTTGTATAAAACGTGGTATAAGTGCTTGTCAATCTTACCAGCATCACGGTACTTAGCCAATAGTCTTCTTAAGACACGTAATCTTCTGATCCAAACAACTTGGGATGGTAAACGAGCTTCAGCAGTACCCTTTCTCTTACCGTAACCAGTGTGACGACCGTTTCTTTTAGATAAAGCGTAAGCTCTAGTTCTAGATCTGGAGTGGACGGTAACGGCCTTCTTGACGATAGTACCGTTCTTAACCAATCTTCTGATAGATTCTCTGGAGTTAGCTTGAGCGATTTCAGAAGTTTCGTTTGGATCCATCCAAACTCTCTTCTTACCAACACCAATAACAGAAGAGGCAAGTCTCTTTTGAGTACGCAAGTTAGCCCTATAATAAAAATAAATGATATAATAATTGTATCAATTAATATTAATCCAATTAAAAAAAGATAAATTGTTAGTAAAAAATATAATTCAAGTTATTAAAATGAATGGTATGATACATTTTTCTTAGTATGGATATTTAACTATTTTTTTGAATAGGAATTTCAGATGATAATTCAATTTCATCTTAGCATGAAACTCTCTTTTTTTTTCTATCTTTCCATATTATTCATTCATTGAAAATATTACTCGCGATATAACGAAACTAGAGCTTTCAACAAAAATTATATTTGGAAATCTCCATATCGAATACTGCAATATACATATTTTTTTCTGAACAAATTTCATTATCTCATTGAAACAGATAAATATCAGAATATGTGATTAATAATGATATGGATCTCAAGTAATCTTAATATTTCATTGTCGGTTTCTACTGGTCTTTCATTTTCAAATTTATTATTTTCCGCTAATAAATAGTATTCATCTCCCACCAAAAATAAGAGTTATGTACCATATTGTTACACTTATTAACATACATTTTGTTCGTGATTTGTTTCAATTTTTCAAATAAGCTATAAAATTACGTAGAAATAGGTTATTTTAAACAACCACTTGTTTTAACCAATCAATCACCAATAATTTTTCTTGCGACTGCCATCGCCCTCCAACGATAGCTTTCCCTTTCCAATTGCAATACCATTCATCATGCCTAGTATTCTAGGCTCATAGGCTGCTACTAGGCCATTACCGGCATGCTGTCTAGTGGGCAGTGAGAAAACAATTGCTCCTGCCTATGGAATTGGTATTGTGGATTGAGAATAGATGTCTAGACAGGAATCGTAAGCCATGATGCCCTGGAATTCCTTTGGTTAGTACTGTTCGAAACTGAAACTGCACTACTAAGGGCGCCAGTAAGCTCGGACAAGCTCATCTTTCTCTTCCCAGAGGCAAAATGGTTCCAAAATTCTTTCCATCGCGCCTTTAGAAAGAAAAGCAAATATTTCACACGACGCAAGAAAAAATATCAAAAATAAATAATTTGCGAGAAAAAATGCAGCGCAAGTTGGTGCTCGGATGGAAAAGCAGACTGTGAAACTTTTCCATCTCATCTCATCGCATCTCTCTCACATCTGGTAGGCATCATCTCATTATTACCAGATAGTCATTTCACAGTAGAGGAAAGATGCACAGTGTAGTCATCAGATATCGATTGTAGTGATATTATGAATTTTAGTTTATTCATATGTATGTATATTATTAATTACTGTATTTTAATTAGTTTAAATAAAGTTAAGAAATTTGTTTTATTTGTTTGTTATTAACAATTTCATTGGAACCAAATAAACATCAAGTGCCCACCACATATACATAAAGTAATACAAAAAAATGGCTAAATCTCTACGTGCTTCCAGTGTATTAAATGCCAAGTCTATGAGACGTAAGGGTGATTATCAAAAAGCAGTTGATGCAAGAAATGAAAGAATTGCTGAAAAATTAAAGCAAGATTTAATTGATCAAAAGAAGGCAGAAAAAGGTGGTATGGAAATTGAAGAAAATAAAGAAGATACTAAAGATTTAACTAAGGTTAAGACTTCTGGTTGGAGGGAAGCTAGACATCATACTTATAAGAAAGCTAAGTTAGCAAAGAAGGCTAAGAAGAGAAAGAATGTTACCAGATTTTAAACAAAAGTAAAAAAATAATAATTAAAAAAAGAAATTGTTGCATATCTGGTCTAATGTATTATAGTATATTAATTTTTAATATTAAGTAATAAACAATTATATATTCAAATTAATATTTGCTTTATTTGAAATAGAAGTTATATTTATATATTTATTGTAATTTTTGTCATGTGCCCATGTCGTTTATCACGTCTTTGCTCTTGATTCGGAGTTTGAAATATACAGAGATTAAGAAACAATAAGCCTTGATTGTTTTAAAGATTGAGAGGAGAGATATACAGGAAAGAGGAAATAGATAAGCGTATAATGATTGTATATAGGCTTGGTTCGTTCATATTGATATCTGTAGAGTATAAAAGCAGAATAATTATTATTTATATTAATATATATCTATCTGGTATCTCTTTAGACAAATAATAATAATATTTTAAGACGAAAGTATATAATAAATTAGAATTACAAAATAGTGAACAGATGGTATTTTTATTTGTTCCAGTAGTTGCAGGTGTTAATAAATATGATACTAATTACACACCTAAGATTAAAAATGATAAAGATAAGAAGAAATCAAAGACTAATTTTTTAAGGAGAAGCAAATCAAACTCGTCAAAAGCTACTCCTGTAGTATCATCACACGATAAAGAAAAGGCAAAATTAGCTAAAGAAGAAGATGAATTTTATTTTAGTGATTCATCTGATGATGAACCAAAGGAATTAGTATTAAATAAGAATCATTTTAAAAATATGTATTGCCCAAGATGTCACAATTTCAGTTGTAGAACTATTAAACATACTAAAGCAGTTTCATTATATTTTGTACCTGTAGTACCATTAGGTAGAGGTACACAGATACAGTGTACAATATGTAATTGGAGAAAGAAGATAAGTTCAGATGCAGAATTAGAAGAATTTGTCAGAGAAGAAGCAGAGATTAAGAAACAAATGTTACAACCTGCACCATATTATCCTACAAATTTACCACCACCACCAAGACAATATTTGAATCCTGATACACAGGAATATGAGGGCCTAGAGAATTTAGCACCTCCTGCATATGGTAGAGATAAAGAGGTACGTAATGTATGGGATGATACTTATGACATGCGTCGTCCATAGATCATATTTATCTGAATACACATATATATCATTATATATAAATCCTCTGGAAGGAAAATAAATAAAACTTATATAAAATTCGAATTATTTCTTAATAATATTAATGTACTAAATATGTGGTATTAAAGTAATTAAATAATATGTATGAAGCAAAAAAATAAAGTTATATAATATATGTAATGGTATGTTGCTTAGCTAAAATGAGCATGATGAAAAGAAGATGCAAAAAAAATGGGATTAAATATGGAGATATGAATTTGTAAAGTAGGAAGTAGATTCTCCTTTCACAAAAATGAAGGGATAAAATAAAACTGGTAGATATCATTAATCATCCATCTCACCAGCGATCTCTAAAAGATGATCCATTGCTTTGCCACGAACAGTGGCCACTACATTGTCTTCCCTAAGAATGAAAGCTGATTTCTTATCATCACTAAAGACTGTGTTGGTTGGAATTCGTGTCTGATCCAAGAAATCCTGATAACCCTCTACTGTAGATATCTCAACAGGAGCTGAATTTAGAAAAGCTGCAGAAGAACTAGACCTTTTGTTGTTGTTGTTACCGTAAATTGCTGATGACATGATATAGATTTGATCGTGTTTGTTTGTGTATATCTTCTTCTTCTCTCCTTCCAAGATACCATTAAATTCTAGGATACCAAGAGATCAGCCTGGCTTTTATACCAAGCCTGCTGCCTGGGCAACTGCCACAGCACGAGATGGCATTGCCGCTAAGGGAGGCTCCCCATTGTCGGAGAAACCCGTCGCCAGGTGGTGCACTTGAAAACAACTTGCCCCTTCTAGAGACTTCGAGAGAGATAGAAAGCTTATCTTAATCATCATCAGCCTTGCAAATAAACACCGAAACACACACCACCACCGCCATGTCTACTCGTCAACAACAATTGTGGGCTAACTTCTCCAGGGTGCACTCAAAGATAATAGGCGTTGCCACCCACAACGCACGTCTGCTGCCTGTTTCAAAGCTGAAACCAAGCACCGACATACAGATATTGTATGACCATGGTATTCGTGAGTTTGGTGAGAACTATGTTCAAGAGCTAACTGAGAAATCTAAGGAGTTGCCAGATGATATCAAATGGCATTTCATCGGCGGTTTGCAAACTAATAAATGCAAGGATCTTGCTAAGATTAAAAATCTATATTATATAGAGACTATTGATTCATTGAAAAAAATTAAAAAATTAAATGAATCAAGATTAAAGACATTCCCAAATGACAAAATTCATTGTCTTTTACAAATTAATACATCTAGTGAAGAACAGAAATCTGGTATTAGTTATACCGATATAGACACTATCTTAGAGATCATTGAATATTGTAATGATACTAGTGAACCTAAAACTGTAACTTTTGATGGTCTTATGACTATTGGTTCTCTATATGAATCTTTAGCTGATTCAGATGAAAATAAAGATTTTAAAAGATTAGTTGATCTTAAAAATTTTATTATTGAAAAATATCCAAATTCAAATTGTAAATTAAGTATGGGTATGAGTAATGATTATGAAACTGCTATTAAAATGGGTTCTGATCAAATTAGAATTGGTACTGATATATTCGGTTCTCGTAATTAAAAATGATTAAAATATATATATATGCCTTATCGTTTTATATTAAATATCTAAACTTTCAAAAAAGAAAGAATATACGTATTATTATTATACATGTCGTTTCTATAAATAATCTTTATGAAAAATTTGAAAATCTATCTTTTTATTTTTTTAAATAGTCATTGCTCTCTTGATACATTCTACAACGTATTCATTCAATCCAGTAAAATTATTACTCTTACAACTTATACTAATACCACCAAATGTAGCTTCATATGATAATTTTATTAAACATTCAATTGAACCATCATTTCTTGTATTGATAATACCAATACCAAAAACTGTATTGTTAATATTTGCATTCATTCCATTATCAATTAATTGAAATCCTAATTTATTAGCTAAATTTGAAAAATATGGAATACAATCGGTCTCCATTAAATGGCCATGACTCTCTACAATACTTGATAAATCTGTATCTTGATCAATTGAAAATAATCCTTCTTTTGGAATACTTTTCCATCTTGTAACAAAATCTCCTAATCCAATATTTACTAATGTTTGTGGTTGAACAATCGTATTGTTTATGCCAAGACCTAATTTTAAACAAATTTCATTCACTCTATTATCAACATTAAAATGGAATTTTAATTTAGGACCTTCAATTACATTAAATGGATTCAAAATCATAATCTCAAATGTCTGTGATGTACGTTCATTAGAATTTATCATTAATGGTGAAAGTGATGTTTTACTAGATACAATATAATCAGGTTTACCACTCTCTTTAAATGGGATAATCTCAGTTGATAATTCCTTCATCATTGAACCTGTTAAATTAATAAAAGTTAAAGCAAATGTAATATTGAATGGAGATCCAGGATCTTCAACAATAATACGATATAATATCTTAACGAATGAATTTTGATATAATAACCCTTGTTTATGACAAATCATTCTATTGAAACTAATCTCCCAATTATCTGATAACCTTTCATTCCTATAAGTTTCTGAAGGTTGGCTATTAGCAACTTGAGATAATGTATTAGATTCTAATGCAGCACGTAATTGAACTTCACTCTCATATGGGGTATGTAATCTTGAAGTTGATCCAAATGATAATTGTGATCCACTTTCAAATTGTGGTACTTGAGGTTGTTGCATTTGTTGTAATAATGGTGATTGTTGTTGTATTTGTCCTTGAGATTGCTGTGTCTGTGGTTGATGTTGAAATGGTGATTTAACATGTAATGCTGGTTGAGGTTGACCAGTCATTCCTGGAAGTTGATTTAATGGTGGAGTAGATACTTGTAATTGTGTATGTGTAAGTGATACAGCTTGAGGTTGAGATAATAATGGGCCAGATACAGATCTTTGTTGTCCCATTTGAACGTGTGCTTGACTCTGTGGTTGTGTAAATAATTGACTTGAGATTGATCTCTGGGCTTCCATTTGATTTGGAATTGGTAAATGTGTTTGTTGTTGCATTTGATTTTGATTTTGTAATTGTGGTGGTTGAATTTTTATTTGAGGCTGTATTTGGTTAACAGTTGGTAATTGATTTTGAGGCTGTATTTGGTTAACAGTTGGTAATTGATTTTGAGTCTGAGATATTCCCTGAATTGGCATTTGCTGTTGTGATCCTTGTTGTTGCATTTGAACAGGTGCTAAAAGTTGAGATTGCATAAAAGGTTGACCAGGGATGATTGGGCTTTGTACTGGACTTTGTAATATCTCTAAAGTAGAAGCTGGTTGTTGAACAATGTTGGATAATTGAAATTGTGGGATTTGAAAGGTATGTTGTTGAATATTCAATTGGGTATTAGCGTTAGCTCTTGGTGGGGATTCCAAATCAATCAAATCAATCAAGTTTAATTTATCACTACTATTTCTTTGAGGTGAAGTAACGATTGTCGTCTCTGATAATAATGGTAAACCAGTATTTTCTGGAATGATTGGTTCTGGTGAATATGAATATACTTCATAAGTAGGTGGAGATTTCATATCATGAGTAACTTCAGTAGAACTCAATTTTTCCTTCATATGAATTTGATCATATCCATTATTTGCCTTAGATGAGCTAATGAATGGATTATCCTCATATTCTTCAGTTGTGAAAAATTCATTTTCTTTATAGTTAGAAGAATAGTTATTCTTGTTATCATTTAATTCAGTAGATTTATATATATCAGTATCATTTTTAGTATCAAATGGATTATTACTTCCAGTTGGTTCCTTAAATTGTTTATTAATAGATAAATCATTAAATTCTTTTTCAAGTGGTTCATCAGCAATTGGTGAAGTATTTAAAGTTTTCAATAATGGATTAAATTTGGTATTAAATGGAGGTAATGGAGCAAATAATGAATTAATTAAGTTCCAATTATTAGAAACGTTACAAATTTGAATAATTTTCAAATATTGATATGATCTTGTTTGCAATTCAATATCTAAAGAATTTAATTCAAGTTGAAAGAATTTAACTACAACGGATTTTAAATTATTATCAAATTTATAAAGTTGAACAATTGTTGTTAAAATCATTGATTTTGTAAAATTTGATACCATAAAATATTTTTCAGTTAAAATATTAAAAATTTCACCAATTTGAATAATATCAGTAATTTGATTTGCAAATTCACCTAATAAAAATGCACCTGCTTTAACAATTGATTCACTAACATTTGATCTTTGTAAATATTTTATTAATTGTGAACAAGTTAATTTTTGTAAATTATTATTATTAACAGTAATTTGACATAATCTTTGCCAAATCATTTCATCATTAAAGGAAGTTGTATTTGGTAATGATAATAATTTTAAAGAAATATTAATAAACCAATTTGAATTAGTAGCGAATTTTTCAATTAATAAAGAAATTTTTGCAGCAATATCAGATTTTAATTTTGAATCAATTGATGTATTTGATTTAGCGATATAATTTAATAAATAATTAACGATAATTTTAACGTTATCTAAATCTGTTAAAATGTATAATAATTCAACAATTTTATTAATAATTGATGGATCTTTTTCAACTCTTAATAAATAAAATAATTTATCTAAAAAATTTTCATTTCTTAAATTAATAATTGATTTATTACGATTATTTGAATTTGAATTATTAACATTATTATCACATAATTTAATAAAACAATCTAAAGTTAAATATCTTGTATTAGTATCTCTTGATTTAAGTAGAGAATTTAAAATATCAATTGATTGTGTAATTGATTCACCAATTGGATCTAATTTTTCTGAAAATTTTATTAAATTGAATAAAATGATATGACTAATTAATTTTGTTGAAGAATTAATTGTCGCTTTATCTAAAGCATCATTATTAATCATATCAATTGATTTTGATATACAAGATCTTAAATGAGATAAAGTATTATCAGATAAATTTGATTGTAATGCTTGTAAATAATTTATATCATAATTATTTTTTTTAGAATTATTATTTAAATCATTAGGTGATATAATTAATACATTTAAAATTAAAATAATTTTATTAATTAGCCATGGATTTGGTAAATTATTTTCAGTTTTTGTAAATTTTTGATTAAAACAATCTAATAAAATTTGTGTTAAATTTGGTATTAAATGAACACATAAAATAGGTGATTTATTTGATAAATATTCAATAATTGGTAAAATATTTAAAATGAATTGATGATTTTGAGTATCATTGATAATATTTAAAATTAAATTAATATCATAATCTGGATCAGTAATTAAATTTGAATTAACTTTAATTAAATTTAAATAAGCTAATGAAGCTTTTTGTTTAATTTGTAAAGGATGTGAATTTGATAAAATTAAATCGAAGATAGTACTATAAATATTAACATTTTTTGATAAACTTGGATCTAATTTACCAACTATACCGATAAAATTTAAAGCTAATAAATTATATTCTAATGAATTTGATTGTAAATCATCAATTAAAGTGAATTGTAAATAATTTGATAAAATATCAACTTCTGATTTATATTGAAATAATAAAGATAACATTAAATAACCAAAGAATTTTTCTTGAAACATAGTTGATTTAATTAATTGTAAAAATTGTTTATTAGCGAATATAATTTTTGGTAATGCTGAAGTATTTGTAATAATATAAATAAAAATTAATTTTGAAATATATTTTTTCAATTTATAACCAGTATTTTTTGAATTATTTGAATAATTTAAATTATTTAAATTTGAATTTTTAATTAAATTTGAATTTGAAGTAGATGTATTTTGTAATTCAAAGAATTTTTTAATTTTAATAAGTTCTTCATTAATTCTATTATCAAAATTAATTAAATTATTATTTGTATTCTTTAAATCAATAATAAATTTATTTAAACCTTTAATTGAATTAGGGTTTTGATTATTTATTGAAATATTAATATTTGACATGATTGGATGAATAATTTATAA
Source organism: Yueomyces sinensis (assembly GCA_030581855.1). NCBI lineage: Eukaryota > Fungi > Ascomycota > Saccharomycetes > Saccharomycetales > Saccharomycetaceae > Yueomyces > Yueomyces sinensis. The sequence continues at coordinate 80,646 of JAKTVU010000002.1, forward strand.
TGTTTATATATGTGTGGGGGGGAAGAGAGAGAAGAGTATGCTGTAGCTATTATAATTATATTGACTAGATATAATATTTTATTTTTTAGAATAAAAAATGCAAAATATTTGGAGATGGAAACGTGATTTATTAATATTTGTATAATTGATAAAAGAAAAATATCCTAAGAAAAGTTTTTTCTTGATTAGTAGTAATATTGTATAATAGTACTTTTCAAAGGTTTAATAACATTTCACAGTCATTATATATTTAAAAGTATAATAATAATAAAAAGATCTCGTAATTATTATTTATTGAAATTTCAAATATTATTATTCTTGGTATTAAAATTTCGCTTATTGAAACCGCGATTCTAAAAATGCCGAGAAAATGGAGAACTTTATTGAATGTATGGGTTCGATTCTTGAAAGTGGTATAAAATTGGGATAAAATCAATAAGATTTTTTAATAACATTTAAATAGTGACAATAGCAGTATTAATCAATAGTCCAATATCATATTTTATCTTATCAAAAGTGTGAAAAAAATCGAGTGTCGAGTAATTTTAAAGGGAAAAAAAAATGTGTTAATATTGGTCTAGTAATACAGAATAAAGGAATGGGTGGGCAACAACAAAACACAATCTCTGTATTAAATATATATATTTAACCTATTAGCAGCATTATCATATCTTATTTACTTGTCAGTAGTATTCGTAAGCAATAAAATTTGGATTATATTTAAATAAGTTAAATTTTAAGATTTTCCAATCTCTTCTTTTTAATTAATTTAATATTTTAAATTTTTATTATCGTAAGTTTCCATGGATACCGCGGGTAAATCTCTATATAAATAATAATAACTAATTAATATGAGTATTATACAAGTATTAATCAATTGATGGTTAATAAATAGTATGTATATATATTTATATAGAGTTAGTCAATAAAAATAGAGATAATTATTTCATTAAAGTAGTAACTATTTAATATTATATATATATATATATATATAAATAAAAGATATATGTTACTGTTAAAAATAAAACAATATGGAAAAGAAAATAGGTAGATAGATTTTAGACAAATACAATTAGAATATTATAAAAAAAACAAAAAAATATTTCCAAAGAACAGAATAAGATATAAAAACAATTATAATAAAAAAAAAAAAGAGAGATAAATAGAATTTATTTTTTTTTTTAAAATAATTAATTAAGCTGCACGAGTAGCATTGTATAATTCTTTCTCAGATTCATATCTTTTCTTGTCAGCTTCAGCTTTAGCTTCATATGGTACTTTCTCTTCAGAAGTTAAAGCCTTCCATTTTTCACCTAAAATTTTACCAACTTGACCAAAAGTAACATCTGGATTTTCAGATCTTACAATATCTCTAGTCTCATTAGCAAAAAACATATATGCTGATAAAGCTCTCTTTGGAGCATTTGGATCCTTCTTTCTTCTAGTAGATCTCTTTCTAGTTTCCTTTGGAGCAGCCATTTTTTTAATAAATTAATTAATTGTTAGTTAGTTAATTGTTGTGTTGTTACCTATTTAATTATGTTTTATATTAGATAGATAGATATATCAGTATTTATCTAGTGATGCCCTTAGAATCGTGTTACGCGTCCCGACCCGACTGTTAGCATGCACTATTAACTAATTACTATACCATACTATACTATACTATGGCACTATACATGACAAGAGTATCTACTTACTATGTGTTTTGCTACTGTTTGTTTGTCGACGAGGTTCTCATTTCACGCCTCCTGACAACAACAATAAAAGACAACAAAGGTTACCCGGCGACAGGTAATATCACAGCATACGAGACACTTTTAATTATAAGAAGTTAAATGACACTAATATTTATCATTAAACAATAAGTACTTTGTTAATTATTATATATATATATGAAAATATGTATTATTCTGCTTCATCTTCTAGTAGATCTTCTGAGCTTCTCGTCTCTTGGTCATCATTGTTCGTAGCAGTAGCTGTAGTAGTGTTATTTGTAGTGGCACTAATTAAACCTCTTTTAACATCCTTTAATACTTCTGGCACCATTATATCTTTATCTGTTGATTTTCCCGCACTTTCACATGACCAATGGTATAATCTCTCTTTTATCCTTTGTGCTCTTATTATATATGAACGTGATTTTTGTAAATTTTTGATATATTCAGTATTCCTTTGTAATGCAATTTGTGCTAATTGTCTACCTGTTTCAATTTCAATTTCTATATTATTGTTATTGTTATCGTCATTTGTATTAGTGTCTTTAAGATTATCAATAAATTTATTTGAATTATATTGTGGTAATTTAAAGAATGGATCAATACCATCATTTTCAGTTTTAATACTATGAGTATTATTATTTACATCTAATTGTTCAGTTATTGTTGTATTTGTATCATTCTCTTCTTCTTCTTCTTCTTCTTCATTTTTAACCTCTAATTTATGATCATATTTTGGTAATAATAAATTTTTCTCTAATAATTGTGATGGATGATCACCTAAAAAAATTTCTAATAAATTTGAATATTTATTAACTGAATTTTTCTCTCTTTCAATATTTAAATTAAATTTTAAATTTAATTCATTTAATATATTATTATTAAATGTTTTTTTAAATATTTTATCATTATTACAAATATCATTTATATTAGATATTGGTGTTAATATTTTTTCAATATTAATTAATTCATTTAATGATTCATCATAATTATTATTCTTATCTGTCATATTATAATTAACTAATTTAAATTTTTTATCCCTTTGTAATAAATTATGTTCACTACCATTATAATAAATACATTCTTCATCTTGTGATTTAATTGAATTTAATTTATCTCTAGTAATTAATTCAGATTTTTGTAATAATTTATTACCACGATTAGTAAATAAACTACCAATATCATTATATATATATTCTTGATTAATTGGCCTTTTAAATGGTGTATAATTACCACTATTATTCTTTAATATCCTTCTAGTTAATTTATTAATTATTAATTTTTCTTCATTATCAATATCCTTAACCGCCATTTGTTATTACTGAATTATATTATTGTGTTTTGTGTATGATAAGTATAGTAATAATTTTTCTAGGGAAACAATTTATTTCGAATTTATAATATAGTATATTTCAAATATATCTATCTATTGGCAATATCATCTCTAAAAATAAGGTATGCTTAGTTATTATTGTATTATTTCAACTTTTTTTTTCAAAATTTCAATTATTAACTGTTATTTTCCTCATTTCTTTTTTTCTTTATTTGATCACGGTGACAGTAAAAAGAAAAGAGCAAAAGATACTCAAAAGAAGTATATATATATTTTATATAGCAGAACAAGATTAATTAATATGTTAATAATCAACAATATATTGTAAAAGTTTGTTTAGAATAGTATATTCTAATTTTTTGTTATATCTATATTCTTATTGTATCTATTATCTTATTATTATTATATATATATTATAAAAGTATTATTTTTGTCGCGCGTCATTGGTCACGTGAATTAAGACAATATCCCAGATTATTGTTATTTATATTATTACTATCCAAGAGTATCTATTAACTATATATGTATACTTTCATTATCAATTACATCTATCTGTTGATATAACATTATTATTTTAAAAAAAAGGAATTATAATTTAAATAAAAAAAGAAATAATATAATATTATACATTTTTAACCCTAATAATATTAAATATTCTATTAATCAATCAATTAAATCTAATAATAAGAATGTAAATATCTTTTAACTGTAGTTTGTTTGTTATCGTTTATTTGTTTATTAATGTGAATTCTTGTCGGCTCGTTCCTGTTTCCCTTTATAGTAATAATAGAGCACCCTGCTCGTTTAAACGAATTCGCGAATTCTTCTTCAAGATTTTTTTGTTGGTTTAAAGATAAAATAAATAGAAGAAGATCTAAAGAGAGATACAGATAGATCTGGTGGAATACTGTTGTTATATTAACACTTTGTTCAATCTAATAGTGTATTTATAGTAGTTGCTTATATTGTTTAATAGTAACTCAACATTCCTTTTTTATTCAACTCCTATTCATATACCTTTAATATTGCATCATGACTTATAAAGAGTCAACACTGGAAAAAACTATATCCAATACCATGACGGCTACTACTATCTCTAATCTAGATTCAAATAATAATCATCATCATGATACTTTACATCTGATTACTAGTAACAACAACGATGATAATATAACAGAAAAATTACCCTTATTTGCTAAAAATCATATTAAATCTCGTCAAATGTTGAAAAAAAAAAGATACTCTAAAAGAAGAGATAAAGTTATCTCTTTCTTCGATGATGTTAAATTCTCTAATAGACCAACTATTATAGATTCTTATTTACAACAGAATGAATTTAATGGTCCTATTCAAGAACATCAAGTTAAAAAATATGAAAAATTACATACTAATAAAGATACTACTACTAATAATGAATTATACGATACTAATCATGATAATGATCAAAAATTTAAGACTAGTTTTTACGGTTTTTATGTTCTATTTTGGATGAATTTCGCATTCTTCTCTATTAGAACTATTTTAGACGTTTATTTAGATCCAAATAGTATTAAAAATTCTATCTTTAAAACTGATACTTTCATTACTATGACTACAAACTTATCAAAAGTATTCATACTTGATATGGTTATGATTTTAACTACTTTTATCGCATTCTTTCTACAAAGTCATTTCAAAAATACATATTTGAAAAATGGTACTATTTTGAAAAAAAATAAAAATTGGAAATTATTCATTATTATTTATGAATTATCATTTTTTATCGTTTTCTTCTCTATTTTAAATGATTCACATTTTTTCAAATTTAATTGGATTTCAAGAATTTTCTTATTCTTACATAGTATGGTTTTATTAATGAAAATTCATTCTTACATTTTTTATAATAATTATCTATGGCAAATGAAAATTGATATTATAGATTCTGATAAAATTTTGAAAAATTATTCAAATTTATTAACCGAAGATCAAATTACTATCTTAAATAATGATATCAAATTCGCTAAATCTGAATTAAATTCACAAAATTTTCATTCCAATGATAATAATAAATTAGCTTCATTTCCTGAAAATATTCAATTATTTGATTTTACTCGTTATTTATTATTCCCAGTATTAGTATATCAAACTAAATATCCAAGAAATAAAAAAATTAGATTATCTTATGTTATTGAAAAAATTTCGGCTACTATTGGTTGTATCATTTTAATGATGTTCGTTGCAGAATTTTTATTATGGCCTGCTTGTCAATTAACTTTAAATTTACGTTCAACTGATTTACCTATTTATCATCCAATTCGTATTGGTAGATGGTTTAACGCATGCGCTCATATTTTACCAGGCTTTACTATTATCTATTGTTTAACATTTTATCTAATTTGGGATGCTTTATTAAATTGTGTTGCTGAATTAACTAATTTCGGTGATAGATATTTTTATGGTGATTGGTGGAATTGTTTAACTTGGTTAGAATTTTCAAGACTTTGGAATGTACCAGTTCATAAATTCTTATTAAGACATGTTTACCATTCTTTAATTGTTCAAACTAATTTTAATAAAGTTCAAGCTACTTGGTTCACTTTTATCTTATCTGCTATTTTCCATGAATTATCAATGTATGTTATCTTTCAAAGAAAAAGATTTTACTTATTCTTATTTCAATTATCACAAATTCCAGCTACTATCGTAGCTATGCATTGTTGGCCATTTAAAAGTAATCCAGTATTATTAAATGCATTTTACATTTTCGCTGTTTGTACAGGTCCAGCGGTTATTACAACTTTATACCTTTCAATGTAATAAAAGTAAAAACCTTATATGTATATTTATTTATTTGAGTATTTATATAGAAAGAAGAAGGACAAATTTATCCTTAACTTACGAATATTTATTATGATTTAAAAACTATTTTTTTTTATTTACTTATATTATGTTTTGTTCAATTTTTATAAATATCAGAAGTAAAAATATAAAAAAAATTTCAAAATTAATTATTCAAAATAACTAAAACTTTTAGCATTTATTTACACATTGAGAAATTAAACATTTATAATCAAGTTATTATTATTATACCACAAATTATGATAAAATAAAATATTAAATAAATATTTTCTATTCACTCTAATTTTATTCTCCCCTTTAATCAAATTTAACCAGAATTTTTCAGAGAATATCCCTTCCATCTAAATATTTTTATTATTACTTTAATTATTATAAGTTTAACCTCTTCTCTTGACAACTACCAATACTACTCTAAGATTTCGATTGAGTTTAGTTTATTATCTGAATATATTTTCTGACATAATTTTTACTGACACTTCCAAGCGATGAAGAATTGAAAAAAAAAATATTGAAAACAAACCAACTGTAGAAATTATAGCAAAACTAAGAAAAAAAGTGAATATTTAAAACCTTTAAACTGGATAGACTCAAGATTTAAAGTGATAATCCTGTCAGATAACATATCATTATACCTATCATGTCGAAGAATTCAAAATCTAATACTCCAAATCCATTACAATCACAAGCACAACAACAACCTTTATCTACAATAACGAGCAACCAACCTACTGATGCTTATATTCCTCCATATCTATTCGATTTAGTACCTTCTTTAAGAGAATTCGAAGAATTAAAAGATGCAGAAAGAAAATTAGATATATATTTGGCTCGTAAAAGAATTGATTTACATCAATCCGTATCACAATGGAATAATTCTAAAAGTGCAAATCAAAGAATTAATAATACTCAATATTTACGTGTATTTGTTTCAAACGTTTCAGAAAATCAACCATGGCAAATAAATAATGATACTTCCGCAGATAATAATGATAATTTAGGTCCTGCTTCTTGGACAATGAGAATCGAAGGTAGATTAATCAATGATCAAGATATTAATGATCCAAAGAGGCCTAAATTTAGTTCATTCATACAAGCTATTGCTGTAGATTTTAAGAAGATTCCAACCCCAAAGGATAATTCCAATTTAAAAGATTCCGATGATGTTGATATGATTGGTAATGAAGATAATACCAACAACAATAATAGTTCTTCTATAAATGGAAATTCTAATGGTAGCTCTTTAAATTTAACTTTACCACTACAATTACCAACACAAACTAATGATACTGGAAAAAATAATTCTGGTAATATTCAAAATCAAAATTCACAAAATGGTCAATCAACAATGAATGCAAATGAAAGTGTCATAACAGATGCAGTTGAATGGCAATTTGATCCAAAGAATAATGTAGAATTTGATGGTCTTGACATAAAGAGAAATGGTAATGAAAATCTAGATTGTTCAATCACTATTCAATTAAAAAATTCTACTGCTTCACAATTAATATTTTCACCAGAACTTGCATCTATTATTGGTATTAGAAAAGGTTCAATGCATGATGCAGTTTATTCTCTTTTTAAATATATTTTAATAAATGACCTATTGATAAATGATGAAAATGAAATTAGTAAAGATTTCCATTCAATGAATAGTAGTAATAGCTCCAACACTAATGATAATAAAACAAATAATGAAAAGACTTTAGTACAGATAAATGATGATATAATGAATCTTTTACCAAATACATTTCCACAGAAAAAAACAGATCTAAATTCAATGAACAACAACTCACAAATTGAAAAAGATAATGATAGTAATAATACTGAACAATCAACTCAATCCAAACCAAAAAAATTGACTATAAAGTTAGTAGAATTATTACCATTGGTTAATAATCATGTAATACCGCTACCTCCAATCAAATTAAATTATAAAGTAAGAGTCGATAAAGCTTCCACATATGGCGAAGTTGTGTTCGATGTTGAAGTCCCAATGTCAAATAAAAATATTCCTAAATCAGATCTTTCACAATCCGGCATGTCTTTATTAGGTGAATTCAATAAATTATCAAATGAAGCAAAACCAAAATTACTTTCTTTGGATTCTGAAATAAGCGCTCTACAACTTCAATTAAATGCAAGCGCTTCAAGATATCAATTTTTTAATAAATTATCTCAAGATCCTGTTCCTATCTTACAAGATTACATTGCATCAACTGCAAATGCATTGAAAGTTCTATCTGCTGATGAAGGTTATAATGAAGATATGGTAAGAAGAGCACAATTCTATTCCGATAATGAGGATACATTATTTGAAAGTTTGTCTACTTTGTTGGCCAATGGTAGAATGTAACACTAATAACATATATACATAAATACACTAACAAATAAAATTAAATTAGGAAATATATCTTTTGTGAATACAATAAACTGTATTACCCACTCTTATTCATAGATATAAATAATACTTTTTTTTATATTCAAAAGATATTCTTTACTTTTTTTTATCGAAGTTTTTTAATGCTAAGCTATAATATACAATGCAAAAGTTTATATTTATTTTATATATTTAAAAGAATTTAGAAAAAAGAGAATAATTGTCAATAGAAAAGAAAGAAGATTATCATTAAACGCTTATTTTATTTTTTTTCTCTTCAAAACCTATCCAACCTTCTTCATCATCAGATGCAACACCCATTTCCTCGTCTGAATCTTCGTCTTCATCTAGCTTATATTCTTGTTCTATATCTTTTCCATCTCCTGTGGAAACTTCAAAATCTTCTACATCTGATTGAATTTCATTACCAGAGCCGCTAGTTGTTCTCAAAAACATAACGTTATATTTATTATTAGAATATGTAGTAGTGACATCCTTGGCAATTCTACCAATAAATCTTTGAATAGATCTTAAGGCAGTTGAAAATTCATGCTTATGACCACTAATATAGCTACCATGGGAAGCAAGAACAGATTTAACCCAGATTAAATTAAATTCGATATGTTGAGACTCCATAGCAAAGTCACCAATGAATTTCAACAAACGGGAGACGTATACTATTGGAACTTTACTGCTCACTAGTGGAATTTCCATAACAGGGATGGATTCGTAAACTTTATTAATCAAATAATGTTCGTTTAATCTAAACGCTAAGACAAGAGCATTCAAGTAATTTTTCTCTTCTAAAATTTCTAAAACATTCTTAGGTGTAACATCTACATCCAAATCGAATGGATCGAATAACATTGTATCATCGACAGAATATATTAAAAGGCCCTCAGTAGATGCGGCTGCAAATGCATTGGCTGTTGGAGAAAATTGAACTGAAGTAACCCTGATTTCTGGTTTAACTCTTCTAGTAGACATATCACCACCTCTTCTAGAACCTGGCAAAGAGTTATCTATACGATCTTCTAAATCAGAATTTTCACCTTCACGGTCGATTAAATCCAAAGAACCTGCTTCTGTCATTCTATTACTATTTAAAAATTCAAGTGTACCATTCAATGTCATATTTTTAGAAACGGTAAATCTTTTCAGAAGTACTTCATTTGGAACATCATATAAACAAATCGAATTATTATTACCACCAGCAACGATAGCTAAACCATCGAAACTATAGTGAATTGTTGTAAAAAATTTAGATCTTTCAGAATTTTTGGATGTAAATCTGTCTTCTAAATGTCTACCGGAAATTATATCTCTTCTACAATCGATATTACCAATTTGCTCTCCACTTTCGACATCAAACATGGCAATTTGGCCTTTCAATGTTGAAGCGGCAACATGTTTACCGTCTGGTCTAAATGATATAGATAAAACATCTTCATGTACATCAATAGGCTCAACTTGTTGGGATCTAGCGAATATAGACCATATTCTAATAGTTTTATCCCAAGATGCGGATGCTAAAACACTGTTTTCTTGACTGAAGGAAAGACAGTTGACTGGACCTTCATGACCCGATAGGGTATCCAACAGTTGACCAGTTTGAACAGACCACACTTGTATATCGAAGTTGTCAAGAGAACCTGCACATACGACTTCACCAGATGGATCTACGGCTAATGAATTAAATTGAATTCTTTCTGTGGCTGTAAATGTTCTAAAATTACGGTATCTGATTAAATCCCATGCTCTGACAGTACCATCTAAAGAGGCAGAGAAAAGCACTTGACCTCTCTTTGCAAATTGAACAGCTGAAACAGCGGATGTATGTTCATCAAAAGTTGCCAAACAGAAACCAGATACAACATCCCATACTTTAATCTTACCATCCTCGGATGCAGTGATTACTCTTGAACCATCTGGAGAATATGTTAAAGAATTCAAAGTATCAAAATGACCTTGTTGTTTTAAAATATAAGATTCTGATTGCCATTCGTATACTAATAATTGACCTAAAGTACTGGAACCAAATGCTAACCATTCACCAGTGGAATTAACAGTAACAACATTGACAGGATTTTGGCCCATTGAAAGTTGTTGAAGAAGAGTAAAATGTGGTAATTCATACAATCTGAATTCACCATTAGTGAAACCCACTATAAGCATATTAGTTTGAGAATGGAATGTGACACACTTGACCTTTGCTTGATTAGCATAAAAGAAATGTTTTGCTGTAATACGCCAGCTATATTTGGAAAGATCTGGTTCTTCATCTTCATCATCATCATTTTCTTCATCATCCTTAGAGGTGTATTCCCAGATAAACAGAGCACCATCTTTACTGACGGTGTATATCTTTTCCTGATCAGCACTGAAAAAGGCACCCATTACATTATCTCTATGACCAGCAAAAGTGGTAGATGCTAAATCTTTATCTTCTGAATGGACAGACCATATTCTTGAAGTTAGATCCTTAGAAGAAGTTAGAATAAACCTAGAGTCATGGGACCATGTTAGAGTTGTAATTTCTTGGAAGTGGCCAGCTTGGATTCTATGAAGAACGAAAGGAGCGAATTGTCTATCTTCACCTACATCTGGAGTCTTCCAGATCTGTAAAAAACGATCTGATGCTAATGCAAACCATTTACCATCGGGACTAAACTTCAAACAAGTACATTTATCTTTGAAATTGAAATGATGTAAAACATTCCTGGATTTGTAGTTAACCAAAATCGCTCTACCATCTTGATCCACTGATAGAAGTAAAGTACCTTGCTTATTCACATCAAAGGTTGTGATGTTCTTTCTGTGTTCGTATTCAAAAGTGAAGGACTTGTTGTTGACAAGATCAAAAACACTTATACGGTTACCAACAGGGGATAGTAACTGCTTACCATCTTGTGAGAAGACAAGGTTACCTTGTCTATAGACAGTACCTAGTAAGTTGGAAAAATGAAAATCTGACTTCATTATTGGATATGTTCACCGGTGCTATTAATACTCTTTGAAAAAATCTTTAAGGAACAATACTATAATATATCTTTATGTTACACGGGAACAACACACTTTGTTACAATTAGCTAAAAAAACAGTTAAAAAGTCCTTTGTTATACGTTGATATAGCTCTCTTTAAATTGTTACTTTATTTTTTTTAATATTCAAAGCTCATCGCAAAGTTTGAAAAATTTTCCGAAATGGTAATTGATATATTAGTTAAAATTGATGAGCATTTAATATAAAACAACGTGATAATAACCACATTTTGGCCACAATAATTCAACAATTGACTGTAAATATAGTAATATAACAACAAGAAGCATCAAAGATGAGTGGAAAGTTATCAAGCAGTGTTAAGAACATGAAGTTCATGCGTTTTGCTGAGGGTGAAGAAGAAAACTATTCTGACCTCAGCTTGGAAAAATCTACTACACCAGAACCAAAGTATGTCCACGACACATCTAGTTGGAGTTTACAAGATGCTAAACAAAAACAAAAGAAAACACAAGATGAAACAGATAAAAGTCAGAAAAAAACCGTTACCAGGAGGGTTGTAAAAGTCAAAAGACAAGCCACTAGACCTATCACAGTTGGTGTTACCACTATCAATCGTATAAATAACCAAACTTCTATTGTTCGTGGTAGAAGGGTTGTGGATACTGTTGAAGGCACAGAGGACGTGTCAAAGAAGAGAAAAGAAGACTCTCCAAAAGATGATGATGAAGATAGTTACAACCCTTTAAATCCAGGCTTGGATGCCCTTTTAAAACAAGGTAGAAAGAAATCTAGATATAATCCTAACTAGAGGTAGAATTCATATCCCTTCACTTATTTCGAATAAGTCAATATATATGAATGAATTTAATTAATTAGTCTATCATCTATTGTTATATTATTACATACTTATTTTGATCTTTGGAACCCAGCATTCAATACAGCTTCTCTAGCTGTTGAATTGATATGCTTAAATCTATCTGGACCAATATGAACACCACCATACCAACGAACGACTACTACTACTACGTTCCATACGTCCATCAGGGATATCAGATGCAACATTCTTGAACCGGCTGCAGTTTCACCATCATCATCTGAATCTTGAAACAATATCTCTTTGCCGTCTGCAGATTTGGTCTTGATTCTCCAGGCCGCCATGACATGATGAGATCTTGCTACCTTCGAATCTGTCTTCAATAAATCGATCTTTGAGAAAATTTCATCCTCAGAATCGGCATGAGCTGCAAGTCCAACGAATGTGGATTTACGATCTGTGATTGGTTCTGAAGCAAACCAACCATCTAATGGATTACTTTTGATAGCTTGTGCTTCCTGTATACTTTCCTCTTCTACAGCATTTGTACTATCATCTTCCATATATAGAACACCATCTAATTCTGTAAAAAAATCAAATAAACAAACATTTTCTTTATGAAAGACAGAGTCCATAACTTCTTGAAATAATTGTATAAGATATTTTTGGTCAATAACATCATTGAAGTGATGACTAGAATCTAAGCTTACCTCTAGAACATGAGGTTGTTCCTTAGATGGATAATTTGTAGGAAGTGATATCTTGACGGTAACATATTCATGCTGAGGTACTTTCATTTGAACTAAACCAGATTCTTCCATACGTAGCGTTATAAGATCTGGATATATAGCTTCCAAAGCATCTAATTCCTGCACAACTTCTTCACGATCTTCTGCCATTCTTGTGTCAATGATGTGAGCCAATAAGAAATATTACTAAATTTATGTCCAACTAGTTGTGGTACTAAGATCTAATTCAACCTATTGCACTTCTCTTTAAGCTTTTCTATATGTTATAAGTTAAAATACCTATTTAGTTTGAATTTTTCAAAGTTTCAAATTACCGTACGTAACTAATCTTCTTTACAAATATAGGAAAACTCAGGTCATCGAAACTAGTTAAACACGTAGAAAGGAGAATTCAAGTATATTTGGTACCAAGAGTGACAAAGCTCCAGCAAACTGGAATACTATGAGATGGACTTTGAAGAATTGAAAGCTAACGGAAACTCTTGCTTCAAGGATGGCGCTTACTCCGAAGCCATCAGCTGGTATAACAGATGCATTTCAATCAGACCAGAAGATCCTGTTGGCTATAGTAATAAAGCAATGGCCCTCCTAAAGGATGGACGCTCAGATGAGGCTGTTATATCGTGTACTAAGGGCTTAGCATTGATTACTGACCCTGTGGATCAGAAGACATTGAAACAAAAGTTAGAATACAGGCTTAAACAAGCACAAGAAAACCTAAGTAAAGACAAACATAATTTAGTACCACTAACGATAAATGAATGCTACGAACTTGACGATGATTTCGCACATCTGTAGATACAAAACTTTGTGCAAAACTATATGTATTATTCTTTATTTTTGTGCCCATTTGCCTTTGTATATATAATTATATATATATTATTTATTTATACTAATTAATTCATAAGTTAAAAAACTATTATAATCAAATAAAATCCTGAATATATTTTATCAACGCCATTTTAAGGAAGACGCAATCAATTGTCCAAAAAGTCAACATCAAGGATATCCAATGCATCCTGACAGGATTTACAGTATATAGTTAGACCTGTAGTATTCTTCCATACATCTTGGTGATTATATTGAACATTCCAACAATTATTCAACTCTTTTTTTAAGAATTTTCTGTAATCACTTGCTACTAGTTCTTTTTCTCTATTTTCTAACATTTTTAATTCAACTAATAATTCATTTCTCTTTAGGTCAAGCTCATACTGTGATTGATGATACATATAAGCCTTATCTTTATTTTTATCCTTAAACGTTTCAAAAGCCATAGAAGGGTCTTCAGTGGATACATGCCTAACCAACATTTTAAGGTCATCTAATGCTAAGGAACGACTTAAAATTGAAAAGTCAGGTCCATTCGAGTTTGCAACAAATTCATTAAAAGTAGATGTTGCGTTATTAACTTTCCTTAGTGCATTCATGGTCATACCAAATTGAAGAATATTATAAATAGCAGAACCTAAGAGACAAAGGGTAAGTGTTTTGTCAAATCTACACAAGTGGGTGATAGTCAGATAAATTGCACCAATACTAGCATATACAATATATTTTAACAATTCCAGAATATTATGAAATATATTTTTAAAAATGTATTTTTGGATAGTAAAGAAATGAAATTTAGCATCATAATCGTTAAAATCTTTTAAATTTATTTCATTTTGACCTTGATAATCATCATTATCAACATAAGTGAAATGTTTCTTTGATATACCAAGTAATCCAAAAATTTTAACAGCTTTAGCTACTTTACCAGAAGTCCCAATTCTATCTAAATAATACCATATACTGGATCTAATTTCATGATTTTCAGTTTTTGCTTTGTTTAATAACCAAGTTTCGATTAGGGTATTTGTTAAATTATAATCATTAGTGATTTTACCTTCTTTTGGATTGAAGAAATCTAGCTTATAATAAATACTTAATAATGATCTATTCAATAATGGATTTGGTTCAGGGGTTTCTGCATTACTCGTAAGTGTTGGATCAGAAATAATGTATTTAAATCTAACCATAAAGGCGTTCGTACTTGATATTTTAACAAAAACTGGATCTTGATCGATTTCATAATATTTATCCTCTATTATTTTAACAATTCTTTGTTTTGTATAACAAATTTTTAAATCATTTGTATGTAGAACTTTTGGATCTTTAAATATTTGTTCTTTGAAAACTGGTTCGAATTGAATTTTTCTTACTAGATGAACATTACCATTTTTATCTTCTTCATCATGCCATGACCAAGACATATTATATTTACTATTAGATTTAACATAAAAAATACAACCCGGGAATATATTTGATCTATCACCAAATAGGACATGTAATAGACCCTTGCTTGCAATTTCGTATTCAGTATTATATGTTAAATTAAATTCATTTTGAATTTTTGCACGTCTTCTTGGTACATCAAATGAGAATGATTCAATATTATCCAATATCAAATTATGTGAATTTTGTGAAAGTCCACTTGCACCTGTATTTTGATAGATATTTTTTAAACTTACCCTTGGATTATAACCATTTACAAGTCTTCTAATTTGAGTTAATTCTTCATTAATAACTTTTTCTTTCTTCCGATCGACTAAATCATCAATTTGTTTGAATTTTTTAGTTAGTGCTTCATCATTATAACGTGGTGAATGATTAGTGTTATCAATTAAAATTTGAAGTTTTGCAATAATGGATTTAATATCAGTAAAACAACAATATAATCTAAATGCATTATCGTTGGAAGTTTTAACTTGGATTGTATTTTTTGAATTTTTATATGTACTAGCAGATGATAGCATTGAAAATGAAAGGGTTTCCAAACCTACGAAACCCATTGCATTTAAATAAATATAAAATGTATTTCTTGTAAAATAACAAGTACATTGAAATCTTTGATCATTATTAGGACACCAAAATGCGGGAAATTTATATAAAAGTAATTCACCAGTCGGATCAATACTATTTTCATAATTTGGTAAGAAAATACTTCTAAAGAAAAGATCTGATATTTTTAAATCAGTTGGATAATATGATGGATAATTTATCATTTCTTTATTATTTTTTTGTTTCTTTCCTGGTTCATTAAATCTTACACCTTTTGTATTTGGTTTTGAATTATTATTCAATGGTTTCCAATTTGTTACACCCCATATATTTGCAAAAAGTGCATTTGGGATTGATGAATCATTATAATAAGATAATGCAACTACAGCTAATTGAGAGAATCTTGTAGTTATTGGAGTCTCAATTAATTGAAATAATAATGCACTATTTGGATCATCATGGAAATTCAAAGAAGCATATTCTGACATTTCATAATGACAAAAATCTCTAATTAAAGCAGAATTTTTATCAAATGTAGTTAAAGAACTTTCAGTTGAATTTTCTGAACAGCAAGCGAATTCCATAAATTGTGGTGAATTTCTAGTTGATGCAATTTTAAATTCTGATGAATGTTTATCTAAATTTCTAGCATATAGTTTTGAATCATGAAATACATTTAACCATGATCTTAAATCTTTCAAACTTTCAGCTTGTAAAACAATTGAAAAAGTATTATTATTATTATTATTATAAGTGTTCTTTTGATTAGAATCATTTTCATCAGAAGATAATGAAGAATTTGAAGGTGATACACCAGCACCACTACTCTTATGAACATTTGTATTTGAATCGAAATAAGTTGAATTTCTTAAAAAGTTAGAAGGTGTCGTTGAAATTTTTAATTCTATACAGTATCTTCTATCTTCATCCATTGCATAATTAATATCGATCAATAAGACACCAAATTTATCAGTTTCTTCAATGTAATCTAAAGATTGACTTAAAAGGAAAATACCGAATACTGATTTTTGAATAAAACACCATCTTTTAATCCATTTAATTTTTTTACCATCGAATGATTTTAAATAAAGGTAACCAGCTTTTTCAGGAGGAGTAGTTGGTAATTTTTTCTTTTTACTACTATCTGTATTATTATTATTATTATTATATAAGAAATTTTTTTTAATAGAATTATCAATTTGAAATTTATCAAATTTATAAGTGTCTAAATTTGAAGAAGGTCGTATATGTTTTAAAGTATATTCTAATAAATTTTTTTTAACATTTTTAATATCATTTTTTAAAGAGACAGAACCTTCCATTGCTTTTTCCAACCAATCTTTATAATTATTAAAATAATGTTTAACATTAGGCATCATTGAAAATTCAATATCACACATACCATTCCAAAAAGTACCAAATTTAGTATTTGGATTATTTTGAATTATTCTATTATTAACATTAAAATTATAATGATTCAATAATGAATCAATCATACTAATAATGAATTTATCAATATCTAATTTTAAAATTGCAATTGTTTCAACTATATCTAATGATGATATTAAATATTTTTTTCTCATTTCAAATAATTTAATTGATTCATTATTTAAATAATTTGAATCAGTTGAATATTTAATTGAATTAAATGAATTTGTCATATTATCATATTTTAATTGATATTCATTAAATTTTTTCCTTTTTAAATCATATTCATGAAATATATTTAATTGAAAATCTTTAATTAAACTTTCTTTATCTAATAAATCTAAATCAATAAAATTTAAAAATTTTTGAATAAAGGAGAATTCATCATATTCAAAACTTTCAATTAAATCTAACATATTATTTGAATTTGATATAAAACCATTGTCCAATAATGACAATGGTGGTAATAATTTTTTTAATAAAATTTCATTATTTTTTTCAAATTTCTTAAACAATGGATTAAATTTCTTTTTATTAAATGATATTGATCTTTTAAAGAAATTTTTTAAAAAATTAGTCTTTGTATCAAAGAAATTAATTGAAGCTCTAAAAGAGGGAGCATCTAACGAAGCTTCCTTTAAAGCGACTGAAATTAATTTTAATTGAATAGAGCTAGGGTGTTTATCTTCAACTGGTTCCATCCTTAATACATCTTATGCAAAAAAACAAAAAGACCTTGGTGAGTTTTATCTCTATTGTGCAAGCAATACACTAGTTATTTACAATATCCAACCTACTTTTAAAACTGAATTTTAATAATAAAAGCACAATTTCATCAGTATATTCAAGTATTTCACCAATTTCTTTCACTTTGGTAATAAACAAATAGAGAAGACAGCCAGGGAAATAATTAACCAAAGCGGAAATAAATTTGGAAGCGATTACCAATTAACGGAAATATCAAATAATGGCAAAAAATAAAAACCGCGCCAAATAAAGGCACTTCAAATAAAATAAAAGTGGCACTAGGAGAAGAAGCAAGGATGACTCAGTACAACTACCAGTGCATAATATGCTCAGAAAGAAAATAATCATCGCTTAACACACACTTCTTAAAAAAAAAAAGTACAATGCCAGAACAATTATTCGGAATTCAGTAAAGAGAGCCGAAGACCCCCTTAACCCATAGGCTTTATCACTCTAGAGATATTAATATACTCCTAGAAGAAAAAAACCGGATCAACTTTCATTACACCAAACCATTACACATATACCAAAACCACCGTTATAGCCTCTTCCTAGGGAGAAACAAGTGTTTATTCTCTCACAGCCGCTCTGTTTTTATATCCCAGGCAAATCTTTCTAACCGCCAATTGCAAAGGCTTTGCCGCAAAGCCTTTGCCTTGTCACTTTCCACGGCTCGTTTCATTATACGAACTGAATCGTATCCATACACACTACTATAATGTTCTATTAATATCACAGGATACCATTAGCCACTCTCATAATACTAGATTTCTCTGTTTTCTACTGTCATTGAAGGTCATTTTTTTATTCAGAATTGAATATCTTGAAAAAGAGCCTTTAAAAGAGAGAACCGCCATTCGAATCCCAAAGAAGCCCGCTTTAACACCCGAGAACAACTCGCCCCCCCCATTCAAAGGGCTAAATGGTGTCAATAAATTTCATCTCGCCATCAGATGAAAGAAGGTTCGGTTCTTGTATCCCAGTTCTGCTCTAATGTATGGTTGCTACTATCCACGTCTACGTATACTATTAGTACTAATTGAATCTATCCTCATAGATATAAGAAGAAATATTATAAATATACTTTTTTTGATTTTTTGTTTCACCCAACTACCATATTCTGGCGAAATAAAAAAAAGATCTTACAGATCAACACTATTATTATACCCCAATTTCCCTTAATTTCATCTTTGTATACTAAAGACAACTGAAACTTTAATTTTTATTTTAATTGCGTTAATCATTCAATAATAATGGGTAGAGGTTCTGAAAATATTAAAAAAGCTATTAAGAAAGCAATCACTACAGATGATGCTCCTGCTAAAAGAAAACATGTTAGAGCTATCATGTTATATACTTGGGATAATAAAAATGCAGGTCCCATCTTTGATCTTTTAAAAAGTGGTTCTTATACTACTGATGAAGTTCAAGTTTATAAAGTATTATTCTTAATTCATAAATTATGTCAAGAAGGTCATGAATGTGCATTACAAGAATCAATTAGAAATAGGGATTGGATTCATGGTTTAGGTCATATCGGTGGATCTATATATGGAAAATTAATTGTAGGTTATGTTCGTTTCTTAACTGAAAAATTAAGATTTCATGCTGCTCATCAAGGTTTTAAAAAAGGTGCTTTTGAATATCAAGAAATTGTTGCTTTAAAATATATTGATGATGTTCATAGAGGTTATGATACAATTATGGATTTAATGGATCTTATGGATGAAAATATTAGATTCGGTAAAGAAATTTTACATCAAGCAAAAGGTTTAAGTGATTTAGGTTTAAAAGCTAATAGTTTAGTACCATTTATTACAGAAACTGCAGGTATTTATAAATATATTGAAAAAATGATTATCGCTATTCAACCAATGATGGGTAATGATGATATTATTTATGATTTAAAAAATAGAGCTATTAAAGAACATGATAAAATTTTCCATTTTTACGGCGATTGTTCGACAATTAGATCAATTGATACATTAATTCAAATACCTAAAATTCCAAGAGATCCACCTGATTTTGAATCTACTTTTAGTGATGTTATTACACAAACACCTTCAAATCTTGAAAGAACTCCTTCTTATTTAAATAATTATTCAGATGAAGATGGTGATGAAGATGATCATTTCGATACACCACCACAAATGCCAGAGAGAAGAAATGCAAGATCAAGAGCTTCATCTGTTAATACTTTTAAATCAGCTCAAACAAGACCTATTAGTCCCGTAACACCAATAACACCATCTGTTAAAAGTCCAATACATAATATTGAAAAACCTTTATCGCCAAAGAAAGCTCCATTAACTCCATTAAATGCTAATAAAACAGGTAATTTAATACCTGTTGCAAGAACTGGTGGTACTACTGTTGTTATACCCGTTCCAATTGCAGTTACTGGTGGTGCTAATGTAATGCCAGCTACTTTAACAGGTGGCGCTATGCCTGCAGCTTTAACAGGCGGTGTCATGCCTACAACATTGACAGGTGGTGTAATGCCTACAAATCTAACAGGTGGTGTCATACCTGCGAATATAACGGGAGGATTATTAAAAAATAATATCACTGGAGGGGTAATGCAACCTTCCTTAATGGGTGGTATCTTACCAAATAATATTACAGGTGGTGCTAATATGCCTATGCCAACAACCTCTTTCAATACAACATTCCCATCTTTGACTGGTGGTGCCAATATAATGCCTGCTGCATTAACAGATGGTGCTAACCCAATGATGAACAATATTACTGGAGGCGTAAATCCAATGATGAATAATATCACAGGTGGGGCTAATCCAATGATAAATAATTTTACAGGTGGTGTCAACCCAATGATGAACAACATTACAGGTGGTGCTAACCCAATGATGAACAATATAACAGGTGGTGCTAATCCAATGATAAATAATTTTACAGGTGGTGCCAACCCAATGATGAACAACATTACAGGTGGCGCTAACCCAATACTGAACAATATAACAGGTGGTGCTAATCCAATGATAAATAACCTAACTGGTGGTGCTAACCCAATAATGAATAACATAACTGGTGGTGCATTCGGCCAAGGCCCACAAACTACATTTGGAATGAACCCACAACTTACTGCTGGTACGATTTCTACTCAAATTCAAACAACCACTTTAACAGGTGGATTACCAATGCAACCATCTATCTCTGCTGGTGGGTTTGGTGCAAACAATACTATGCAACAACAAAGTACTGGTTCTGCAATGCCAATTAGTGCTCATTCATTCAATTTACAATCAACAGGAAATTCAGTAGCTCCTATGAATACAATGCCTCCAACAAATAATCAATTCTCTGTAACTAATTTAAATTCTGATGCTAACGGAAATATGGCCCAACAACTTGCGGAAGATCAAGAATTACTGGCTCAATATGATCAAAGAGTACAACAATTTGAAACTGAATTAGATTCAAAAAATAAAGAGGTCACAGAAAAGGATAATGAATTAAAAACTTTAAGAGAGAAATACGATTCCCTTGCAACTTTATACTCACAATTACGTCAAGAACATTTAAGAATTTTACCAAAATTACAAGAGACACCAGATTCTATTATCGATACCGTTCTTGATGGTAGTATTAATAATATTACCGATATGGATAAAATCACCAAAGATACTTTATCTATGCAAGCTACTGCTGTTGCAACAGAAATGAATGACCATATTGCCACCAAGGAGGATGTTAGTGGTGTAACTACTGCCATTTCATGTTTTACAAGTTCATTATCGGTACTAGCAAACAAGGTTGGCCCAACTAATCCTGCAATTGCTAATCTAATAGCACAAGGAAACTACTATCTCAGTTGCCTAAAATCTGATAAGCTAAGTTCTTTATCAGAAGAAGATCAAACTGATGCGGTAATTAATGCTAATGTTACATTTCAACGCGCTTTACAGCAAATATGAATCAAGACATATTGCCATGACAATTAATGATTTTTTGAATACACTTTTTTTATATTGTTGTTTGAAGATGTTTCTTGCATTTTATAGATACATATTTAGTTTATTTGTAACAATATTTTGAAACGCATTTTGTAATGTACATACAACGATTCCGGTTTCTTAATTATGATATAATATAATGTTTTTTTTCATTAGTGACTTTTTTTCATCAATGCTCTCTTTCATTGTTACCGACTTGAAAATAAACAATGATCTACAAAAAAGATTAGAACAAAATCTATTGATTTATAAAAAAACAAACAAGAAAAAGATAACGAAAATCGATAGTATTAACACTGAAGACATATCAAGTTCAGTACTAAGGAACCTAATATATATAGACAAAATACTAATATGTCGGTAAAAGTAGGCAGCAAAAGTGCTCCAGATGGATTTGACAAGATCGAACCAACTTTGAAAGAATTTCAGATAGAATTAAAAAATGTTCAAAGTAAGAAGGCATCTAAATTATCTGTCAAAGCTAATGAAAATCTTTGGGAAATAATGAGAATTCATCACCAACAATCACGTTATATTTTCAACTTGTACTTTAAGAGGAAGGCAATTTCAAAAGAATTGTATGATTGGCTAATAAAAAAGAAATATGCTGACCGTTTTTTGATTGCTAAATGGAAAAAACAAGGTTATGAGAAACTTTGTTGCCTGCAATGCATTCAGGTGACAGAGATTTCAAATGGCAAAACATGTATTTGTAGAATACCAAGAGCACAACTTGAGAAGGATGTTAAAGACAAAGGTCTAGAGATGACCTTCCAACAATGTGTTCTGTGTGGTTGTCGTGGCTGCTCCAGTAAAGATTGATCGCAGTGCAATATAACCACGTAAGGCCATTTATTCTACTTAAAGCAGGTGGTTTTCAGTACAGATGCTAAACTAATAACTTATTCGAAAACGGAATAAATTA
Source organism: Yueomyces sinensis (assembly GCA_030581855.1). Taxonomy (NCBI): domain Eukaryota; kingdom Fungi; phylum Ascomycota; class Saccharomycetes; order Saccharomycetales; family Saccharomycetaceae; genus Yueomyces; species Yueomyces sinensis. The sequence continues at coordinate 103,375 of JAKTVU010000002.1, forward strand.
ATATCTAATTTGCTTTGCCCTATCTGGCTAACTCAATAGAAGTGGTCCCACAGGAATAGACAATAAAGATGTGAGATAAACAAACAAATAACTGCCGACCATGACTACCAACTGTTCAATTACATCTTCAATGAAATTTTTTTCTGCGGTTTTTTACTCTCTCGGGCCTCATTTTCTATATGTGGCCAAACCATACGAGTAAATAAACAGTACACGTAAAGTTACGCGTCTCTCTCTGCGCAATCAGCGGTTTTCTAATACAAATTTTTCAGTTTTAGTTAGTGAATACAGATATTGCTTATCTGGTATTAGTTTCTTGTAGAAATCAGAAACCAGCAAGGCAACAGTATTATATTTCATCTATTTTCAGGACCATCGAAATATCGTTTTCTAGATCCAAATATTTAACATCAACGTATTGTCATCCATTTTTTTTACCACTTTTTCGATCTTTCTCTCAGGTGTAATAATTAATCGAGGCTTTTAGTATCTATTTGTTGGAAACAAAATAATAATAATAATAAAAGCTGTAACTCCTTTATTTTAGTCGTTCATTACCCATTTTATAGCAACTCACTTTTTTTTCTGTTGTTGTTATCCTAATTGTCCATATTTCATTTAATATTCTTTTAGTCCTATCATCTAATATTACTTTTTTTCTCTCTTATTTTAGGATCTCTATCTCAAAGACAAGTTTTCTCATTTTTTTTTATAACTGACTTGTTTTAAGATAATATCTTCAGATATGAACCAAGACCCTCATTCTAGAGTATTTACTCATTCTTCCCCTCTATATTCATCTAATTCTTCTTTAGAAGATCATTCACTGTCAGTGTTGCATGACGATCCAAACATCGGAAATATTCCAGTCCATAGTTTTGATAATATCAATTCAAATTTTAAAGATATGGTTTCTAAAAAATTCATTACACCACCAAATTCAACAATTAAAAAATCCAATGTTGTTAGTAGAAAAGAATTTTTAGTACGCCCTTTATCACCAGATTTTTCTTCACCAACTGTTAATAAATCAAATAATAATAATAATGAGCAACCAAAGGTAAAGCGTTTGAAACCTGACTCAGGTATTGGCTCTAGAAGTAATGGTAACTTAACTTTAGAAGAATTACTCTTATCACTAGAGAAAAGATCACAAAAACCTGATGATGATACTAAAAAACCACCATATTCATATGCTCTTTTAATTGGTTTGTCTATTTTTCATTCTGCATATGGAAAATTGACTTTATCACAAATATATGGCTGGATTTCGAAACATTTTTCTTTCTATAAGATAAATGACTCTGGTTGGCAAAATTCTATCAGACATAATCTTTCATTAAATGAAGCTTTCATTAAAGCTGAAAAATCATCAGATGGGAAAGGACATTTTTGGAAAGTTAAGCCTGGTAGTGAAGCAAGATTCTTTAAAAATGAAACAAGAGATATTGATACTATTAGACATATCCTAAAGAATTTAGATGATTATTTTACTAATATTGTACTAAGTGATTCTGAAGATAATCGTTCAGATTCTCAGAATTCTAACTCTAGATCTCCTTCTCCTAGAGGAGCTACTTCATTGCCTATACCCATAAGTAACCACTCTTCACCTAATGTTGCTATTGCAATGTTGCATACACATAGTACTCCATCATCAAGAGTTCATTCTTCATCAGCTCGTGCGTCTCCAATAGGATTTAACAAAAGTCATGAAAATCTTCATAAATTACCTTCTGAAGAACATCTTCCATCTCTTAACAAATTGCCTACTTTCCATATCTCTGATGCGAAACTTCCACCTTTAAAAAATATTAATGGCTCACAAGTTGCATTATTTGAATCCCCGATGAAAGCTGCTCTTCCTGTTAATTCACCATCTCATGCTAACGTGAAAAAATATACATCTTCTTTCAATTCTAGCTTCGAGGAAACTTCTCCAATCTTCTCAAAGAAGTTATCAACTTCTAATGATAGTGCTTTCGACCAATTTAAACTTCCATCTTTACCATCTAATGACATTATCAAAACACCAAAAATACCTAGTCAATTCCACCCTTCTCAATTAACTCCAAATAAATTTATTACTTCACCAGAAGCCGATAGTGCTATTTCTCATAGATTTAATTTTGCAAGCCCTTCAAATATTATAGATGACATTTATTCCCCTATGTTTAAAAGAATTTCATCTCCAATAAGAAATATCACATCTACTCCTAATCACTCTTACAATACTAACATTGAGAATATGTCTCCAAATACACTACTTCCTCCAATTCCTCAAGGGCCAGTTAATCGTACTAATTCCGTTCATTCAAATCAAAATCCATCTTCTTTGTTGAGTGTACCACATTCGAAAAATGGAAAATACTCAGTAGGAGGTGGTCTCTTTGGCGTTGACGTCTATTCCATATGGCAAAGAGCAAAAGCAAACTCTGACAGAGATTCAGTTATAGACAGTTCACTTAATTTGCCAAGCCAAATACCAAAATTAGGCACCCCATCAAGTGTAACTAACACATCATCACCTACTAAAGATGTTTCACCATCATTTGGCGAAAAATAATTATTTTTTAAAATTTGTCAATATTTCAACCATCATATTTTTTACTAACATAACCTGCATTTTTCAATTTTTTACATTCATTAAACTTTATTTTTACTTAGGCTTGTTAACGTTGTTCCTATATCGGATATTTTCATTTTATAACCTTTATCTATGACATTCTAAAAATACAACTTGCCTTCATTTTATACCTCACATTTACACAACTATTTATTCTTATATACTCATTTGTACTTTAGTTTAATTGTCGCATTTTGATATCTGACGTTTTTTCTTAAATGCGATCTTTAAATTTGATGCATAATTAACATAGTAAATCGTCAACAAATAAGAGATGAAGTTTCAAAAACAAAAACAATAGTCAGAGAGTTAAAACTGATATTCTAGCTGATTCTAATATAATAAATACTATATACTATTTGATAACATATCAGTATACTTTGTATATATTAGCTCAATAGGTAGAAAGTGTGGCGTACACGAACAAAATGAGCAAAGATATTACGGACTCTAGTGACTTTAAAGATACAGAAATTCCTAAACTCTCACAACTAGATAGTCTATTACGTTGTCATGTTTGCAAGGATTTTTTGAAAGTCCCTGTGTTAACACCTTGTGGCCATACTTTCTGTTCCCTATGCATAAGAGGTTATCTTAACAATGAACCAAAATGTCCACTATGTTTAACTGAATTACGAGAATCTATGCTTAAGAGTGAGTTCTTGGTGAATGAAATAGTAGCCTGTTTTACGTCTCTCAGAAGTGATTTGTTATTAAATTTAAAGAAAAATAGAACTGATGAGATAGGTGATGAATCATTAATAGAAGTAACCGAAAATGATGAGGTTATTGTAGATCTTGATAACGATGATTCAAATAATAGCGATAGTGATGGAAAAGATTTGAAGATAATATCGATGAATAATAATACAAATACAAGAAAGCGTCGAATTTCAGATTTTATGATGGATGAAACGCCAATCCCATTACCCAAAGGTAAAAGCAAACAGATAAAAAACACAAAGTTAGCACCTTGTCCAATATGCCAACATGAATTTCCTATAACAGTTTTGGAACGAACTCATCTTGATGAATGTCTTACAAAAGAAACTCTTCAACCTAAACGAAACAAAACTCTGCCGACATCTGTATTGCATACTCAAGATCGAGTTATAAATTCATCAAAATCAAGGCCATTCACTTTGCCTGTAAGTTCAAAGAATACTAAGGCAGCAAAGAAAAATATAACAAGTATTCCATTGAAAGATGACCAGACTGATTACGTTGAGAATTATCTAAAATCGAACAGAACGGAAGAAAACTCTAGACAACACTTACCAAAGATTAATTTTACCTCAATGAGCTCCCTTCAAATAAAACAAAAACTTACGTCATTAGGGCTAAGTACATCAGGTACAAGAACAATGTTAATAAACCGTTATAATCATTATGAAATGCTGTGGAACAGTAATTTTTGGGATTCTTTATCGCCAGTAAGTGAAGATACATTAAAGAGACAGCTTATTACATGGGATGCACAACATAACGTTGATACAACAAATAAAAATAATCAATCAAGCTCAATTTCGTTTTTACTAAAGACAGGAAATACTAGACAATCGGAAAAGTCATATCTTAATATTTTAAAGGATTTCCACAAGGATTCCTTTAGAAGAAAAGAATGGTCCAAACTTTTCAATAGAGAGTTCAAGAGATTAGCAAAGGATGCAAGAGTTCATATGCCAAAGCCAGATATAGTATCGGAGTCAAAACAGATAGAATCGTTGGCAGCATCACAACCGTGTGAAATATCTGACACTACCTCTCACTACTTTATGGAAGAATTCAGAGACAGCCCAAATTCACTATCTCAGCAGTCTAATACTTCTTAACTTCATGCATAAACAACAAACTCTTGGCATTATTGTTGTACAATAACGACACTTTGAGCAAAATATGTGTCGCTCGTAAATGAACAGATATCCAGAAGTGCTAAACTTCCCGCTAACTGCCACCTTACAAATATTTGTAAAGCAACGCTTTCGCGGGCTTTTTGCCGTGGTCAAATAGAGAAGAATAATGGCATTTTTCAAATTTCACTAATAAATTAATGTTGAATTATTACAATTGTTGGCTTTGAATGCTAATAATGTATTTAATTACATTAGATCGTAGAATAGTACAAAAATTCCTGGGGAAGTAGTTGCAAGTAGCACTCTTTGAGCGACCACTAGATCCAATAACCAAAGCATTATTATCGGAGAAAATGACTCAGACCACCAAAAGACTTCTCTCAATCCAATCCCATGTGGTCCATGGCTATGTGGGTAATAAATGTGCCACATTTCCTCTACAGTACAATGGCTGGCATGTAGATGCTATAAACACAGTTCAATTCTCAAATCATCCTGGCTATAAATCTTTTACTGGTTATAAATGCAAAACACAAGAGATTTGTGATATTTTAAAGAATGGCTTGATTGATAGTCTTGCAGTTGATTATGATGTTATTCTGACAGGCTATTTTGGTGATTCCAATTCTTTAAAAGAGATATGTAATATTATTAGCCAAGAAGTAGAATCCTTGAAGACTAAATGGGTAATTGATCCTGTATTAGGAGATGAGGGAAGATTATACGTTAGCGATGACACAATTGATGTTTATAAGAACATCCTCAAATCATATCCAGTATTTTTAGTAACTCCAAACCAATTTGAATTTGAACTTTTAACAGGATCAAAAGTAGAATCATTAGAATCACTTCGACACAATGTTGCACAATTTTACAAGCTATATCCTCAAGTTCAGAACCTTGTTATTACAAGTATATCATTCAATGACACGCCTGGTAGCAAGGGTATAACTGCTTTTTCACAGAATAAATCCAATACAATCCATTGTTATGATATTCCAATGCTACCTGCTAAATTCAATGGAAGTGGAGACTTATTTACAGCATTATTAATTGATAGACTTATTAGAAAGAGCAATGGAACACTTGAAAAAGATAATTCAACTTTATCAGAAACTGCCTTTTTCATTGAATGTATTGGGTATGCACTAACTTTGGTACATAAAGTGCTCTCTTTGACATTAGAAATAACTTTAAAGGAAAATAATAGTACAGAAGATGGATATATGTATGTAAAGGACCTAAAGATCATTGAGAGTCGCCATTTATTCGAATATGAGACTCTGCCACTAATCACTAAACCATATGAAATATAACAGTTTTATTAGCTGTAGAATATCTCTAGGATCGCAATTTTTATTATTTATTCAGATATGCCGATTGGGATTCAGACAGTTCTTAGTATAATTGTATAGCATTCCCAAGACAATAGTAATTGATATATACCTATCTTTATTTAAATAAATAGACGATTTTTCTAAATCAGGCTCTTTTTTAGCGTCATATCCGTTAGCTCGGAAGCTCATCTGGATTTATAAGGGAAGCTTAATGCAGGATACTGCAAATAAACACTGGATTACTGTTGGATTCTCTAGTTGATACTCCGAAACAACGTATATATACATAATCTAAAAATTAGTAATTGGTGTGGTTAATAATATGGATATTAGAGACAGCAAACCCCATGAATATAGTGGAATAAGCCCTTTTCAAAAACTATTTCGAACGAGATATGCGAAGATTTTCCTGTGCTTGACAATTTTTATTTTCTTTCAATTATATATTCATGTCTTTAAATCTATTCCTGATACTTGTCTGGGATATATAGTGTCAGATATGAAACATAAACAACATATTGAAATTGGATTACTACAACTGCGACACCTCTATCGAGAAAGGGATGCCTGTCAACGTCTAGATCTAGACAACCAATATATTATAGGAGAATTAGGGACAGACTATCAAAATGTGCTTGCTCAATTCAAGCTAACATTTAATGAAGATGATGACCTCTGGCCTACTGTAAAATTATTTGAAACAGAAAATCCTTTTAACTTTACATTTAAATTAAGAGGTAAATATCAAAAAATGATGAGACTACGTGATAGATCGCCAAAGGAATCTGATTTTTCTGATAAAATACCCGAATATAATGTATTTGATTGGACAGAAGATGATGTCCTGGTACCAGATGTTCAAGATAAAACTACAATTTTAAGTTTAGCCACATTTTCTTCAAATGCATATGTAGGTACGCCACACGAAGGTAATTGGAGAAACATAAGTGAGGATTATCGTAATGTACCTCATAAAGGATTTGGCTGGGATAAAGATGGATTAAGAGGCCATGTATTTGTTGATGAAGATTCCAAAGTTGTTGTAATAGCGATTAAAGGTACAAGTGCTAAAGCTCTCATTGGAGGAGGTGATTCGGAAACTACTGAAAATGATAAAATTAATGATAATCTTCTATTTTCTTGTTGTTGTGCAAGGGTAGGTTACTTATGGACACCAGTATGTGATTGCTACGAGAAAGCATATACATGTGGCGAAAGATGCTTGGAATCGGAGTTAAGGCAGAAAGATAGATATTATACCTCAGCCCTTAACATTTATAAAGATGTTTACAATAATTACGAAAACTATACTATATGGGTAACAGGCCATTCATTAGGAGGGGCTTTGGCTGCAATGCTTGGCCATACATATGGAATACCAACTGTCACTTTTGAATCACCTGGAGATGAATTGCCAAGTAAACGACTACATCTACCTCACCAGCCCGGTATCCCACGCCATCTAGAAGCAATTTGGCATTTTGGTCATACTGCAGACCCTATTTTCTTGGGTACATGTACAGGAGCTAGTAGCAGCTGCTCTATTGGTGGGTATGCGATGGAATCATCCTGCCATACAGGTCAAGTATGTGTATACGATGTAGTCAGGGATCATGGTTGGCACGTAAGTTTACTAAACCATAAGATTCACTCAGTCATAGACAATATAATCGAGAAATACGATGAGGTACCTTTATGTACTGACCCTGAGCCCTGTGTCGACTGCTTTAATTGGTCGTTTATAGATGAAACAAATCAGCCTGATGAAGAAAAATAGAAAGGTGGTGAAGATATTGCCTGCCATATTCAACCCGCACAAGCAACATGCATCAGCCCTTCTTCGCAAGCCTGGTGTCACTAATTGAAGTCATGTTTCCACTGGTTATCAACACTAATTAGCATTGACATTATAACCAGGAGTCCACGTGTCAACACTGTCCTGAATTACCGACATTTTCAGTTTCAAAAGAGATCTCTGCCAACATTGAATTCGAAAAACATTAGATTGTTCCCTCCATCTCAAATTTCAGGCAGACTGGCTTTCTAAACACCCTGTCAATAAGTACCCGAGCCCGAAACTCTTCGGAGGTGACGCTGACTTTATGAGGTTTAAAAGTTTTGGGAAGGGTTTAATTAAGAATAATAATATTATTTAAAGCTGCTTTTGTATTTTGTTCAAGCAATTGAATCACGACTGCACAGCTAACTGTCCAAATAAAGATGAAAATTTCTGTTGAACGTCTACTAATACTATTGGGTCTAGCTACTTCAGCTATGTCTATTGAACGTAAGTTTACTACTTCCCATTTAAACCTAAAAAAACGTTTACCACCAAATCCTCCTGTAACACATCAGGTTTATATCACCTTTAAGTACTACTCTACAATTCTTGAGAGAGAAGTTGAACAAGATGTAATCGCCCAATTATATGCCACTGTTTGCCCAAAGACTGTTGAAAATTTCATTCAATTGGCAAGAAGTGTCAAAATACAAATTCAAGGTGATGATCCAGCAAACGTCAAGACAATTGGTTACGCTGGTACAGACATCTTATCTCTTATTAAAAACAATATGGTTCTATTGGGTGATGTTATCCCACAAATTGGTCCTTTCTCCATTTATGGTCCAAAATGGGCTGATGAAAATTTCTTCTTACACCATGATAGACCAGGTAGAATATCTATGTCTAATTTTGGTCCAAATACTCAAAGTTCTAAATTTTTAATTGATTTAGGTTTAGAAGGTAACCCAGAAAGGGATAACGTTAATGTTGTCTTTGGTCAAATCGGCGACGGTTTAGAAAAATTGATTGACGATTTACAATACATTGAAACTAATGATGATGGTAAACCAGTTAAAGCTTCTATTATTGAATATACTACAGTTGAAGATCAAAAACACGGTTCTTTAGAACAAGACCATGTTAAATACATCAAAAACTTACAAGAATTCAAAGACGGTAACAAAAATGCTGGTACTACTCTTGCTGAAATATTCTCTACCAAGATCAATTCCTTAAAGGTTGGATCAACAACTACATCTAAGGGTTCTTCTAGTATTATTGGTGATGTTTGTGATAACACTTGCTATTGGGGATTTGCCGCCGTTGCTATTTTATATTTATTCGTCGCTAAATTTAAAAGCTTACCACCATTTAGATCTTCTAAGGTGGTTTCAATGAGAAAGGATTAATTGAACTACATTAATAACTCTTTCTTTTTTTTCAGGACATGAAGTAATTTTTTTTTAAAAGGAAAAAAAAAATATTTAGACTTTATATAATTATTAATATGACTCGTTTTTTTGTATTCATCATGTTATTTTATTCTAAATAATTGCAAGATTAACATACTTTGAGATCATTCATGATATATAACAATAATTTTAGGAAAAAAACAATTAAAGAAATATTTGTTAACTTACTTAAATAATACATAATTTAACCTTATTTATTAATATGTTTAAATAAGTACTTCTGGTGTAGCAGTTGCTGTCGATTCACCGCTATCCTCTGTACCAAATGCTAACTCTCTAATCTCTATTATCCACTCATCCATCAATAATTCAACTGCTGTAGATCTTCTATTTGGATTTTGTTGTAAACACCTTTTCAGAAATTTAATACCAGCTGCCGAAACTTCATCCTTTGCAGGCAACTGAGGTACATGTCCTGCTGCAACATGATACATAATAGCCCATTCGTTATCTAGATTGGCCCATGGTCTTCTACCAGTTATCATTTCCAGCACAACACAACCTAACGACCAGACATCATCAGAACCAAACTTACCTTTATGAGGTTGGCCAGAAATTGATTCCGGTGCCATATACATAGGTGTACCAATCATCTCATATAACCCAGAGGTTGAACTAGCATGTGAATCAGATCTCTCAAGACTTTCAACAGCAGGTTCCAATTTAATTTCTTCTTTCTTGCCATCTTTCTCTTCCCTTTGAATTGATGACGTTGCTATACTATGATTCCTGGCAATTTTTCTGGCTGCACCAAAATCAACATACTTGATAATACCATTAAAATCTAGAAGAATATTTTCCGGCTTAATATCACGATGAACAATTCCAGATTGATGTAAATAAGATAACCCTTCTAATAATTCTAGAGTATAAACCTGGGTGACCATTTCATCTTCAATTCTACCATGCTCTAACAAACTAGCCAAGGAGCCACCTTCACAATATTCCATAAAAATATTTACCTTATCTCGGTGTACTTCAACCCCATAATATTGAACAATGTTTGGATGGTTTAGCATCTCTAATACAGTCATTTCTTTTTTAATCATAGGGAAGATCTTCTTCATAGCCTTAGTATCTTGAATCTTAATCTCCTTAACGGCCAAAACATCACCACTATCTAGATTAACTGCAGAAAATACATTACCAAAAGTACCACTGCCAATAAATTTTCTTTTTTGCCATCTGATTTGAACATTAGATAACGAAGAAGCCAAAGATAATAAATATTTATTACCCTTATCTGTATCATCTAAGACTTTACCAATTTGTCTTGGATTTGATGTCGTTGCTTTCTCCAATTCAGAAATAGCTTGGATACGTAGCTTAGAGTTAATATTCAACATATATTCGTCGTCAACATCATTTGCTAAATCAATATTTGGTCTTCCTAATTGGAATTGTTTTTCAGCTTCATTTGCTCTGGCACCCATAACATCAAAATGTGAAATTAATAAAGACATACATGATGATATTTTCTGCTTTAGTAAAGAAAATTGTTTTTCATCTAAACCTAAAATATTCCAACCATTTGTAATTTGCATTGCAAACTCCATCGCAGGTACACACCATCTAAATGTTCTCTGATCAGTTGGGTCACAATCTTCTAAAAGGAACGATAACCATTCAACACCCATGTTCATCATTAAGAGAATAATAACAGATTTCTTTTCATAATTAGCGACATTCATTCTTAAGAAATTTTTACCAAAGTCTCTAGCAAATATGAAAACACTATTTAACAACTCATGCCCAGGGCATATCTTCTTAAAGGTATCCAGCATCTTACAGAAATTGTTCAATACAGTATATGTTACTCTAAAGTATGCTTTATTAATCTTCTGCAAATTATTTTCTATTACTGAAAATGAGCAACGTCTTTCAATGAACGATATAGTATCTTCTGCAACTTGTTGCAATCTTTCTGCTTGATATTCAAGTGCATAGCATGAACCTTGATTTAACAGCACTAAATTATCTTTGTTAACCTCAATGTTTAGATCTTTTAATCCAAGGATTGTTTCACCAGATAAATTATACATATCACCTTCCCACAACATTGGTTCACCTGGACATATTACTAATATATACCCTAGGGAGCGCAAATGTTGCTCTAATACTAACATTTCTTCTTCCGAATCTCTATAATGGTCAAAAGATATGCCTATTTGAGGTTTGTTACTCTTACCAATTGATGTGGATTCATCTTCATTCTGAATATAATAATATGATAATCCTTCAGGGGTATCCTTATGTCCAATCATGCTGTTCATGTCAAACCCATGGCTAGCAGCATTATAAAGGGATAAACTATTTCTAATTTCAAGAGTTGGAATCATATCGCAACCAATATCAGAATTTTTGAGTATTCTAAAAATATCTTCATCCTGACAACCAAGCAACTCAGAACTACCCAAAAGATACATACCATTTGATTCGAGTTCCCCACCTGTATATATCAAAAAATGGCCCGAATTTCTTAACCTATCAAGTAATCCTATATGACTTTCCACTTTAAAATTAACTGAATTTTGAGATGCCTTTGTTAAAACATTTGTAAATCTATTAAGCTTTCTTTTATTTGAACCAGAATATTCAAAAAGTTGAATTGCCCATTTTTCAGCATCATATTTATTATGGAATGTTGGTGGATAAGTTTGTTGCCTTACCAAGTCTTGATTCAAACGATGTAATAACCGTAGTGATATTTTATTAAATTCTTTCACCACGAGAAAGCCGGCACCTTCAATATAATGACCAACATTTTTCAACTCTTCCCAATATTTATATAACTCATCTGGTTCCTTAAATGTTTTAACGAAACCTTTGGTATTTCCAAACAATTTTAATTCCAATAATCGGAATAAATATTTAATAGCCTCTAATACAATATAGTCGAAATCAGAATCTAATCTCAACAGAAAAGATACGTCTTCACGATATGACGCTAGTGTATATTTCATTTGAACAGAAAGTCTCATATATGCGGTAAAATCTTCGATCATTTGATCAATCATCATCATTGTTGGATTCTTCAATTTTTTGGCATATGCTAATCTAATTAAAATTATTTCTTTGATAAATCTAATCGGAAACAATAACAACATCTCTAATTGATCATCTGGGAATTTCAAATTCATATCATTCATTGTACTTTGATAGTGTTTAGAAAATAACTTTGCTTTCATAATCCATGGTGCCAGTGGGAAAAATATCTTTTTCTGAAATATTGATTCAATGAACTTTTCTTTAATTATTTGTTCAGCAAATGATCTACCATTCTGATACTCGAAATCAACACCCTCATCTGGAATCTCATGAGAGAATAGAACTCTTAAGTTTTCATCACCTACCCATTTCCGAAGAGCTCTAATATTTATTTCAAAATTTGATGTAAAATTTAACCAACTATTCATCACATCAATACGATTAATAAAATCAGCAGTACCAGCTACTGTCTTTTGTTGATTCATTTGTTTTAGATGACACCAGAAATTAATAACTTTGTAATACCTATCAGTGATATCGGTAATTAGTTTTTTACCCTCTGCAAGGTCGATATTATCTGGCAAACGGAATTTTAATACTTTATCGAAGAAAGGATCAGTTGATAATCTTAATATTTTCAAGGATTTTTTCATTTCTTCATCAGTTTTACCTGTCATCCAAGCCTTCAATTCGACCCAGATTTCTTCTGCATATTGAATATTTGAATCCATAGGTTTGACTTGTCTTGCTATTTTTGTTTTTTCACTCTTAACGATGTCACCTTTTAAGACATTTGAAAGCATAGTCTGCCATTCAAATCTTTCTAACACAAGAGGATGTTCAGCTAATAATGTGAGAAGATCTTGATTCTCTGAAAAATCAGGTGTAATATACTGTGGTGTTGCTGTAGAACTATCCTTTATTGGTAGTGAATTATTATCTAAAATTCGGAAGGTGTCCTTGATAGTAATATTTTGCGGATCAGCTTGTTTCAGCCATTGTAGCCTATGTAAAAGAAATTTTGTACTCATTGCTATGTTATCCTTGTTTGCAGTAAAAAAATTAGTTCCAAATTCATCTCTATCATCTGTAGCTAAATCTAATAAATCTTCAGGATCTGATTCAAATTCATCTTCGTCTTCATTCGTTGCAGATGGAGCAATTCCTCTTGTATAATAATCATGTGAGACATAATTCTTCATTTTTTCTAAATATACTTGTTCATTGAGGAGGTGTTGTTTCTTAGATTTTAAAGTAGACATGTTTGCTTTAGGGATCGATCTAGTTGATGAAGAAGGAGACATTGACTCTTGTTTATGGGAGGCTAGGCCATTCATTATAGTATTAGATGTGTTGTTATTACTGTTGTTAGCAGATCCTGGCATATGTGGAGTAGCAGAAGTTTGGGTTGAATGTAATTTATCAGTTTTTACTATAGAAAGTTGTGGACGTCCTTGAGGTATAGTTTCTGTTTTACTAGAATCCATTAAATTTCCACCACCACCTGGTGAAGCAGGGGTTGTAATCACACTATGGCCACTATTTGTGCTCTTTTGAGATGAATTTCTACTTGGTGGTGACTTATTATTTTGAAGAGCAGGTGCATCTGATGTAGAATGAGTTGTAAGGGATGCGATCTCAGGTGGTAAAATAAGTGTTGGAGTTGATGCAAAACTCTCTTGTGATAATTGATAATTACTTTTGGTAATAGGACTCTGCTGTATTAATTTAGCTTCATGTTTTATAGGAGAATTTTGTTGCCAAGTTTTCAAAGTGTTATGCTTCACATTTGGTTGAGAAGTTGAATTACTTGATGGAGCAGTAATATTACTTAGCTTGTTTAGACCCATAGAAGAGGTCCATGATGGTCTTCTACTTGAAGGATTAGAAGTAAGAAGGGAATCATTTGACATATTCATATTGTGGGGCATGAATTCATGTCTCTTACTTGGTTTCTTCGCATTTGAGTACGAACGAGGTTTTCTTCTAGAATTCGTTCTATTGATTGAAGCACTATTATTGTTATCGTTGTCAAGAGACATGGTATGTGACATCTCATGACCTAAAGGAGAGACAGCATTTCCAGGTGACCACACATTACTTCCTTGTGTTCTTCTATGGTGGGGAGACCAGGAACCCTGTTCCTGTTGGTGCGGCTTATACCCAAAGTAGTCGAATCCACCACTGTTCGAATTGTCATCATCATTTATAGAAGTGTGTTTATTGTAACCGCCGTCGCTATCGTTTCTGTTACTCATCAGTGACCTTCAGTTATTCAAATCCTGCCGATTGTGTATGAATGTATTATTATCCTAGCAAACCAATTGCTCAAAGGTGGTTTTTTTTTAAAAAAATCTAAAAGTCTTTAGACAAAAATTATATAATACAGGTCTTAGAGTTGCTGTAAATTTGGCACCAGAACACAATCTCTACAATCCTTGGATAATACTCGTTTATTGAGGAATCTCTATGCTGAGCTTCTAAAACTCAACCTTTTTTTGAGTGAGCCCACTCTCTTTTCCAGACGGGCAAGGCGATTTCTAATAATAATACAAAGTGCCAAATATAATATTTAGTGAAAAACTTAGAAAAAGAGCAGATGATAAAGGGGAGCAACAGCAGAGGCTTTGAAAGGAACAGCTTGAAAGCTAATTGAGGCTGGTAGATTACGGGCATTTTGCTAAAAATATTTGTCATTTTCTCTAGGAGAAGACTGGAAGAAATTTACTCATCAGAAGACTGAGAAATGACATTAGAACTAGACACTTGCCTAGAGATCATCTATAAGGGTCAGTTGTTGCCTGAAGAGACTCTACGTGCATTATGCTATAAATTGAAAGAAATGTTAGTTAAAGACTCTAATGTTATTCATATCTCGACACCAGTGACCGTAGTGGGCGATATTCATGGTCAATTTCATGATCTCTTAGAGATATTTCAAATTGGTGGGCCAGTGCCTAATACCAACTATTTATTTTTAGGTGACTATGTTGATCGTGGTCTTTACAGTGTGGAGACCATAAGTCTTCTAATAGTGTTGAAATTACGATACCCTAACCGTATCCATTTGCTGAGAGGAAATCATGAATCTCGTCAGATCACACAGAGTTATGGTTTTTATACCGAGTGTTTGAACAAATATGGTGGAAATTCAAAAGTATGGCAATATTTGACTGATCTTTTTGACTATCTTGTATTGTGTTGCATTATTGACAATGAATTGTTCTGTGTCCATGGTGGATTATCACCAAATGTTCAAACTATCGATCAAATCAAGATTATTGACAGATTTAAAGAGATCCCACATGATGGAGCAATGGCAGATTTAGTCTGGTCAGATCCTGAAGATAATCCAATAGTCGATCCAACTGCCACTAGTGAGGGATTCTACTATGAGCCATCGCAGCATTTTCAAGTCTCGCCAAGAGGTGCAGGCTATACATTTGGTAGAAGTGTTGTTGAGAAATTTCTACAACTAAATAAAATGTCGAGAATATATAGGGCCCACCAGTTATGTAATGAAGGGTTCCAAATATACTTTGATGGTCTGGTCACTACAGTATGGTCCGCACCAAATTATTGTTATAGGTGTGGCAACAAGGCATCTATTCTTGAACTATACAGCAAGGATGTGTACTATTTCAATGTATTTGAGGAAGCTCCAGAGAATAAGCAATTGAACGACAGTAATACAACAAAAGTCGTGCAAGAATTTTTCAAAACAGACAGCTCATCGCAACTATCTCTCATTGACGATTTCAGTGCAATGGAAAACATGTTTGATCCTTTCTCTGATGCTTACCAATCAAGGTCAGCAGCATCGAGAAAGGTAGAGTACTTTCTATAGTAGACTATTGACACATTCATCTTCATATTCCTCCCCACCCCCAAGCATACCTCATGTAACCTTATTAAACAAAACATTTTAACTTTTAAAAACTGATACCAATTCGACACTTTGATAATGAAGATACCAGGAGGATATTCCAAGTTATACCAGCTCTTTCTTGTGTTTCTTCATATTCTGTGGTCATCGCTGGCGCTATCAAAAATTTGCTGTCGGATCAGCCTTAAATTAAAGAACTAGCTATATAATAACTTATAAATATATAATAATAGTAATAGAAAGATTGGTAAAGTTTAGAACAGATAGAGACATATAGCTTAGTGAATATGGATCAATTCACTATTTTATTTATTGATTCGTACGATTCTTTCACGTTCAATGTCGTTCGTTTGTTAGAGAAACTAGATTTCAAGAAGATCTCGAGCCAAGAAATAAAGGTTATTACAATTCGTAATGATACTCTCAAGAGCTTACAAGAGCTAAACACAATCATAGATCTAATCGATTGTATAGTGGTAGGACCTGGTCCTGGAAATCCAACTAACGGAAATGAAGATATTGGGATTAATGATATTTTATTTTGTGATGAGTTAAAAGATGTGCCTATTTTTGGGATTTGCCTTGGGTTCCAAACTTTATGTCATAAACTTGGATCACAAGTGTCTGAATTAACAACTATTAAACATGGTCAAGTGTATGATATTGATTTAGTTGATACAAATTCACCATTTATATCTCATTGCAAAAAATCATTTAAGGCTACAAGGTATCACTCACTTGGAGTTTTAACTCCGAACCCTAAATTAGAACCTCTTGCATATACATCTGATGAGAATGGTAAAATACTAATGGCAGCCAAGGCAATAGGTAGACCATGGTATGGTGTTCAATTTCACCCAGAATCATGTTGTTCAGAAATGGGTGATCAATTGTCTATAAATTTTCTAAAAGAAGCATATAATAGCAATCTAGAGACAGAGAGGACATCTAAAAAAGTTCAATTATTGTTGAATGACCCAGTGGGATGTATCAAGTCATTGAATAAACTCGAAGGTTTGGTGATAAAAGAGCCAATTAATCCAGATTTTAATTCATGTCAGAAAAATGCATCTTCAGAAATTCATATTGAAGAATTAGATATCAATGCTAAATCAGATATTACTATAAAAATTGCAGAATATCTGCCAAATGATATGTCAAAATTTCTTTTAGCTTCAGCATCATTATCTGTAAATCGTGGTGAGTGGTCATTTATTGCTTTACCTGACTCGGATTCATTAGTTTTTACATATTACACGCTATTAGAAAAAACCACCATATTTAAATGGAGAGATCCCCTAGTATTAAAGGGTACTCTAATGAAAAATCTAGAATCCACAAATGATTTTTCATCTGATACTCTTACAGTTGTTTCAGAAGATCAAGATTCGTTTTGGTTCAGACTTTCAAAATATATGGAGAAAAATCTGAAAAAGAATGTAAAAAGCATACCTTTTATTGGTGGTCTGGTGGGTGTATTGTCATATGAATTTTGTGAATATACCTCTAATGTAAATTATGAAGGGGAAAATATTATGCCAGATGCAAAGTTAGTTTTTGTCAATAATACAATCGCTATTGATCATGTCAGAAATAAAGTTTATCTAATATCTTTGAATAATTCTTTTCCTAAGGATGTTTCAAAACTAATTAGCAATATTGCAAGCTTACATTCTAAAAATAAGGAAGATCTATTGCATTTACCAAAAGATATTAAATTTCAAATTACCAAACCCTCAAAGGATAGTTATATAAAAGCATTCAGCAAATGTCAAGAATATATGCATAAGGGGTATTCATATGAAATGTGTCTAACTACTCAAACCAAGATTCAGCCAAGCCAGAAATTACATCCGTGGAGAATATTTCAAACATTGATTAGACGTAACCCAGCTCCCTTTTCCAGTTATTTCTATTTTAATGATATAATTGATGCTGATGATGAAAATGTATTGACCCTTGTAAGTAGTTCTCCAGAAAGATTTTTGAAGTGGACTCAGGATACATGTGAATTGAGGCCAATTAAAGGTACTGTTAAAAAAAGTAATAATATGGATTTGGAAAAAGCAACAGCTATATTAAAGACACCAAAAGAATTTGGAGAAAACTTAATGATTTTAGATTTAATTCGTAATGATCTACATGAGTTAATGCCTGATGTTAGAGTAGAAGAGTTTATGTCGGTTGAAGAATATGCAACAGTTTATCAGCTAGTTAGTGTTATCAAGATGTATGGACTAACTAATACCTCTGTAAATAAGATGAATTATGCAGGTGTCGACGTATTGAGATACTCTCTTCCAGCTGGGTCTATGACAGGTGCACCCAAGAAGAAAACGGTGGAATTATTGCAACAAGATCCAATATTAGAACATGCACTCAATGCACATACTACAGGTGCAACAAGAGGTCTTTATAGTGGTGTTACAGGCTACTGGTCGGTCGGAGGACAAGGTGATTGGTCAGTCAACATCAGATGTATCCATAGCTACGACGGCGGCAAGAGCCTTGCTATTGGGGCCGGAGGTGCATTGACAGTTCTGAGCACAATGGAAGGTGAACTGGATGAAATGTTCACAAAGCTCGATAGCGCCTTGCAGGTGTTTGAAAACTGAGGTGAACCTGTCACTTGTAAATATATTTGCTTTGCTTTACTATCCATGTTATGTTTTGTTTGAGTCTGGATGGTGTGTCACAAGCGCAGCACATGACTTCGCGGGAGTAGTCATCCTGTGAGCAAAAACTGGCTTCTGGCAGCAAACACCCTTTGTGAGAAGAAAGATGAGGTTCCATGGTAAAAGAGGGGCGTATAATAAACGGTAAAGCGTGTTCTTACAGAGGTATAACGAGTAAACAATTGTATTTTTCCCAGTTTAGTCGATTTATACAAGGATAGTTCTACTGAGGTGATAAAACAATTCATGCAATTTGTCATCAGAATCTAGAATATTGAGTTTTAATTGATCGAGAGAGAAACAAGTTTTTTTTAATCATAATAATCGCATTATGACAACTAACGTACCAAAAGTTTATGCCTTCCACGAGTTTGCAGGTGTTGCAGAAGCAGTTGCAGACTATGTAGTGTATGCTCAACATCATGCATTCGAGAAACAAAGTAAAGAGAAGAGGTCGTCCACTACAAGTCTTAATGGTCTCGCGAATGCAGCTATGAATTCTACACCTGCAGGTTTGACAGACTTGAAAGAAGTCCACAGAAGTCCGTCAACAAAGAGTACTTTATTTGCTGCCAATAGCAATAAAGAATCGAGTAAAAAGCCTAAAAAAGAGATAAGATTTAAGATAGCTATATCTGGTGGTTCATTGATTAATGTTTTACATGAAGGTTTGTTAAAGAGAACTGATGTTCAATGGGGTAAGTGGGATATTTATTTTGCTGATGAGAGATTAGTTCCTTTCGATTCCCCTGATAGTAATTATGGTCAAGCTAAGAGAAAAATATTCGATTTAATAGATACTGAAAAATATGGTAAGCCAAATATTTTCCACATTGATGAGACTTTAATAAATGATCCAGCTGATTGCGCAGATAAATACGAAAAAATGTTAATCAAAGGTTTCGCTGGTAGAGATTCAGTCAAATTACCAATGTTCGATCTATTTTTATTAGGTTGTGCACCAGATGGTCATATTGCTTCTTTATTCCCAAATTTTCAAGAAGCCTTAAGAGAAGATTTAGCCTGGGTTATCCCTGTCGTAGGTGCCCCAAGTGGCCCAGAAAAAAGAATCTCTTTAACTATTCCAGTTATATGTCATTCAAACAGAGTAGCATTCGTTGTTGAAGGTGCCACTAAAGCTCCAGTCCTAAAGACAATTATGGAAAGACCTGAAAAAGGTCTTCCAAGTTCAATTGTCAACGAAGGGGCAGCAGGTCGTGTATCTTGGTTTGTAGACGATGATGCTCTTACTGAAACATTTGTTACAAAGAAAAACTATAAATACCGTTCTAATGAACTAATGGTACCACCTAGTAATTAAAATAATATAAATAGTATTAGTTGGCAAAATAAAACTAATAATTTTTTATTCATGTTATTTTTCTTCTTTTACTTTTACTTTGTCCAATTTGTTTCAATCCTTTTATGTCCGCTACTCATAGTTTGGAATCAAGAATAATCTCTATCAGTTATCTCTGTTTTATTAGTTATCTTTGTTTTTTTTTATTTTCATTCCACTCAAAAAAATATATATATTTTTACTTATTTTTTTATTATTATTATTATTATGTATATGTATATATAACTACCATACTTAAACATCATCATATACAATAGTCTCTATAAGCCATTTTTGTTAGAAAGGCATGAAAAAAGAGTGTAGAGTAAGATATGAGTACCTAATTCTCATATAGCATCCATTGTGAAATAAAAATAAAATTGAATATTAAAGTGACTAACCCTAAACCTATTTTACCAAAATTGGTGAAAAATACCATTAAATTAAAACCTTGATCATTTTGTAATTGAATTATTAGTTGTAGTAAAGATGCAACACCACCTAATGTATCAAGAAATACACCCTGTATAGCATACCCTTTCATAGATTTTCTTTCATAGTTATGTCTAACTTGTGGGATATACTTTACCAATGACATAGAAATCTTCATTAAAAATAATTTATTACAATAAGATAAAGTAGTTGAATTGTTCCATCCATATTGTAATGTATCAAAGATAAAAGTGACAGTGATGATCGCATAACATATTATTGAAAGGGATAACAATCTGTAGAAGAAACGTTTCATACTTCTTCTTTGATCTTTCATAAAGTTCCAAAGCTCTCTACCCCAGACAACTTGGGTCAACAATACCAATGTCATAGTAAACCCATTGGCACAATAAAATAGATCGAATAAAGTAATTTTAGGTTTCAATAAATCTGTATTTGATTCTTCTGTGGGGACCCAACAATACACTTGCAAAATAATTGAGGTCAATAGATAAAAGTAACCGGCGGTATTTAACGCTATAAAATCAAAGGAAATAGCAGAGCTTGACTTATACCTCCAATTGGTTATAATTGGAGGGTACATGGAGATAGACCATGCAGATACGTATATTAGCCCTAACAAATCATCTAAGCCTGGTTTCATCGATATAGAATAGAAGCAACTGCCTCAAGTAAAACGAAGGAAGATAACAAATTGAATATATTCTTTTGAACAGTTATCTAATGTCAAAATATGTAGTCAGACTCTTCTAAGTGATGGTTTTTGGTTCTTATAAACGGGTACACTACAACAACAGCATGGCAACAAGTTGCTGCGCGTTACAGTACTATCCAGTAAATAAAGATAACGTGAAATAACGAGAATCTGTTATTGACTATATCTTGAAAAAATAGTCATTTTAAAAAGATCTGCGATGGTTCATCCAATTTCGAAAGAGAATTGTCTAGTTAGAGTCGATCGATTATGGACCTGTACGTGTTGCTTTACATATGTAGATTTTATTTATATGTCAGATATATAGTTGGCTCCAGAAGCGTAGACGATGAAAATTATCAAATAGACTATGAGAGTAAGCTCACAAATACGCAGTACTTCAGGTTTAAAGTAACTTCCATTGTTTTCATTTCAATGTTATTGTATCTGTCATGATTGCTGGTAATTGTGCATCGATCAAGTACACTGCTATAGAATGCAAAAAAAATGTCAGTCATTACAGTCAGAAAATACACTAGCCACATATCATCTTAAGATCGTAGACCATTGCTATGGATTGTCTGAATAAAAGGGATTAAAATAGTAGTCCATTATTATTATCAGTATTGGCTGTTGTGGTACTATTGTTATTATGTGGGTCATTATTGTTATCCAAGAAATGGAAGTGTGTTGAAGCTCTTTCAAACAAGTATCTACCATCTTGTAAACAATATTCATAATCTTCATTTATTCTTGATCTGTAATTGATAGTATTTTCATCATTAAATAGTCCGTCATTATTAGTTTCGTTATCATTTGAACGTATTTCTGAAACTGGCTCGTACAACATTAAGCCAAAGAATAGATAATAATATTCTTCTCCTAAAATATTGATTAAAATCTTTGATTTTAAATTATATTTAAAACTTAATGGAATGGCAATCATGAAAACCATAGGTAAATATTTATTTAAAAAACTGACCATAGGAATAAATGTTAAATCTTTGTATAAAGTTGTTTCAAAACTACTCTTTATTGATTCAATTCCGTCCTTAGTTTTTAATTCTGGAACCAATGTCATTAAGTTAAAGCATAATGGGAATAACAATCTACTTGAATATAAGGAATAATATAATGCATTTATTGGATTACTTTGACCATTTGGAATCACATGTAAATTGTTGAATTTAAATTTACTCATAGCATATAAGGATGTTAAAATTGCATATGATAATATAGTCAATTCAAGTAAAAATGTTAACCAATCAGTACCATCGAATAGCCAACTATGTGCCCATCTTGTGGGTATCAATTCTAAAAATATTAATAGAACACTTAAAAATGTTGTAATGAATGCTAATGAAATATGAAGTAAACGGATAATAATGTTTGGTTTTTTTTCAGATTTAGCTAATTGATGAATAATAGAATCAGAGCTAGCTTCAAAATAAACATAGCTATAATAATCATTAATAAATTTATTATATTTATTATTCAATTTCTCTAAATCATTAATGGAAGAAATTATTGGATTCGAATTTAAATCTGTGTATGATTGATTTGGTAAATTCTTTAATTGACGAAGTAAGGACTGTACATCAAATTTGCATAATTCTAAAGTATGATTATAAGATACATCAATATTTTCATTAGTAGTTGAGGAAGTTGATAAAATTTCTCTTGCATGTTCTAGCATGCTTAATTGAGAATCATTTAATTCTTCGTTAGTCTTACTTAATTTGACAAACAATTTATTATTTGATGATTGGGTTGAATCTTTAACATGAGATATCAAATCTTTAGGTAATAAGATAATACCAGTAGCTAATAAAATTAAAGTGAAACATAAAGAGTATAAGTGAGATAGAGAAATTAGTAATGGTTTAATGTTGGAAATTGAAAATGAATGAGTTGACGATAGAATAATATAAATGAGAGCAACAACTAGACCTGCCAAACATATAGAATAAAATTTAACATTTTGTAAGATTGCCGCTACAAATTTTTCACGTTTGAATGAATCAGGTACAGCATATTTTAGACTAACAAATGACATCAGGACAGGAATAATGAACCAGCAGATAACGAATTCTAACCAATAGATAAATAGCCATTCTACTCTGTAATTTGGAGGCTCATTTGAGTCCACTATTAAAAGATTACCCTTTGTGGATAATATATCTACTCGTTTCGTTAGATTTAAAGCTAGAGTGGAGTTGGTAACAGGAGGTTCGTGTTTCACTGGAGTATTATTAGCTCCTTGATTCCAAACTGCAGTGGAATATAGATCTGAAGGAAATAGCCATGCGGCGGACAGTAGCATTAGCATATTGCATACAAGCACTGCAAGAACTAAAGGATGTGTGTTCTTATGCAATTTAAATGAGAAGTATCTGTTTACAAGCACACATGAGCATGCTAATGCCAATATTGTGCCTGCGATGTTTAGAATTAGCATGGTCTTTGGATGAAGATTCTTGTTGCAAAATCAACCGGGAGAGGATAACTAGGAAAAAGCAAAATAGTTATGGAGCAATTAAGATTAATATGTGCTATAATTTAGGTCTTCCTTAATGTTAAATTGCTACTAAATATGAATTGTGAAGTATATTATTATGACTCTTTTCTGTAATTCCTCACCACTTCAAAATTTAAGATATATTAAAGGTTTATTTTTGAAATTTCAGATATTAAAGGTCCGAATTTCCTTCCGCAGCAGTTAACAATGCATAAGGATAAGCCCCAATCAACCAATATTGTTAGATCAATTATAACAATAGGCTTATTGATATGTGATTGATGTACTTTCAAAATAGAATATAGTTTAAAGTCTCTTTCTTCGAGTGCAATTTGCTTCTTCTTACGATCAAAATTGGCTAAAAAAACATGGAAAATGTATATATAACTTGTATTCTATATAAAATACTAGTATCTAAAGTATCAGATAAAGCTTCCAGGGCCAAAGCCACCACTACCTGGGAAATTGAAACCATCAGAGTTGCTACCTCCAAAGGGGTCATCCCAACGGGCACCAGGCATTCTGCCAGGGTTGTTACGTTGATTTCTCTCATCGTGTTGTCTTTGTATATCTGCCAGTGGATCAAAAGTCATCCCACCGTGGCCTAGTTGTCCGTTAGGTGGTCTGGAAGTCCCTAGTGGATCCAATAAATTGGGTGCTCGTTCTCCAGTAGGATATAAATCTGTATTACCATACCCTCCAGGGTTTCTAGGCCCCATATTTAATCCTGGATACTGATCCAACGGCTGTCTGCGCGCCTTCTGTACCTCATACTCATCTTCAAACTGAGGCATATCTGGAGGAATTCTTCTAGATACAATGGGTATTTCACTATCCTTACCACCTAATGAAGATTCTGGTTCTAATAATGTCGTTGTTCTCTTCTCCTCCACCTTCAAGGGAGGTTCATTTGCCACATGGATCTCCTGGTTGTTCTGAAGCTTCCTTCTAATCTTCTGGAGCATGTCTGTATTTTTGGTGATATATGTTTTGAAATTAATTGGGAAATCATCTGTTTTCATATTCAAGTCATCTGCTAAGTCAATCCAGCCTTGACCAATGACTTGTCCAACAGGATCACTGTCACCAGGTCTCTTCAAAAGTAATGTTACGAGACAACGATGAGTAGGAACAAATCTCACAGCAACAACACGGACTTCAATATCTTCTCTATTAACCACAAAGACTTCTAGCATTGAACCACTAATGTTGGATTCCCATGTTCTTGTTTGCCAAACAGAAAGTAACGCTTCCTCTGACTGCTTGTAGCATGAAAGTACTGCTAATCTGGCTGCTAGACCTATTCTATCCTTTACACTCTCGTCCATTATCTTATTAGTATTGTCGTATTGTGTGTATTGTTTTTGTATGATACGCCTTGTCATCTGCCCATGAAGTAATCTTAAATAAAAGTGGTTACAATTGATAATCCACTTTAAATATAACTCATCGGAAAAGCCGCCCCTAAGGAAAACAGGCTCTCAAGAGAAGAATAAGAGCTATTTAATGGAAAATATCCAGTTAGTCTATCTTTTTGCATCAGTGTCTCTCCAAAACGTCAAGTAATGGGGTTGGCAAGGAATGGTGCACGTCCATACCTCCTGCTGAGACCTCTGGCTCAAGGCGACAGCCTTTCCAAGATGAAGATTAACCTCTACAAGTTCCCAAATGTTATAGGGCACTCTTCAAGCAGAATTAACAGAAAATACAATGAGGATTCATATTCCTTGAACGTTATGCGGTTTCCCACTTCTGTAGAAGGTGGTACTTCAAGTATGTTAAATGCGTCTGTCTTTGACGGTCATGGTGGTAACGGTAGAGTTTCCAAACTTTTGTCTGAAGGGCTGCACACAGCTTTAACCACTGAACTACCCACAAAATTGCAATTCTTCGATATCTTAAAAGCTTATAAATATCTTATATCTGGTCCATATTGGAACTGGTTATACGATAATAGGTATACATTCTATGATAGGTACATTAGCCGATGCTATACTAAGGATGAAAATGTTCTTTTCACTGAAACTAATAAGGTGTCTACAACTATTCTAGACAAGTATGGTAATATCATTGATAAGACAAATTTGATGACAGAGGAGGAACGTTTATTATTTGTTTATTCATTTTTGAAATATGATCTGGAAAAATGTTGTGGTTTCGATTTATTATCTCAAAATAATATAGATCTAAAAGAACAATGTGATTTATATCCAGGTGGTTCTACCGCAACATCCATATATTTATCACCATATAATATTCAAAATCACACAACTACTATTGGCTCTAATAATGTAGGTAATGATGATAATGATGATTCTTATTTGTTACGACCTCCTGGGTTACTAAGGTTAATTGTTTCTCAAGTTGGTGACTCAAGAGTCATAATTTGTGATTCACAAGGTATCGCTCATAGTTTATCTAAACCACACAATACTTCCTCTGAAAGAGAAGTATTAAGACTTATTAATATGACAAAATCTTCTGCATCTTTTAATGATACAAAGACATTTCCTCTTAATAAAGATTCATTTGGGGAAATTAGGTTCCTAAATAATTTTACGAATACGAGATCGTTTGGTGATCTTATTGCTAAAAAAATGGGGCTATCATCAGAGCCAGATATATATTCCTATCTAATTGGTTCAACTACTGATTTACCACATTCTGAGATTCCAAAACTTCAATTTGGTGGAGATGAGTGCTTTTTAGTTTTGGTAACAGATGGCATCTATGATCTTATAACTGACCAAGAATTAGTTGATCTTATAACTAATACTGTAAATAATCATGGTCTTAAGAAAGCATCCCCACAACATATAGCAGAAGAAGTCATTAATTATATAAGTGCAATCTCGACGAGATACTCTGATAATGCTACTTGTGTCATATTAAGATTAGCAAATTGGGGTAATTGGCCTGTAATTGATCGTACAGGCAAAAAAAGAGAAGAAATGTTATTAGGCTTTCTTACTGCTGAAAAGAAGGAATCCTTATAAGTTTCCCTACATCTATGTAATAAATATTTATTGTCTATATTCTGAATTGTAATCTATTATTTCTCTTTTTCCAATTATTAAATTGTGCTTATCATCGATATAAAGTCTCCATAAAAGAGAAGCAACCATTAATGAATGAATAGAATGAAGAGTGTTTCTATATTTTGTTTAAATTCTATCGATTTCAATAGTAGTCTCAGATGATGGCAAAAATTTCTGAATAACACGTTCTGTTGAAACTCTTAGCTTTAGCTCTTCATCACTAGATCCACCTTTCAAATTAATTTTTATCATTACGATGTATAAATCAAAGTTAACTTTAAGAATTACCAATTGATCATCTTTGATTACACATCTATTTTTAAACTCCTCAAGTGATTCAATCTTTTCCTTTATAGTGGATTTTAAAACCATAGCTTCATTAACCCCACCCCTTTGTTTCTTCCAAAATGATAATGTGGCAAAAATAGATCTATCGTTATTCTTTAGATTATTTAAACTCCCTGATTTGTTTCTCTTTTTAATGGCAACCGGAAGAACATTTAAGGAATTCTTTCTCATAAGCGTATTATCTTTTCCAATACCATCAAATGATTTATTATTAGTGTCTTCAAATGTAGCATCTTGTAATAATGAAGAAGTCGGAAGAGCTGTTGTAGAACAACCCATTAGTAGGATTGTAGAGGTCCATTGTGCAATTGTCAAACCATGTGCAAGAATAAAAATAGCAATAGTAAATGTACTAATATAATCAGAGAAACTAGAAAAAGAACTGATCAGACCTGGGAAAACCATCAGATAAATAGTATATATTATTGTAATAATTGGATTCTTTGTTTTTAAT
This sequence comes from Yueomyces sinensis, assembly GCA_030581855.1. Lineage (NCBI taxonomy): Eukaryota > Fungi > Ascomycota > Saccharomycetes > Saccharomycetales > Saccharomycetaceae > Yueomyces > Yueomyces sinensis. The sequence continues at coordinate 130,839 of JAKTVU010000002.1, forward strand.
CTTGAATTCTTGTTTGTATAAAAGATCTTATGAAGTGATAAGGACGATAACAATAAATTGATCACCAAAATAGTATACCATATCTGGGCATCCATTGGTGTTGTAAGAAGTTCGGCAATATTTCCTTCTTTATGATGTGAATGCGGTATGGTAGAAGCTAATTCATCATGATTATTAACTTCGACAAATAATACAATAAACTCTTCAGCAATATGAAAGATTAAATCTAAACCCACAAAACATAGAGATACAGCCAATGCAAAACTAATTAATACATCAATTCTGTTTAAACCTAATGGAAATGTTAGCGTGCCAGTAGACCATACTTCAAATTGTGATAGGTTTTCTACTAAAATGATAGCAATTGAACCTAATATATCATATGTCATGAAATGTGATAATGTTGTAAAATTATTCCAAGACTTTGAATGACCCAATTGAAATGTTAAGGCACAGAATATAAGTTGTAATAATGTTAGAGTTAATTGGAAATGTGCTTTTGGCCACACAAAATTCTGTGTCAAATCATTAAAGTCTGGTATTGGTAAAGATTTCGCTATATTTAATGGAATTTTGATCTCAGGTTCTTGAAAGAAATTCATTGACACAGAAGAATGTTTATATCTGTGACCTTTACGAAACGATGTTCTAGAAGCACTAGTTGTGGGAACATTTTGAGCTGCAGAACCTGCAAATATTAAAGAATTTCTTTTACCCCTTGAGTTCAAACGCTCTGGTGATCCTATCCTAACTGGTGACCTTGTTCTCACTGGGGATCTCGATCTTGATGTAGGTGGAGCCAATTGCGGGCTAGGAACATATTTCAAAGAATGTCTTTTCTCTTCAGGCGTTGGTGAATTGTTCTCGTAGAGCGGTACAAAGGTATCATTATTTTGAAATATATTACTATTATGTGTTGGTAAATTAGTATTCAAGGTATTATCAGTAGTTGATTCACCAAAGGTAAAGGTGGGATTATATATTATACTGGAACTTGAATTGTTACCATCTTTTGACGAATATAAACTGTTGATCTTATTATGATCGTTATTATTATTATTTTGCCTATTTTGAGTCGGCGATGCAAACAAAGGTCTTGGTTGAGCTGGACCATCATCTCTATTCGAGTAAGATCTGTTCAGATTACCAAAATCATTGGAGTTAGGAGTATTGAATAATTTTTCCGGCGAAATAGAAATGTCGTCTTCTTCCAATATGGAATTCATTAAAGGTGTTGTTGTGCCAGAATGAAGTCTATCTTCATTCATTGATGTATTCATTATAGCTTTAATCGTAGATCCTTTATTGTACACGTAACTATCGCAATAACGCTCTTAGTTTATTATAGCTTGGGTATTGTTTATATTTTTCAAACAGTTTTTTAACTGTTCGTAAGGCCTAAATTTTGATTGTGCGTTAGTAGGCTTCTTAGTAAAATAATTTGTTCAGCACTATCTATAATTATGAATTGTAACTTCAGAACCAACCACGTTAGTCTCTATGAGTTCTTCCCACTACTAATTTAAGGTTCTACTGGCAGATTTCAATGTTTAATGTTTCTATACCAATTTTTCACTGTACCAAAACGCGGTATTTTTACCCGACACTTTGTTTTGAAAGTAATATCAAGCTGTGTTAAAAAAGGCATTATACATTACGGGCAAGAATTCTGGTTGTGCAAAGAATGAGCAAGAATTTAAAACTACTGTTAATTATACTAACTAGTTCTGTTCTTTCATTAATGTTATCTTGTTGTGCTTTAAAAAAATAATTATGTAATGCATGAGATTTGGAAGAGTAGAAAAAATCTATATACTAAATAAATATACAAAATGGCATTACTTTGTTTAAATATATTTCGTATCTTTTTCTCAATCCAAAACAATATCTTCGTCTGATTCTGCAGAATTAATAAAGTTATTATCTATGTTAGCTCTAGTATCATTATCAGGAGCTCCATTTGTATGTGCAATTCTTAATGGTGCAATTGACTGCATGTGGTCAAAGTCCACATTAGTCTCAGGATTGTCATTGCCTGTTCTATCTAATTGGTTTATTCTTGGTTCGCCACCTGGTAATGGCGGCTGCAGCATGGTGTTTCCTAAACTTAAATTAGTTGGGGGTGCTAAACCTCCGATATCACCTGTGGTACCTTCCCAATCATCTCTTTGTTGATTTAAATACATTTCTCTTTGTCTTGTCAAAACAGTAATACTTTCTCTTAAGTAGAGCCTTAAAACAACTGTAGAAAATTTGTATTTTTGTAATAAATCTAAGAATCTATCTGTAAAAATTAATCTCCATACAGTTAACCCTTTGATATCCTTTTCATTTGCATTGTTTATTGTGGTGGTTTGAATATTTACAATATGGCGGTTTAGTTCTAACATTTGGTGATGAATTTGAGCCATTTCATGCAGCAAGAACCCTGTGAATTGAAATTGTACGCGCGCTAAACTTGCAACATTAACTTCAAAATCATCAACCCTATCATCAAGTTCATGGTATTTACGGACTACTTGACATAAATCATGGTTCAAACTTATATTTACTTCTGGTGCAATAATACCATCTGTATCGTCATATTTTTCATCAAATGGATCTTCACAGAATTTTTTATCAACCAAGGATATTAGCCTATTAAGTTCATCTGATTCTAATTCACTTTCAACAAAGTGGTCATCGTACCAAGTAAAAACATAATCCAAACGAGTAAAGTCAATATCTTGAAATGAAAAATTATTGTTACCATTCATTTGCGTTAGCCCTGTTGCTGCTAAAATCGCGCCAGAATTACGGTTCAAATCTCTAGTAATTCTATAAACACATTCATCAATTGATTCACCTTCTAAAACTAAGTCTTTTGAAACGATGTATTTCGTTAAGACATCTCTAATGTCAGTTTGAGGGCCATTTGTTGGTGTTGTTAGAGTCATTAAGTAATGACGTAATTTCTGAACACCTTTGCCGGAAAAGACACAAAAAATTTGCCTTTGGTTGTCACTGAAATCTGTTGGTGCAGGTCTACAAAAAGCTGTAATATCTGGACGTAAAAATGAAGGAACTGCTGTTAAAGAAAGATGCGATAGTTTTGGACAAGCCATTAACAGTTCATAAATAGGGTAAATTGTCAGATTTGAGCAATAAGATAAGTGTACTCTCTCGAGTGTATCGTGTCTACCTCGTAGTGAAATCATATTTAATAAACCTTCATCAGTCATTTGAGAGCATTTTACTAACCCTATTCTCTTTAACCTAGTTAAATCAGCCAATTCATATAATGTACGGTTCGTTAGATTAGTACAACAAGCAAAATCAACATATTGTATTCTAGGGCAAGACTGAATCAAAATTCTAACACCTTGATCAGTAATATTGAAACAATGGCCAAAATGAACTGTTTGTAAATTTTTACCTAATTTGGACAAATGAGATAGAGAAAGATCTGTAATTCTATTACATTTACCTAGGAAAACATTTCTTAATTTTGGAGCTAAATCTACTACTCTTTCGACTGTTCGATCTGTAATGTTTTCACAACCAGATAAATCTAGTAATCTTAATGCCCCAAGTTGTTTAACATTTTTTGATATTTCAATAAAAAGTTTATCAGTAACATTTGTATTATGAGTTACTCTAAATTCTCTTAATTGTTCTAATTTAGTAAAAAGCTTTAATAAACTTTCGTCATGAACATCTGGACTAGAAGTAATATCGATTTCCACAAGCATTGGGCAAGATCTAGCCATTAATTCCACTAAATCATCGCACATCTCATTACATGCTGTAATCTTAACTCTTTTTAAAATAGGTGAATGTGATATAAAATGGCTTAATGCACCTTGTGTAACTGTTCTAGCTTGAGGTACATAAAAACCTTGTATTCTTGGGCAACTATTAGCCAATGTATTGAATATATTATCTGAAATTTCTTTAATGCCTGTAATATCTACACTTTGAAGATATCTGCAATCCTTTAAAACTGCAGAAACTGATTCACTTGTTACGTGTTTACAGAATACCAATGTTAATCTTTCTAAATTATTACAACCAACAAAATTATACAGTTGTTCATCTTTTAAATAATCACCAACAAATGAAAAATTTAATCTCTTAATCATCTTACGATAATCAAATATGGTATCATCTTTCGAAAGTTGCATAGTTCTCATGAACATATCAAGCTGGGTTTTTTTATTAATGTGAGGTCTATAGTATATGATTTTAATAATAAGTTGAGCCCAAAGTTTTGATACAGTCAATAGATTAAAGGTATCAATTTTGTTGTTTAATCTATCTAAAACCATTTGCAATATTTCTGTTGGAAGTTTATCAATTGGAAATGGTGAATAATTTACAGCTTTTGTGTTTGCGCCTCTCGATTCTAAAAGTAGATTGTTTAAAAAATGTTTCGATATAGAAAGCATTTCTACATAACCATCGGAAGGACCAAGTGCTTCATTGGCATTAAGTGATTTTAACCAATCAATAAATTTTGAAGTAGGATTTTCTAGGGTATTTGGTGTAAGTTTTGAGGTTACATATTCGACCATAGATTTTTTATATTCATCAATAATACTTAAAAATTTAATTCTCAATTTTTGTAGTTCTAAAGTTTCTGTTTCAATAGCTTTTACTTTAATCTTATGAAGTCTATTCAACAAGTTCATACCTTGTTGAGAATCTGAATATCGAAGTTTCTTCAGCATTTTTATATTTACTTCTACCTGATCGGAAATTGTAAATCTCCTTCTTTCAACTGCTGCTAAATATTCTTGTACCTTTATTTGTACCAAGTTTTCAAATGAATGAAGTTGTGCATAATCTCCTTCATCTAAATTTAATGAATTTAAATCGACATTAAATCTGTTTTCGACGATTGAAGATACAGAGTTTCTAGCAGTTGCATTGCTAGATTCTTCACTTTGTTCAGCTTGATTCATAAATATATTTGAGCTACTAAAATTTAATGCATTATCTGTTCTATTATTATTAGTTTGAGGGATCATACTATTATTACTAATACTACTGTTGTTACTGGGAACACTAGAAAATGGATTGTGTAAGTTAATGTTGGAATTTAGATTAGGATGGCTATTTTGGACATTAATATTATCATTGTGATTGCTTCTACTCCAAGATCCATTGTTAAACAGATGAGGAGTGTTATTATTAGTATTTGTGACCATTAGAAATAGATACCTTGTGATAAAATGTAGGAAAATAAAATATTATTGAGGTGTCAAATTTTAAATTTCTATTCGAGACTATCAATTTGAATCGAATGGAATCTAATTGTCTTGGACACAAATGCTCCTGAGGATCAATTTCAATTTATTTTTTATTTTTTTGGGTTCCTCTTTGTAGAAAGTTACAGCTCCACCGGAGTTGAAGGAATTAAAGTATTATCTTCGCACTTATGGACGTATACAAGCTTCTGTATGTTAATTTATTGTAAATTTATTGATTTTTAACCCTTTGCTATAGCCCTATCTTATCCAATTTTCATTTAAAAAAAGAATCTAAAATGGGCGTGCTAATCCCTGTCTAGACGCTTAACGTTTGGCCCTCTTGCTCCGAAGGATAGTGAAACGTTTTGTGGAATATCGCTTCTAACGAGGTAAGTGAAGGACTAGAAAATAATAGGTTAGGGGCAAATGTCATATATTGACAACAGCTAGACAGACCTAATAATCAAGTATTTAATGTCGAGAGAGTGATACTACATATTTGTTTGTTGTTTTGTAGAAATATATATTCTCTGCGTAAAAATATTGCAGTATAATTAAAATATGAAACGTTATATTGTTATACAGGGGACCTCAAAAATAAATAAAAAAAATGAAGTAAAAAAGAAAATATTTATCTTGAATATTATGTAATAAAGTAGTTTTTTGCATGATAGATGCATGTTAATGTAATTAAGCATTAAAAGAAAAAATCATTGTAGTTTAGCATGCAAGGCTTGCTTGAAAAAAGGTAAATATAAGGAAAGTTTTAGAAGTGAATACAGTGAAAGACATTATTAAAGTGAAGAGGGTTGATTGAAATGGAGAATTTTCTCTATGGTACATTAAGTATTGTGGATAGACAACGTTAAAGAAAAAAGTAGTCATATTCATAATATGGAATTTAGGAGAGGGGGGAAATTAGTAAATTGTATAAAAAGAAAAGAAAGAATCGATCTTGTCTAATTGTCATTATTTATCGTTAACTTATCAAATTGTGAGTTAATATCATCGTTCATATTATGGTAGTTACCAGAACCACTATTAGCTGGATATATATTTGGGTAATTCATATAATTCATATTGTATGCTTGACCATTTGGTTGTCCACCAACTTGATTCATCATTTGAACAGGGGAGGCACTTAGGCCTGGAATCATATTAGGAGCCTGCCCATTTGATGGTATTTGTGCATTAGGGACTTGAATATTTTGTCTAGAATTGTTACTTCTTGCACTTGAAACAGATAAATGTCTCATATGTTTACCATTTTCATGATTGAAAACATGAGACATACTAACACGATGTTTACCTTGAGTATTTTGTTGAACACCATTTAATTGAGCTAAGCCAACTTCTTCCATTAAACGACGATGATGTTGAGCAGCTTTACATTCAGATAGAACTTTACGGACTTGTCTGATAACATGAAGTCTAACGTCACCTTCTAGTAATGGCATGGATAAGACTTTATAAACAAAAGTTGGACCATAGTTTGTGTTACTTAAAATGGTAATCAAAATGCTTGGTGGATTTACATCTTCTTCATAATAAGGACCAAAAATTGCATTTAAAATAATATTTCTCGCTTCATCATCACCTCTGAAATTTAAAATTTTTAAAACTGTTAATGAAGCTAATCTATGGCAACATAATTCAACTATATGTGAAACAATTTTTTTAGCTAAAATCGTATGTCTTTGTGGTAAGATACAAGTATCTAAAAACCAAGTTACAAGTAATGTACCATTAGTATTAGTAGTTAAATATTCAGCATAAAGAATGATCATACCACTTAAAATTAAAGTTTGTTCTTTAGTGACAATATCATGAGCTTCTAAACAAGCTCTAACTGCACGAGCACCATATCTATTTTGTGCAATAGTCCAAAAATTGGCTACAATACTTTCAAAGATAAAATTATTCCAAGGGAAACCATATTTTAATACACATTGAATAACGTAATTACCAAATTGATCATTGAAAAGAGCAGTACAGTAAGCTTCAACACCTTTACCAACTAACATTTTTTGTCTTGGAGTAGTAGCCATTGTAATCATCTTTTGACAAGCCCAGGTACCATTTTTATGTACACCCATAGATGTTAAATATTTATTAGTTTTTCTTAACATTATATCTTTAATAATATCAGAAGAATGATCAAATAATTTTTGAACAATAGTATTACCAATATAATCTGAACTTAATTCTGGTAATTCATCAAGCATAGCCATAGCTAATTGTTCAATTTCTAAATCACTCATTTGATTAGCATCAATACTTTTACGTAATTCTCTTAATTTTGGAGAATCGAAATCTCTTGATGATAAAGGATTAGGTAAAGGACCAAAATCATTTGTATCAGCAGTTTCACCGTTTTGGAATGCTTTTAATAAAATATGTTTAATTTGTTCTTCATCATATTCAACACTAAATGAATCAACAGTTTCTTTTAAAGCTTCCTTTTGATTAGCAATTTTTGGTGGTGGTAATGGGAATGGACATTGTTCTTTTTCATTATTAGAAATTTGAATATTATTGTGGTTATGGTTATTGTTAGAATTTTGATTTTGATGAATATGTTGTGTAAAAATAGGAATAGATTGATTACCTTGTTGTTGAAAACTTAAAGCACCATTATAAAGTTGTTCTTGTAATAAAGTTTGTGGTAAAGCTTCAACTTGACCATTTAATGGTGTATTTGAAGTTGGAATAGTTACAGGTGGTTGATGCATTGGTAAAATTTTAGCGAAACAAACGGTACTTGGAGCACCAATCATTGAAACTTCTTTATTTTGTAAACCATCTAAAGCTCTTGCAGCACTATCAACAGTATCAAATTCAACTAATGCTAAATTTAAACCTTTTAAAGTTCTTGAAGATAAAACATTACCATATTTAGAACATAAAGTTACTAATGAAGTACTTGTTAAATTAATTGCATTTGCTAATTGAGTTTGTTGTTGTTGTAAAGAAAAAATATTTGAAATAGAGATAGTATCAGTTGGTAATAAAGTTTGAATTTGATTAACAAAAGGTACAGTTTTATCAGTAGTAACCCAATTTAAAGATCTTGGATCAATATCATCAACAACAGGTGGAATTTCTTGAACAGGTGGGATTGAATAGGTAGTTGCAGCTCTTTGTCTAGAGACATGTTGTTGTTGTTGTTCAAAGATAGCATTATCAGCATAAATACTTGAAGTATTTGATTGAGAACGTTGTCTTGGATTTGAATTTGGCCAAATAGATAAATTACTCATAGCATTATTTTGAGATAAACTTTGTCTTGGTGTACCAACATTATTATTTGGATCAAAGAATGGATTATTGTTACTATTATTATTATTATTTTGATATTCTTGTAAATGATTAGTATTATTATTAGTATTAATAGGTAATTCATTAATAGTTGGATTTGAAAACTGTTGTAACATTTGATATTGATTATCATTATTATTTTGCCATAAAACACTTGGAGTTTGTGAAGGTGGTATAGAAGAGATAGCAGATAATTGAGAAGAAATAGTATTATTTCTAGTTCTTGAAAATTGTGACATTAAATTACTATTACGAGTAAAAGAATCATTTGATGATCTTGGTGCATTAACAGTACCTAAATAATTTGAAGAATCAGGGAAATGAATTAAATTTTCATAATCTTGTGAACTAGATAATTGACTAGTAGCGTCCATTGGTATACCACCAATAGTTGTAACAATTGCCTTTGCAGGTTCAGTTTGTGCAGGTTTTGATTCAATATTAATTTGAGGATTACTATTAGAATTTGGACTATTTTTAGAACCTTTTTTAGAATGATGTAATTTAGCACTAATAGTAGGTAATAAATTACTTAAAGTATTTGAAAATTTACCAGCTCTTGATCTATAAGAACCTAATTTTTGTGGTGATCTTGGATCCATTGTAGTAGTACCAATATTAGTAGTATCAGTTAATTGTTGTTCATCTTCATAAATAGGAACTGTCATACCTGGATAAATATTAGCATTAGTATTTTCATCTGACTCAGTAAGAGGCGGAGTTATAGATATAGGTTGAGGGATTTCCTTTTTATTCTCAGTCATAATTATATGTATATGAAAATATAAGGGTGAAAAAAAAGAATTAATTAATTAATTATTAAATGAAAGTTACTTGGTATGGATTCAAAGGAGTGGAAGAAATTGTGATAATATTAAACAAAGTTGAAATGAAATAAAAAAAGTGCGTATATGTGTATGTGAAAAATATTGCTTCTTCTTTTCTGTATGTTATCTATCTTAATTATTTTGATATTATTTAATTTTATCTCTATTACAATAACAAATACAGAGAAAGAGGAAGTAAACGCCTAACCACTACAATTGATTGTTTGTTTGAAATAAAGGGGATTGAAATGTGATATGATAAATATCTAAATTTTTAAAGTATTTTTTATTTTCTTCTCTTGCAAATCTTTATTTTTAAAAATAATAAAAAAAAGTATCAGAGTTGAGCTAGTTTGATAAAAGAAAGAAATATTAAAAAAATATATATATTGAACAGATCTTATCGTAATATATTTTATTTTTATTTATTTTTTTGAATATTTTTTTTTTCCAATAAGTAAGTTGTTTTGATTAATTATTAATGCTCGTGTAACAGCAAGATCCAGATGAAACCAAAACCAATTTATCCTTGTTATACAATCAATTATTCTTCTACAATCAAGATAAACCAATGCGTAATTAGGATGCATTACAACGTGTTCCCATTGCATCCATCATTAGCCTCTATACGGTGGTTGTCATTGTGTGTGTTAATTCATTCATTTAGAATTTCCCTCCTAGCGATACTCTCCAAGAGTCTAAAAGAAGGGCAAAGAACAAAAGAAAAGCCCTTTTCCGGGTAGATTCAAGTTGCCCCTATCTAATATTGCAAGTTTCAAATAAAAATTAATATTTTGGCCGGGGTCAGATATCACTTTCTACGTTGCACGTGAGAGGCACGCGACTGTCATGTGATGTTTACTGTTTTACCTAATTTATATTCTAATTGCCCAATGCATCCGACATGTAAACAAAGGATCGAAATAACATATGTTTGATGGGGAAGAGTTTCTTTAAAATATAGAGACACACTTGAAAGAGATCTTCACCCTGGAGTGTAAACAAGAGAAATACAATCTATTGAATTTATTGATTTTTTTTAATTATTATTATCGGAATCTATACTTATTGATTGAATTGTGTTGTATTGCTAAGTTTTTATTTAATAGTATTGTTGTTGTTTACCCTGAAAAAAAAAAAAATAAATAGAATAAAAATAAAAGAAATACATATAGAGTAGTAATTGATTTCATATTTATTCCAGTAGAAAAATGAATGATACCATGGACTCTTTGATTAAAGAGATTGACTCCGAAATGGAACATAATGTTCATTCAATTGAAAATGAAGAAGAACAATCTTATACTATACCATTGAATGAAGTAGGTGATGAGACTATGGAAATGATTGTTGATTATAATACTAAAAGAAATATTCAAATTAAAAGAAATATAGATTTAAATCATTTAAATTCACAAGAAGAACAAATAGAACAAAAAACAAATTCACGTATCTCTTCTATGGAACATCCTATCATGGTTAAATCAGATATACCAATCTTGTCTCCAAAAAAGGAAAACTATATTGAAGAACCTGTATTTAGTGCTGCTACTACAGTATCTGCTAGTTCCGCTTATGAAGGTTATCCAAGTGATATTACTTCTCCAAATGAAGATGAACAATATCATGAAAATAATGATATTCGTACTATAAGTTATAGTTCTAATAAAGATATTCGTTCAATTAGTTTTAATACTCCTACACCAAATTTGAATTTACAAAATTCAAGTCCACAATCCACTATTAATAATAATAATCAAATGATGATTATACCATCAGTTAATCATAATACTGCAGAAGAATTCGAATCTTGTCAAGAACCACTAACTACTTCAGATTCAATTGATGTATCTCTCCTGCATGATTCTGACCCAGAAATTACATATCATCATGATGAGACTATAGCTTCAGAATTAAATCTTTCTGGTAACACTTTAGATAAAAAAGATTCAAATAGTGATTCAATGAGTTTAGAGAATGTTTCAAACGTCTTACAACCAACTTCTACTATTGAAACTAAATTTTCTACTCCTACTTCTCCAAATAATAAACCTTTACAAGATGATAAAATCACCAATAACTTAGATACAGAACTAATTGAATCTAATTTAGATAATAGTATTAATAATAACAATACATCAAAATTATCTAATAATAGTTTCATGAATAATTCAAATGTAAATGATTCTTCTGAAATGGCTGATAATTCTGATAATTGTGAAAGTATGGATGAACGTGAAAGATCTAATGTATCTTCAAAAATGACAAAAATAATTCCAAGTAACTTATCAGAACCAATTAAAGAAGAATCATCACCTATCCCTGAAAAAAAAAATATTGATGAAATTCAAAATTCAGATCATATTGATGATTTAATTGATACTGTTTCAGAGATATCTGATGACTTCGTAATTCAAAGTAATGATTTTGAACAAGAAGATATTTCATTAGTATCTGTTCATACTGTCGCAGAGAGTAGTTCAAGATTAATTTTAAATGAAATCCTTTCTGATAAAAATAATAATGATCAACATGTTGATAATAGACAATTAAAAGAGAGTAGAATTGATGTTGCAACTCAAACTGATGAATCCCTTATTGTAACAGATGCAAAAGAAGATGCACCACATTTTACCAACAAGACTTATAATGATTACGTTATGAATCGTAGTGATAGTGAATCTTCTGATGAAGAATTTTATGATACAAGTTCTCAATTAGTAAAACCAATTAGTGAAGCTGCTTCTCCAAATTTATCAGCTTTACCAAAATTTAATACATTATTCATCGATAATCAATTTGGTGATGAAGAAGAAATTGCTAGAGAAATTAGTGAAAGTTCAAAAACTGCTAAACCTTCTGGTTATTTATCGATATGGCATAAACAAAAGGATTCCATCAATATCCCTCCTCCTTCTATTACTGATAATGTAAACATTAATATTCAAAGAATGTTATCTACAGGTTCAAGTGCCTCTAGTTCATCAAGTCATTCTAATTTTAAATTTAAACCTCGTTTAGTCAGTAGAAGTAAAATTTATAATCCAAGAAAAAGTAGTGAATTTAGTTATACATCAAGTATTAATGCATTTTCAAGAAATACTTCAGCGACAGTAAATGATAAATCAAATAATTCTAAAAAGCCAACCCAAGTTATCAAAGTATCAGATTCACCAAAAAAATTAGAAAATAATCCTCCAAGTATTTGGAAAGTAGCTGAAAAAAATAATAAATTAGAAGGTAAGAATTTAGTTTTAGCAGATTTACCTACCGAATCTGAACGTGATGAAACTAATAGATCAATCTCTTTAGCTGATTTATCAGTAAGACGTTCTTCCTTATTTGGTTCTTATAATGATATGCCTGGAGGTAGACCAGTTGCAATTAAAAATAATAGTGATGTACCAAAAATATCCAAGGATTCAAATGATTTTAATAGATTACCATCTATTTCATTAAACGATAGTTCAGAAGGTTTTTCAATGATATTAGATCAATTACCTGAACATTCAGATCTTGGAAGTGAAAATGAAGAGAAACCAAAGAATAAAACTGATTATGGATTATGGCATCAAAAATCAATTTCAAGTTTGAATGCTGAAAAGACAAAAGTTACAGATGATGTTTTAGAAGATTTATTAAGTGTAAATGATCAAAATAGTGATGATATAATCTTAATGAGTGATGTCAAACCACCAACTATGAATCCTGCTAATATTGTCGAAGGTTATATTAAAACACCTGTTAAGAATGTATCCATTGGTAGAGGTATTAATATTAATGGATTTTCTGCTATTGAATCTGATGATGAATATGAAGAATACAATGAAGTTATCGATGCCATTAAGGAAGTAGAAATTGAACCACCAGTGAAAGTTCAACATGTTGGAAGTCCTTTCAAAGTATTAAATAGATCTACATCTCCAACTCTAGAACCTAATGAACCAGTAGATGAAACTCCTATAATAGAAATTGAACATTCTTCTGAAAAAGAGACAAAAATTGAATCAGATGTTGAAATTAATGAACCAGAAGTAGTTGAAGTAGTTAAACCAGCATTGAAAGATAAGGGTTATATTTACTTAGATTTAAAGGATATCAATAAATTTGATTTAGAAAATATAGCAGAGAGAAATGCAGAATTTTCTATAGAAATTGACAATGGAGAATACGTTGTTGAAACTAATTGGCAACAATTAAATTCTGAAGGTAAATTAGAATTGAATAGAAATTTAGAAATTATTTTAGCACCAAATGTTAAAAAATTAACTATTACATTAAAATGTCGCTATGATAAACAAACACATCAAATGGTTGAAGTTGTCAATAAAGTGCCTGTTGAGAAGCAAACCCCATATGGTAAAAAACAATTCAGATATCAAAAAACCATGCAAAAGAAAGAAGTCCATGATGAATGGAGATATTTATTTGCTGAAGATGGTACCTTTGCTCGTTGTGAGTTAGAATTTAACGAATCATTCTTAGATCAAGTCAAATATATGCCAATGGAATTCCATATGGATTTATTCAATCAATGGGCAAGAACTGCCCCTCCAGCTAATTGTTCTTCTGGCATTAACATTTATGACTTACCAAGAAAGCCAGCTTACAAAGTTGCTGAATTAAAATTAAGTGGATGTTTCTTAGAGAGAACTTCGGATGCTGAAACTTTCCCATCCAGTTTCAAGATTGTCAATGCAATCGTTAATAAATACAGACACCAACACAATATCTCAAAAGAAGGTTATTTGTTCCAAGAAGGTGGTGATGTTGATGGAAACCCTAAGAGAAGATGGTTCAAATTACAAGGTACAAGTTTAATTGGTTACCATGATCTAACAAGGGAGGTAAGTGTTGTTATTAACTTATTAAAGGTGAAAGATGTTGTCAGTAGTGATGATGCTGTTATTGGAGAAGGAAGAAATTTCACAAATTCTGTCTTGTACGGAGACAGTATTCAATTAGTTTTCCAAGACAACGAATCTATTATATTAAACACTGAGATTCGTCAACCAAAGAATAAAAATGATTGGTATGATAAATTGAAGGAAGTCGTTACTTTGAATGTCTGTCATCAACCATGGGTTAGAACATATTCTGATATTTCTAGATTAACACAAATTTAAGAAAGACGGTAAACAAAAAGATAAAAAAAAATAATAAAGCATATTGGGATATATATTACGGGTTCCTGATATGTGTATATCATGTATTATAATTTATTTAACATATTTAATTAATTAAAACAAGGACTACTTATATTAAACTTTGAGTAAAAATATGGTCAAGACCATCGATCTAGTCGTATTAACTGGTATGACTTAACAATAAGAAGACTCTTCTCTTTCTTCTAGTGGATACGATTCCATACTAGGGAAATATCAAGTCATTATTATCAGTCATGTATCCAATTCCTGCCCACCCGTACATCCTACAAAACATATTTTTCAAAGTTTTCATTCACTATTTTCTGATTGTTTGCAACTTATTTTTCATTCTGGGCCGAAACCTCACAGAGTATTGGGCGAAAAATAGTCAGGACTGAAATTCTTTCTCGGCAAGAAATATTCTACCTATCTTCAATTTCTTCGTGTCTACCACACCTCCAGTGGAGAATTCAGCCCAGTATGCCAGCTTATCCAGTAAGACATGGGCCTTGGAAGGAAGCTCATTGGAACAGAGGGAAGGAGTACCAAGGTCCAGAAGCCATGAATCCCAATGTCATTTTCTCTCTAGAGAGGACCACAGTGGGAGTTGGCTACCGCCACAGGCCACCTAGCCTAGCAGGGCGAAGTGACCAAACATCGATGGACGGGCAATCCATCTCGACTTGAATTTTGCAGCAATTGTTTGATATGCTTGGAATAAAAAGTGCATATTAAAGGTTATTTTGCAGCAAATAAGACGTATTAAAAAATCGAAGAAAAACCAAAGACAAAAATGTATGCATAACTTTACTAAATTTATTACTCATTTTAAAAGAGCATGTTAGAAAATCGAAAAATAGACGTATTAAATTAATAATCTATGAAATTACCATAAATATGAAAAAATAATTATTATCCGTTAAACGATATTGAAGTATTATTTGAAAATTATAGATACCGTTGAAATGAATTAACATAGACTTTATTAATAACTATAGTGGATATATTCGTTTTTTTTTTATTTGTTTTAAATTTTATCGATTTTCACTGCACTAATAAAATTTGATTTTTTTTGAGAAATAGGATCAATTACTAACAGTATTTTCTTTAAATATTTCAATAATTGAAATATAAGTATTATTTTATTATAGGGCTAAGAGAACTAAAAAGGTTGGTATTACCGGTAAGTATGGTGTCCGTTACGGTTCCTCTCTAAGAAGACAAGTCAAGAAGTTGGAAATCCAACAACACGCTAGATACGATTGTTCTTTCTGTGGTAAGAAGGCTGTCAGAAGAGGTGCCGTCGGTGTCTGGTCCTGTGGTTCTTGTAAGAAGACCGTTGCTGGTGGTGCTTACACTGTCTCCACTGCTGCTGCCGCCACTGTCAGATCTACCATCAGAAGATTGAGAGACATGGTTGAAGCTTAAACGAACATCATAAGCTTTATCTTTTATTAATTTATCGTCATATATAATGTTATTATAGGTACTTCAAACTCATGTATAATCAATTTTTAAAAAAATTAAATTTCTTCAGTATCATTAACTTCAAAGCATTCTAGGAAACCCTTAAATAACTAACACAATTGATTTTATATAATAAGTAAATAAATGGTTTCTCAGCCGCCATTAGAATTCTTTTTCTGTCAAGTAAAGTTTAACAGTTTTTGGTAAAAATATTTGATTTCGAAAAGAAAAAACTTCGTTTCAAGAAAATTTATTTTCTAGATTGCTTTATAGAATAAATATTACTATTTCCCAATTGAAAAACTATCTTTACAATTTTTTAAAAATAGATGAATCACTTGTTGAAATATTAAATGGCCCACCTTAATTTATTGATATTCAAATTTGATTATATTTTTCTTATCGTATTAAATGACAAAATCAAGCTCATCGTGCTCGCCACCAGAGAGGGCAAACAAAAAAACGTGAAATTTGACAATATAGTAAGTAATAAAGCCATAGTAATTTCAAATATTTACGTATTATATAGAAGTTAATTCATCTTAGAAAGCAATTCGAATATTAAGTACACCACTGTGAGATCATTCCCATATTTAATATGTCTCAATTATTTGGTAACTCTCGTTCAGACACGCTATTTTTAGGTGGTGAAAAGGTTAGTGGTGATGATATTCGTAATCAAAACGTTTTAGCTGCCTTAGCTGTTGCTAATGTTGTTAAATCATCTTTAGGTCCAGTTGGTCTAGATAAGATGTTAGTTGATGACATTGGTGATTTCACTGTCACTAATGATGGTGCTACCATTTTATCATTATTAGATGTCCAACATCCGGCGGGTAAAATTTTAGTTGAATTAGCTCAACAACAAGATAGAGAAATTGGTGATGGTACTACTAGTGTTGTCATCATTGCATCCGAATTATTAAAGAGAGCCAATGAATTAGTTAAGAATAAAATTCATCCAACTACTATTATTACCGGTTATAGAATGGCTATTAAAGAAGCTATTAGATATATTAATGATATATTATCCATGAGTGTTGATGAATTAGGTAAAGAAACTTTAATTAACATTGCTAAGACTAGTATGTCATCAAAAATTATTGGTTCTGATTCAGAATTTTTCAGTAATATGGTAGTTGATGCAATTTTAGCTGTTAAAACTGCTAATTCTAAAGGTGAAATTAAATATCCTGTTAAAGCTGTAAACATTTTAAAGGCTCATGGTAAATCATCTAAAGAATCTGTATTAATTGAAGGTTATGCATTAAATTGTATTGTTGGTTCTCAAGCTATGCCAAAACGTATGATAAATGAAAATGGTGAACCAGTTAAAATTGCATGTTTAGACATTAATTTACAAAAAGCTAGAATGGCAATGGGAGTTCAAATTAATATTGATGATCCAGAACAATTAGAACAAATTCGTAAACGTGAATCTGATATGATTTTAGAAAAAATTCATAAAATTATAAATGCTGGTGCACAAGTTGTTTTAACTACTAAAGGTATTGATGATTTATGTTTAAAAGAATTTGTTGAACATAAGATAATGGCAGTTAGACGTTGTAAGAAGGAAGATTTAAGAAGAATTGCACGTGCTACAGGTGCAACATTAATTAGTTCAATGGCTAATTTAGAAGGTGAAGAAACATTTGAGACAAGTTATCTTGGTTTATGTGAAGAAGTTGTTCAAGAGAAATATTCAGATGACGAATGTATTTTAATTAAAGGTAGTAAAAAACATTCATCATCATCAATAGTTTTACGTGGGCCAAATGATTATTCATTAGATGAAATGGAAAGATCAGTTCATGATTCATTATGTGTAATTAAGAGAACATTAGAGAGTGGTAATGTTGTACCAGGTGGTGGTTGTGTTGAAACAGCATTAAATATTTATTTAGAGAATTTTGCAACAACTGTTGGATCTCGTGAACAATTAGCTATAGCGGAATTTGCAAATGCATTATTAATTATTCCAAAGACTTTAGCAGTTAATGCAGCAAAAGATTCAAGTGAATTAATAGCTAAATTAAGATCATATCATGCAGCAAGTCAACAAGCTAAAGTTGATGATATTAAACGTAGAAATTATCGTAATTATGGTTTAGATTTAATTAATGGTAAAATTGTTGATGAAGTTCATTCAGGTGTTCTTGAACCAACAATTAGTAAAATTAAATCATTAAAATCTGCATTAGAAGCATGTGTTGCTATCTTACGTATTGATACCATGATTAACGTTGACCCTGAACCAGCTAAGGAGGATCCACATGGTCATCATTAAACAAGCAAACGACGGCGGTATATAAATAAATAAATAAATAACATATATTATATAAATTAATAAAGAACTTAAAAAAAAAAAACATTAGACTGATAACGTGAAATCATAGACACATATCTATACAAAATTTCAATCTCATATTATGGGGTGAGTTGTATAACTTTTTAGTTTCAATTAGGTGAGTTGTATCATTGAGAAATTACTCTTTTAAAACACCCACGTCGGCGGCTATCATTGCCAGCCGCGGAACCAGCTATACGAGCTGCTAGCCGCCTAGGCCCTTCCACAAGCGGCAAACCCCCGAGCACTGCCTCGCCAGGAGAAGCCTTTTAAACGAGCGATGGACGGTACTTTCCAGAGAAAAAACCGCACTGCTAAACGAGCACGCCCGTTTGCAGCCAGCGAGCATTTCCAAACGGCAACGACACCGTTTCACGTGCCCCGATATGGGTGCTATACGAGCGGGATTCTCAGATTCAGCAGAAATCTGCCTAGAAAATAAAGCTTTTTCTTGTAAACAAATGGATAACGTCAGAGAGGCCCTTCTGGAAGGAAGAAAAATTCTCAGGCTTTGTTTGAGATGAAAATGGTGCAATTCCAAGAATGTTTAAAAATATAACAGGATTTTTTTCTCTCCTTTATATTTAAGATATATTACTATCGTAAAAGTTGGTCAAGTTTTTATTTTTTCTTACTTCTCATCGAAGTGTGCTTTTTTTGCTGTTTTTTTTCATTTGGAAAGAAGAAATCGCCAAGCTTTTCTAGTAGATATTGAAAGAGAAGCCCGCATTGATAAATGATATGATGATGAGTGTAACGAATACTAAGAAAAGATCTATTGAGTTAATCGAAGTTAACGGTAAGAAAGTGTCAAAGACTTCTACTGGTAAGAGAAAGTTTCATAAAAAATCCAAGAATGGTTGTATCAATTGTAAGAAACGTAGGGTCAAATGTGATGAGACAAAGCCAATTTGTTTGAAATGTACAAAGATGAAGTTGGATTGTGTATTCTTGAACCCAACTCAAGATGGTAGTGACGATACCAATGGTTCTAATGAGTCTTCTAGGTATGTGCCTAAATCTGAAGATGATTCTCCTGAAGCTTCTCATAGTTTGAAAGATTTATCTTCTAAAGGTAATACTTCTTCTTCTCCTTCTCCATATTCTAGTAATAATAGCAATGGTTTGAATCTAGATTCTTCAATTCAACCTTTTTTGAATGGCGCTTCTAACAATAATAACAATTCTTCTTCAAATAATAATAATAATAATGTAAATCCTTTATTGAAATTACAACAGATGTTTCTTCCACAATTGATGGGTAATGGTGATATAGGTAATCTATTGTCAAATATTTCTAGTTTATTAGGTGGTGGAAGTGGTAGTAATGATACAAGTAATTTATTAACGAATATATCAAGTTTGTTAGGTAATGCCGCAGCAAATGGTGGTGAAAGTAGTAATTTATTATCAAATATATCTAATTTATTAGGTGGTGCAGCTAGTAGTGGTGATACGAGTAATTTATTATCTAATATATCAACACTTTTGAGTAATACTGCTAATATGGGTGGTGATTCTAATAATAGTAATAATGATTTATTATCTAATGTAGCAGGTTTATTAAGTGGTAGTGCTAATAGAGGTGATACAGGTAATTTATTATCAAATATAACTAGTCTACTAGGTAATGCTGGCAATAATAATAACCAAAGCAGTGGTAACAACAGTAATAATATACTAGAATCATTAATAAATAATAATAGTAATAATGTATTAAACTCATTAAGTGGATTTGCTAATAATAATAACAATAACAATAACAATAGTAGTAATAACAATAATCGTAGTAGTAGTACTAATAATATAGGTTTAAATATTGCTGCTTTATTCGGTGATGTATTAAATCCAAAAAATAATAATAATTCTAATAATTTACTATCTATGGGTAATTTAATGTTAAATAATGGTAATTTACCTAATAATAGTATTAATCTAAAAGCTTTAAATCTTTTAGCTGATAATTCAAATAATAATGGTAATGGTGGTGCAGATGGTTTTCAAGAATTATTAGGTAATTTAAAAGCAAATTGGAATTCACAAGCAATGAAAGCTAGTATTGCTGAAGATATTTTAGCTAATATGCAAAGTCAAATGTCTGGTGGTAATAATAATGACGATGAAAATAATAATATTAAAAAAGAATCTGATCATATGAAAAAGAAAAATAAAGATAATAGTCCAACTATTTCACCACCTACTACTTTAGCACAAATGGCAACAGATATGGCTATTGATAATAATAATAATAACAATAAATCAATGACACATGTTAGATCAGAAAC
Organism: Yueomyces sinensis; assembly: GCA_030581855.1. Lineage (NCBI taxonomy): Eukaryota > Fungi > Ascomycota > Saccharomycetes > Saccharomycetales > Saccharomycetaceae > Yueomyces > Yueomyces sinensis. The sequence continues at coordinate 151,464 of JAKTVU010000002.1, forward strand.
TGATTTGGGTTCACTGAATTCACCTTCTGCAGTTGCAATTGCTAATAGAGAATCAGTAGATTCAACTTTACCATTTACTTCATCACGTGTTGGTTCAAAATTAAGTAATAATAATGGCAATAACACCAATTATTCAAATAGTATATCAGGACCTTCATCACGTAATAGTAATAGTAATGGTTATAGTACTTATAATAGTAATCATAATAATAGTATTAATAAATTATTCCCTGAATCTGTTTATTCAGCATCAGTTACAAGTGGTACAAATAGTTCACATAGTGCTGGTGGTAATCAACAAATAAATTCAACATCAAATGCAACATCACCATCACCATCACCACATATTGCTAAATTATTACATTTTTCACAAAATAGTAATTTGAATTTAGTATCATTAAAATTATTTTATCATTATTGTACAACAGTATGGAAAACAATTGTTGATGCAGGTATTAGTGGACCTGATATTTGGTCAACTGATGTACCAGAATTAGCATTTGAATTTCCATTTTTAATGCATTCATTATTAGCATTTAGTGCAACACATTTATCAAGGACAGAGACAGGTTTAGAAAGTTATGTATCAACACATAGAATTGAAGCATTAAGATTATTAAGAGAAGCAGTATTAGAGATTAGTGAAAGTAATACAGATGCATTAGTTGCAAGTGCATTAATATTAATTATGGATTCATTAGCAAATGCAAGTAGTTCATCATCATCAACAAATAATCCAAATACAATGTCACCAAGTGCATGGATTTTCCATGTTAAAGGTGCAAGTACAATTTTAACAGCAGTATGGCCATTATCATCTGATAGTAAATTTCATGATTTAATTAGTATTGATTTAAGTGAATTTTGTGGATCAATAAAAAGAGAAAATGATGACGGTGAAGATAATAATAATAATACAGTTAGTGAATTAGTATGCTTTGATGAAAGTATAGCAGATTTATACCCTGTTGAAATTGATTCACCATATCTGATAACATTAGCATATTTAGATAAATTACATCGTGCTAGAGAACAAAGAGATTTTATATTAAGAATTTTTTCATTCCCTGCATTATTAGACAAAACATTTTTAGCATTATTAATGACAGGTGACCTAGCAGCAATGAGAATAATGAGAAGTTATTATAAATTATTAAGAGGTTACACTACAAGAGTAATGGATAAAGTATGGTTCCTTGAAGGTGTATCTCAAGTGCTACCAAGAGACGTCGACGAGTATAGCGGCGGTGGTGGTATGCATATGATGTTGGATTTCCTTGGAGGTGGTTTACCCTCCATGACAACCACCAATTTCGCAGATTTCCTGTGACAAGCGGCATACCCCAACAAATATATAAAATATATACACATTTTTAAACTAAAACATGCACTCATTTTATGTAATAAGTAATATATACAACGCATTACAGACAGTAATCAGCCAGCAATCCATATATTATATATAATATCAGTTCATTTATTGATTAATCGACGGATAAACAGACGCGCAGGGGCGCCGCTACTGCCAGGGGCGCGCAAGGAGAGTGCCGGAGTTCTGCCTGGTGATCTAATTAATTACTGCCAACAGGAGGGTATCGGCTGTAGCTTAGTAAGAAGAGCTGCCGAATCGAACAACAACAACCTTTTGATCGGAGTGCTCGAGGATACCGTCTTTCTAGAAGTTGGTATCTTACTGGATATTGGTTTATATAAATGTCTTTCTGGGATCCCAGCCTCCAAGGTCGCTCCCGATCGAACTATCGCTCAGTTCTCTTCTGATCTGTAAATATTTAATATATATTTGATATATATCGTATTATCTTTTTTTTTTCATAGTTATATTACGTTGTTGTTTACTTCTGTTTAAAGCTACTGCTGCTACCAAGGTTACAATATCTCTCGATTTTTAATATTTTAGTTGTTATTTTTGTTTATTATTCCAAAATTTCATAATAATACTCTATAATAATGCATATGAATCACCACTCACATTCAACAGAGGATGATCCTCTTGTTAAATTAGCTCCAGTTCATGAATTGCATTTAGAAGGTCCTATTGCTACTGCTAATCCACAAAAATCAAAAAAATTAAATTATTCAGTTGTTGAAAATTTAGATCAATTAGAATGGTTCGTTAAATCAAAAGAATCTGAACAGGTTAATAAACAAGCACATCATCATAAAACTGGTTTCTTAAAATCATTAAAACCACAAATGGATACTAGAATTGAAACACAAACTTTATATTTTTCAGATTTACATACTGGTAAAAGTGGTTTCGTACAATTATTATATTCTTCAGTATTAGGTGGTGTTTATCATGGTTTCCAAATTAATTTTAAAGTATTTCATCCAACTGATGATAAAAAGGAAGAAGATGTTTGGGAATCATTTAAATTAGATTATCCATCTGAATTCTCTTCTTTAAAAGTTAAAACTAAACAATGTACTTTTGAATTTATACCAGTTAATAAAAATATTGCTTGTAAGACAAATTCAAAAGAGAAAATTATTGGTCATTTATTAATTGAAATTGATTTTAAATCAAAAGCTAACGCTAATGCAAGTACTCCTGCTTCAATGGCAAAAGATTTAAAAATTAATTTACAATGTGATTTATATAAAGGTTTTATGGTTAATCCAAATGGTTGTACTTTCTTCTTAGATAAACCAATGTTAAAAAGTAAATTAGAACAAGATACTACTACAAGTAAACTGATAAGACATATGTTTATACCAAAAGCTGTAGGTAAAGGTACAATTCAATATCATGATCATAATGATAAATTAATTACTATTCATTTATCAAATGTTCCAATGTGTTATATAGATGCTGTTCATGGTTTATTACCTAATAAAGAGGCAGCAAGATGGAATTTCTTAACTTTTCAAAGTAAACATCATTCACTTTTATGTATGGAATTCGTTACACCAAAGGAATATGGTAATACATCAGTAACAGTATGGTCTATATCACAAAATGATAAATTAGTCACAATCGGTGCTAAAGTTAATAGCAAACGTCATAGAGTCAGGTACCCTGAAACGACAAAAGATGAAGATAGTGGTTGGGATTATCCAACTGCAATTAGATTCCCCGGTTTTAAAGAAGATAATCTAAGGTTAATTAATAGATATGACGTTATGGGTGAATTACCTGGTTTCGTTAAAACTTTAGCTGAAAAATATGTTCATATTAAACCTTATATTTATCAATATTGTCAAAATTCAACTTATCATAGGGATAAAGGTATCTCAATCATTGAAACATCGTTTATTAGTTGATAGACACACATTTTTTTTCTAGCATTTTAATGATACAAATTCTTATTTTTTTTTTTTGCTTCCCTCCCCCCTTTTAATGTTTGTTTGTTTTTTTCTATATCTCATCCACTAATACTTTGCATGTATTAGTTGACATAACCCCTTTCGGTTTTCCCCGTTTATACTCGACTATATGTCCAACAATTTATGAATTCATATTCTCCCTTTCTAACATAAATTCCATTAATACTAATAATAATAATACCGCCTCGGGCGCCTAATCGGTAATTCTATTATATGTGCATATATTATTATATATATATATATCTGTATAAATACTCTATTTTATTTCTAAGATGCATGTAACATAATCAATCAATAATTAGTCAAATTAATATTTTTTAAAATATAAAATATTATATTATTTAATTAATTAACTAGTTTAATTATTGACGCCTTTGATCTTTTTTTTTTTAGAGATGAAGAGCTCATCGCGATCTTGAAAAATTTATATGAAATTTCATAGAAAACCTATATAAAATAAGTAAGTAATATTTAATATAACATTTAGTACTCATCAAACCATACCATACAAGAGTAAATAGACATCTACATTCTAATAATGGACCTCAAATACGCTTACAAAAATCGTGAATTGAGACCTTTTTATGCCGGTACTGGTGCTGTCGCTACCGCAGACCAAAATGGTAATTTCATAGCAGCTCCCGTTTTAGATTCTATCAATATACTTGAATTTGATGGTCCAAATCAAAAATTATATTCTACTATCGATAATGATGATGAACAAGAGATTACAGCTTTACAATTAGCTCCTGATGCTTCTTATTTAGCATATGTATCAATTAATCAATTATTAAAAATTTACAATTTAAAAGATAAAAAAATTACTAGATCTTTAAAATTATCCTCTCCTGCTTATATCATGCAAATAGATAGCTCATCCACTCTTTTAGCTGTCGGTAACACTGACGGTAGTGTTAATGTCATAGATATGAACGCTGGTTATATCACCCATTCTTTCAAAGGTCATGGTGCTACCATCTCTGCATTGAAATTCTTCACAGATGATACTTCTAAAAAATGGTTATTGTTAAGTGGTGATACTCAAGGTATGGTTAAAATATGGGATATGGTTGAAAGAAAGTGTATATCGACTGTTCAAGAGCATACTTCTGCCGTTAGAGGGATTGACATGCGTATCATTGGTGATGATAAATATAAGATAGTAACAGGTGGTAGAGATGATATTGTTAACGTTTATGAAACTAATAATATTAAGAAACCAAAACTGATCAAAACTATGCCAGCTCATCAACAAGTTGAATCATGTGGTTTTGTTTGTAACAATGATTCTAATAATCATGATTTGATATATACTGCCGGTGGTGATGCCATTTTCCAAATAATAGATATAAGTAATGGAAGTATCATCAAGAAAACTAAAAAACCAATTGAAGAATTATATATTATTGGTGTTCTAACCAATTCAGATGCATCTGTGGCATATTTAGTGTATTCCGATCAAACCATAAGTCGTGTTGATTTAATAGAGAATTTAGAAAATACAGATACAGATATCATCAATATTGAATCTTCAATCGCTGGTAATCATGGTACCATTGCGGACATGAAAGTAGTAGGCTCTAAATCTAATTATTTAGCTTTAGCTACAAATTCTCCAACATTAAGATTAATTCAAGTTCCAGATATTGCAGACATCGCTGATGAAACCAGCCATAAAATATCCGTAAAAGTTGACTTATATGAAGGACATACAGATTTATTAAACTCTTTGGACTCTACGGAAGATGGTAGATGGTTAGCTACCGCATCTAAAGATAACACTGCAATTTTATGGAGATTAAATGAAGAGACAAATAAATTTTCTATTTATGCTAAATTTGAAGGTCATGTAGCCACTGTTTCTGCTATTGGTTTACCTAATGTCATAAATAAAGGATATCCAGAATTTGTTATCACTGCATCTAATGATTTGACTATTAAAAAATGGTCAATTCCAAAACCATCTAAGAATGGTGAAACTGAACCATATATTATTAAATCTTCAGAATATACACGTCGTGCACATGAGAAAGATATCAATGCATTATCAATTTCTCCAAATGATTCTATTTTTGCTACAGCATCATATGATAAAACTTGTAAAATTTGGGATTTAGAAAGTGGTGAATTACAAGCTACTTTATCAAACCATAAGCGTGGTCTATGGGATGTTGCATTCTGTCAGTATGATAAATTATTAGCTACTGCATCTGGTGATAAAACTGTCAAGATATGGTCTTTAGAGACATTTAAAGTGGTAAAAACTTTAGAAGGTCATTCAAATGCAGTACAAAGATGTTCATTCATGAACAAACAAACACAATTAGTAAGTTCCGGTGCCGATGGTTTGATCAAAATTTGGGATTGTTCAACAGGTGAATGTGTTAAAACTTTAGATGGTCATGCTAATAGAATTTGGGCATTAAATGTTGTCGACGATGGTGATTTAATTATAAGTGCTGATGCAGATGGTATATTCCAATTTTGGAAAGATTGTACAGAAGAAAATATCGAGCAGGATCTTGAAAAAGAAAAATTAAAGATTGAACAAGAACAATCATTACAAAATTATATATCTAATGAGGATTGGACAAATGCCTTTTTATTGGCTATGACATTAGATCATCCAATGAGATTATTTAATGTCTTAAAACAATCACTTGTAGGTGAAGAACTAGAGATTGATAACAAGCCAATTTTATTTAACAAAGAATTAGATGATGTTATAGGAAAATTAACCGATGAACAATTACTTCTATTGATGAAGAGATGTAGGGATTGGAATACAAATGCTAGAACACATTTAGTATCTCAAAGATGTATCAGATGTATATTATTAAAGCATGATATCACACGTTTAAGTGAGATTCAAGGTATGATAAAAATCATTGATAGCATTATTCCTTATACTCAAAGACATTATGATAGAGTTGATAATTTAATCGAACAAAGTTACTTATTAGATTATGCCTTAATGGAAATGGATAAACTATTTTAATAATTTTTTTTTTTCCAAAAGTCTGTTAATAAGTGACAATAATAGCACTGACTGGCACAAATAAAAGCTACATAAACTAAAATTTGCATCTGTAAAATATATATATTTATATTAATTATCTTTTTTTTCAAAATAAACAAGACAATATTTTGTTGTTTAATGAGCCAGATATTTGAGAAATGAGTTATTCTTAATCTTTTTTACCTGTTTTCTTAGAAGTTTCAATAAGCTGAACTGATGAGATGAGCTTAAGTTTCCGAAAAAGGTTGAAAATTTTAATAAAAATGTATAATATATATGTAAATTAAAGCTTTAATAGTATTAAATAAAAGGTTAATGTTAGAGTTTGAAAGGCATATCTAAGATAAATAATTAAATAAGAATCTGTGAATTTTTAAAATGTCTGCAGGTGATATAAATATAGCGGCTAAAAAGAATAATAAGAAATCTAGAAGAAGAAAGAAGAGAAGAACAGAAGATTTCTCTGATTCTTCATCATCTTCTGATTCTTCTGATAATGAGATGAATACCGTGGATGACGTTGATGTTGAAATGGGTGAAGTACAAGCAGAAGAAGAAGAAAATAAGAATATTGAAGAAAATTTGATTATGAAAAATGTTGTTGAGAATGAAAAATTAAATGAAGAAATACGAGATAAATTAGATAATATTCCATTTACAAAGACTAAATTAGTTGAACGTAATAAACATAATGAGATTTTGAATTTACAAAAAGTAGAAGATACTATCAATTCAGCTAAGGAAAACGTCAATGCATTAAATAATGATGCCAGTAATAATAATAAAAATATTACAACAACAACTATTGGTTCAGCAGATAAGAATGAATATCTAAGTCTTTTATTTAAGAATTATGGTGATGATATTAATGAATTGAGAAATGCTCCAGATTTTTCATCCAATTCATTAATCCTTTTAGCTAATGTTTTAAAAGATGGTACTGGTATGTTTGATGAAGATACTTTAAAGACTATTCTTCGAGACTAAAAGATTACATCCTTTATTTAAGCATTTTTAAAATTAAAAAAAATAAAAAAAAATCATTGTATATTAATTAATTCATAAATAAATAATTAATTAAATTCTTATATGAGTTGTGATAGAAAAGGATAGTAGAGAGAATTGTTTTATATTTATTTAAAAAGTTGTAGTTTGTGGTTTATTTGTTTTCTTAATATATATAAGAAAAGAAATATAATTAACAATAATATAAAATGATGAATGATATCATTCTAATAAATAAATAAATAAATAAAAAAAATTATAATAAATAAGTACCCATTAATTCTTATGAGTGCATAAAATCAGGTGATGTATAGTATAATAATGTATGGTATCAATGTCAATAATAATAATAATAAAGTAATTGCAACTAGAGAGGGTGTAGAGAAGTGAACAGTGAAGCAATTTTTCTTTGTTTTTTGTTTTTATTAATATTGTTAATTGAATGCTGAGTAACCATGGCCATGTATATTCATATATAAAGTAAGGTTCTTTAATATTTCAAAGAAATATGAAGTGAAAGAAAAGAAAAGAAAAAAAGAAGTGTATGTCATGATAGTATGATGCAGTTAAAATAAATATGGATTAAATTTTTATTAATTTCCCCTCGTTTGTTTGTTTGTTTTTATCCTTTTATAATAATAATAATAATAGTAATAGATTATTAACCCAATAATTTAACAAAATACCAAGCTGCACCTGCAGCTACACCACCTACTGCTATCATTTGGAAACCTTCTGAGACTTGTTTTCTAATTGGACAATCATAACCCATAGACATTTGTGATTTAAATACACCGAACCAGAATAAAGTTATAACCATAATTATGATAGAATAAATTAAACCAGTACCTACAGAACTAACAAAAAAATATGGAATTAATGGTACAATACCACCAAAGAAATAACCACCGCCAATAGTTACAGCACTAATTAATTGTCTATTCTCTGCTGGTTCATCTAAACCTTTACCGAATCTAATTATAAAATCTATCATTAAATCAGGATCATCTTGTAAATCTTTCATAAATGATAAAATAGTCTCTTCAGAAAAATTTGGATTAATAGTTAATAAAATATCTTCAATTTCATGATTAACTAAAATCATATCATTAAAGAAAGTTTTTCTTTGTTTTTTAACTTCAGATTTATAATAATCAGATTCTGATTTAGCACCTAAATAACCACCAAGACCCATTGAAATTGCACCAGAGATTAATTCAGCAAAACCACCAGTAATAACTAATTTTGAATCACCTAATGATGATAAACCTGCGGTTAAAGCGAATGGTACAGTTAAACCATCACTTAAACCAATAATTAAATCACTAATGATTCTTGGATCTACTTTACCGAATATTTTCATCATTAAATTCATTTGATGATCATGATGATGATAATGGATATCATCGTTATTATTATTTGTATTAGATTCTAAATCATTACTTGTAGTGCCGCCACCACTACTACTACCATAACTATTTGGAGAAGTATTATTGTCTTCAGTTAAAAGAGGAGCAGTTTCATTTTTAGATTCATTATTCTTTTTTGAATTATTTGGCATGATTTTGCTAGTCAAGTTTACAACTAGATTTTTAGCTACTACTAAAGACATTATATTATGATGAGTGATATATTAAAATAAATGGGGTGGGGGAAGAGGAGAGATATATGTAATGAATAAGTATCTATAATACCACAGAGAAGGATCTAATAAGGTTTATTGTGGTAAAAGCACGTATTTGTGTGTAAAGTGAAAATTTTATATCTATTAAATTAAACCTCTTATGAGTAATAAATAAATAATAATAGCGACGAGTAATAACGAAGCAACAACAACAAAGATACAAAAAAAGTTGTAAAATATAATAAATAATATATAGATTATTGATATTATATTGTATTATATTATATAATAAATATGAGTAATCAGATCAAAATCAAGCTTTTATTGAAAAAAGGTTCATTATTAGTAACTAAATTTTCAATTATTAAATTTTTCTGCTTGTCGATGATTTCTATCGGGAAATTCTTATAGAGGTTATATGTCATTAAAGTTGAGGAAAAGTTAAATAATAACTGACATTTAAGTATTAATTAAATGATAAGATGATATTTGTAATGTAATTATGAATCAGAGATATATAATAATAATATGAGTGTATAAAAGTATGTTTTTAGAGTGTTTTGAAGGTAAATATTGGTAAGAATGTATTAGTGTCACTATATCAAGATACATAAAAAGAGTGAAATACAAGTGTAATATATACATTTTTAGTAGATAATATAGTGTATATTTAATATTAAATTGTAAATTGATTATGATTATAATAGAAATTTAATCAAATTAAAGTATATCAAAAATATATGACATTATTTATTTATTTATTTTTTTTTTTTTTTAAGATTTGTTTATAAATAATTTAGATAGTTTATATTTTAAATATAATTTGATAACTAATTAAAGTATAAAATAATAATAAAAAAAGTAAACAATAAGAATAAAAATAGAATCATATTAATTAATTAATCAATCAATATGACATAATTAAAGTGAAGCTATATAAATAATAATAATAATAATAATAATAAAAATAAAATAAATAAGAAGAATAAAGAAAATAAATTTGAATTTAATACCCTTTTTAAAAGCTACCCAATAATATATAAATATATATATATATATATATATTTAATTAAAATAAAATATTACAAAATAATAAAAATGAAGAAAAATGTTAAGATACTCAAGCTTGAGTGGAAGAAGAGTACTTAGTGACAGCTCTAGTACCTTCAGAGACGGCATGTTTAGCTAATTCACCTGGTAAGATCAATCTAACGGCGGTTTGAATTTCTCTAGCAGAGATAGTAGATTTCTTATTGTAAGCAGCTAATTTAGAGGCTTCAGTAGCGATTCTTTCAAAGATATCGTTAACGAAGGAATTTAAGATAGACATAGATTTTTGAGAAATACCTGTATCTGGATGAGTTTGCTTTAAGACTTTGTAAATATAAGAAGAGTAAGTTTCCTTTCTAGCCTTAGTTCTCTTCTTGTGTTCACCTGAAGCGGCGGTAGTCTTAGAAGCTGGTTTCTTTTCAGCAGGGGCCTTAGAAGCTTTAGCGGACATTATAATTGATTGATATTGTGGATGTGATGTGTTTGTTGTATACACTTATTACATATAATATAAATAAATATACTTTAAGAGAACTAAATAAACTATTAAAATTATTACAAGATTGCTCTGTTTAAATACCAATTTCTAAAATGACTTTTAACTGTTATTAAAAGTGTTTTAATTCTTTCTTGTTGTTCCAGTTTTTTTGCCCCTGCAATAACGATTTTTGGAACACGAGGCGAAATTGTCAGAACATCTGACCATACTTAACGAGCTGGGCGGCTTTCTTTTCGAAAAATGCATTTTCAAGTTGAAAAAAGCGTGTTTCTCAGAAGACCAAGAATTTCACCCGCACCGCGAAAGAATAAGAACGGGGAGACAAACAAATATTTTAATTAATACTTGATAAGTAAATATTATTATTACAAGTGTAAGTTATTTATTTATTTATTTATTTATTATATTCAAGTGGTGGATTTATCACATATATAAAGGAGCCTTGTTTCTTTGAATTAATAATAATATCTTGTTTTTAGTTTCCTATATACAAAAAAACCATAGAATAATAAATAAATCAATCAATCTTCTCTGCTTGATTAATATTTTTTTTAACACTCACAACTCTTTTCAAACAAACACATATTATTTAATACACAATGTCCGGTGGTAAAGGTGGTAAAGCTGGTTCTGCTGCTAAAGCTTCTCAATCCAGATCTGCTAAGGCTGGTTTAACTTTCCCAGTCGGTAGAGTTCACAGATTATTGAGAAGAGGTAACTACGCTCAAAGAATTGGTTCCGGTGCTCCAGTTTATTTAACTGCCGTCTTAGAATATTTAGCTGCTGAAATTTTAGAATTAGCTGGTAACGCTGCTAGAGATAACAAGAAAACTAGAATTATCCCAAGACATTTACAATTAGCTATTAGAAATGATGATGAATTAAATAAATTATTAGGTAATGTTACTATCGCTCAAGGTGGTGTCTTACCAAATATTCATCAAAACTTATTACCAAAGAAGACCGCTAAACCAACTAAGGCTTCTCAAGAATTATAAGTTATTTCATACAAAACTGTACCATTAATTAATAATGAATTTCTAATTTAGTTTCTACCTTTTTTTTTTAAACATCTTTCATTCTGTCTCATTGGGGTTTTTTTACTATTAAAAATTTAAGCAAAAAAAAAATAATACTACTTATTTTATATATATATACAAATTATTAGTTTATCTTTTTATTTTTTTTCTTAAATAGGGTATAATATTCAAAAACAAATTTACAAAAAAAAATAATTAATAATTATTAAATTTCATTACAACATATATATATATATTTATATTCTACATAAAAAAAAAAATTAAAGTTAAGGTATAAATAAAAAAATAATATTTAGAAGAAATAAGAGATGTATTCAAAAGTATAAAAAGTTAATTAAAAAGATATCTCTCCAGTTTATCTTATTTAAACTTTTTTTACTTTCATTAATAACAATTTCTCTTCTTCTATTCATAATTTGGTATCATTCACTGTAGTAGCAACATTTTGATTAGGATTTTCATATCCTGTAAAAAATGTTCTCCATTTACTACCAATATCATTCTTACTAGTATTAATATCTTCATCATCATCATCATTAACTAATCCACCTCCAACAAATTTTCTATTCTCTTCAAAACTTTGTCTATTTGTACCAGCTGTTGTTGTACTTGTTCCTCCAACACCAACATTATTACCACCATCTGTACTTAATCTACCAAATAAATTCCTCCATGTACCACTCTTTCTTGTTTCAGTAACTTCTTTTTCTTCTTCTTCATTCTCAACTGCTTCTCTATTTCTATCATTAGTAGTTATTATACCTCTATCAGGATAATCATCAACTGCTGTTCTTTGTGTATCAATTGATTTAGATGGCATCTTACCATCATACATTTGACTTCTACGTTTATCAGCTACTGATCTAATAGCTTTTGGCTTATTAACATCATTAATTTCAATATTCTTCTTACCACTAGTATCAATAGGTTTTTCATTAGAACCTCTTAAAATACCACCAGTACCAGTTATAGTATTTGGTTTCTTAGCAGTAGTAGCTGTACCAGTTATAGGTATTTCTTCTTCATCATCATCACTAATTTCATCTTCCATTTCTCTGGTATCATGATATGGTGTTGATGTATTATCTTCACCAACTCTTGGATTACCTTCAATCGAATCAGTTGAATCATATCTATTTTGATTTTGTTTACCATGAATTGGTTGTGTTGAAACTGGATCAGCAAATGGATTTGTAGGATGTCTACGTGGTGATTTTGGTGTTTTCAATTCATCATCATCTTCTTCTTCATCACCACTAAATTGTGTAAATGCTTTACCATCTCTACCATCGGTAGTACTACCGCTTACACCATTTTTATTCTTTTGATTAATTACAGCATCACCACTATATTGGCTAACCCTTTTAGAATTATCAATATTTGAACTATCTGGTCTTAATAATGTTGCTTTGTTATTACTACCTTTATTTCCACCATCAGTATTACCTCTAACAGCAGAAATTGGTACAGCTGTAGCTGTTTTAATATTATTTGAACCAGATTCATCAATAACAACAGCTGGTTCAACAACTGAATTACGATTACGGTTTAAAATATTATAACCTGTAAAGAATTTACTTAATCTTGATGTATCACCTTCTTCTTCTCCTTCTCTAGTAACTTCATTAGTCCTCTTATCAGCAGCAACAGTATCTTCTTCATAATCACCAGATTTTCTTTGTTGAGGTTTAGTAACATCATCTGTTATTTCATCATTTACAACATTCTTAACATTTGGTTCTTGAGAAACAGTTGAATCATATTGATTAATAGCGGTATTTAACTCATTCAAAGATTTTGGGGGAACACGCCTAAGTGTTTCATTCTTACCTTGACCAGTTGTAGTTCCTTTACTTGGATAAGTAGTTGTACTTTCTGATTTTTTATCACCAACAAGTAATGTTCTTAATTTACCTTGATGTGGTTCTTCAGTACCATATGGAGTAGCACCTTGTAATCCTGTATCAAATGTTGAATCTTCGTCTAATCGATGAGTTGGTTCTTCTGAATCTTCAAATGAAAAATGATTATTTTGACTACTAACAGATTCATCAACACTATTAACATCTTGTTGAACTTTATTGGATGCTTGACGATTTGAACCATTTCTTAAATTTGGTTTAGTATTATCTTGAGTTGTTGTTGTTGTTGGTCTAGCAACAGGAGTTGTTCTTTCATTCTTACCTAAATTTCGAGTTGGTTCATATGGTGGAATACGGTTAGATGACTTGTATTGATTGCTAACCAATGATTCACCAGAAATATTTCTATTACCAGTTCTTCTTCTCGAAGAACCATTACCACTATTATCTTCAACAGCATCATAAAATCCAGCTTCATCATCAAAATTACTAGTAGCTTTTCTTGGTTCAATCGCATGACGACCTTCTTCACCAGCTGTATCAAAACCACTTTCTAAATCTGTGTCCATAACACCTTCATCACCACCTACACTTGTAACCATACCTGTATCAGTCGAGGTTCTTGGAGCTTCGGCAATTTTTGGAGTCTTAGTAGGAGCTTGAGTCTTCTTTACAATGGCAGGAGTTTTCAATGGAACTTCCTCGGTTGGTTCAATAGCATCTTCTGCAGAGTCTTCATGACGAGAGAAAATACTCTTCCATGATTTTCTACGTTTATGGTTGGATTCTGATTTACTCTTATTACGATGTGGATGGAAGAAATCAGAAATTTTTTGTGCTGGACTTTCAGGTTGAGTTTGATAACCAGCTTCATTTTCATATTCTTGATCAGCGTAAGCATCTTCAGGACCAGCTTGTGCATCATAACCATAACCATAACCATCTGAATAATAACCATCATTTGGTGAACCATATGCGTTTCTTGGATAATTATTACCAGTTAAAATCTCTCTCCAGCTCTTTCTTCTCTTTGGAGTATAACTACCATCTCTTAAAGTATTCAATTGTTCGTTATGACCATAATCGTACAAGTCTTCATCATCTTGACCTCTCATTGATGTACGGACACCTTTGTGTTTAGCTCTGTGAGGATGTTGGAAACTAGAAACTTCAGCAAGATCACCGACATTAGCACCGACATTAGCGCTCTTAGAACGTCTTGGACTAGTAGCTTCAAAAGGTTGTGTACCAAAGTTTAAACCGTCCTCTTCGTTTGCTTTATAGACATCGAATCTCTTTTGTGCAATTTGTAAAGCCTTTTGATACATTTCTTCATCATTGGTAACATTTCTTGATGGTAAACCTTCTGGGGCCTGATGTTGGCGTGGTGGCATATGGTATGGATGTGCGAAGGATGAAGTACGGGCATCTTCACTAACAATACCTTGAGTTAAATTATGACGTCTAGATGGTTGATCTCTAATAGTCATTGGCATTGTACTGGTATCATTATATTCAGCAGCCTTTTTGTAAGCCTTTAAAGAAGCAGATCTGTGTAATTGTTCAGCTAAAACTCTTGGTTTACCTATTTTTTCGTTTAGTTGCTTTGATTTGGTATGACCATTTAATCCAGTAGCTTTTCTTTGTTTTGGTTTTTGTGGTCTGTAAACTAATTTTTCGTTAGGATTAGAAACCTTTACTTGGAAACCATTACTTAAAGTCATTGTTACAGCAGAATCTTCGACATAATCTTCATTGCCTTGAACCTCGGTTGAAGGTAAATATTCATTACTGAAATTTTCAAAATGATCACCATCATTTAGATTTTCATCTGGAAGTGTACTTGCGTCAATTAAGTTTTGTTCTGGATAAGCTTCAGTTTCATCAACTTCTGGTGCAATTACCTTTTCATATTGCTTAGCTTTTGGTTTTCTCTTTGGCTTTGTCTTTTTTGGAGAAACGTATTCTTGTTTAGCTGGAGCTTGTGATTTTTGTTGTTGATACTTGTAGTTTGGACCATGTCTTAGTAAAACAGTTTCTTTATTGACTGGATACCATAAATCTTCATTAGCATAAGTTCTCAAAGATGTACCTAAAGGACCTTCATGTTTATTTCTATACTTCTTTCTGTGAGTGAAACTAGAATGTTGATAACCAGTCATTGGAACATATTCGACGTTATAGTATGATTCATCAAGTGAAAGTGGTCTGCTTACACCAGCATTACGTTGTAGGTTATGACGACCACCTGTACGACGTGGAGTAACAGCATATTGACCTTGAGAATGTGAACGATTACGGGAAACAGCTTGTTGTTGTTGCTGTTCACGAACATCTGGTAGATCAGCGTAGGCAGTTGGTAAACTCATAAAGTATTTACGACCTGTCTTCTTCTTAGTTGGTGTAGATTTGCTTGAATAAGTACTTAATCTTTTAGATTTAACATCTCTATCTTCAGATGGTAAAGATTTAGCATATGTTGTATCATCGACAGTGTAAACAGTTGGTTGTTCATCTTGTTCATAGTCAGTAGCACTTCTATAAACAGCAGATTTTCTGTTATGTTTTGAACGAGATGATTTTCTAGGATTAGAATAACCTTGATTATAATGTTCTCTAGTAGTTAATTTGTCATAAGTCATAGAGATTGGATTAGCATCTTCATAGTTAGATTGTGGACGACCACTTGCTTGTCTTTCGTAATTATCTTCATCTAAAATTTCTTGTTCATCAGCTAAAACAGGGTTAATATCAGCTTCATGATTGATATCAACTAGATCTTGTTCGTTAGTATAACTAAGCTTATCTTTACCTCTCTTCTTATCATATCTAGAAGAAGAGGTTACATATGATTCAGCATCGACATCATCATCAACGAGTTCATTTTCATCATAAACTTCTTGTTCAACTTCATCAAATTCTGGACTTGGTGTTGGTTCAGTAGAGGTACTTTCATTATCATCTAAACCACTGCTAAGGTCTTCATCATCATCGTCTTCTTCAGAGACATAATCATCATATTCTTCTTTTTCTCTTACCTGACGTTGAATTGACTTTTTAGGAAATTTTTTACTTCTTGAAGAAGAAAATTTAACTGGTGAAGTAGAAGCAGATACAAAACCTCTTTGACTTACATGATCATCAGGAACTTCATTATTATTATTGACAGCGAAATAATAAGTTTGTAATTCATGTTCAGCATTAGTAGTTGGTTTTGGTGGTAAAATTTTATTAGCATAAGAACCTTGTAATGGATGATTTGAACGATTTTTCTTAGAAAGATCCTTCTTTAAATTTTTCAATTTACCACCATGAGAAGTTTTATCATTATTATCTAAAACATCTTTATCATCGTCTTCAATTTCCTCATCTTCGGTCATAGTTTCAAAACCATCATCTTCAGTAATTTCTTTAGTCTTTTTAACAGTAGTGATACCAGGTTTAGTTATAACTTCAGTCTTGGTAGTAATAGCAGATACATCTTTAGAAGGTGTTGGTGGAATATTAGTAGTGTCAATGGCATTTTGGTTTTTTTCAATAGAAACCGTTTTTTTAATTTGTTCATTAAATTTTCTTTCTTCATTTTGTTCCACATCTTCATCTTCAGTCATAGTTTCAAAACCTTCATCATCAACGAATTCATTATCTTCTTTTCCTTTAGTCTTAGTAGATAAAGAAGATAATAATAAAGGTTTCTTTAAATTTTGAGTTTTTGATAAAACTGGTAAATCTTGAGAAGCATCAGTAAATTCTTGATTAAAGATAGATCTATCAGTATTAGCATGTTTCATTGGACTATAATAAGCACTTTTCTTTTTAGATATTATCTTTGCTTGTGGAGTGTAATAATTATAAGTACCTTCAGAAGTGATATGTTGTTGATTATATTTGATAGCTGGGGAAGTAACTGGAGAAGATAAAGCTTCCCAAAATTTACTATCACTTTTATTAGATTTTGCTCTACCAGTGGTAGTAGTTGTTGCTGTTGATCTATCATTAAAATTTGATTTCAAATATTTATAATCTTTATTAGAAAGTTTATTCTTTCTCTTACTGTTCTTCTTCTTTTCATCATAATCAAATCTATTAAATTCATAAATATTTTCATCAAAATCATTAATTTTATGAATTTTTGGTTTAGTTAAAGATTTTGTTTTCTTATTATGAGTATCGAAATTAATCTCAAAATTTAAATCAACATCAGATAAATTTTCATTATTATTTGGAATATAATTTGAATCATAATAAGACTTACGAGAAGATGATTTCTTGGTATTAGATTTTGATCTTGATCTTTTTTGATTTAATTTTTCAGAATCTAATAAATAATTTTTAATAACATTGTATTGTTTTTGTGTTAAATCATAATTTAATAAATCTTTAACTTTTCTATGATATTTTGGATTTAATCTAATAGCTTCTCTTTCATCAAAATTATCATTATTAATAATAGTATCAATTAAATAATTAACATATTCTCTAATTGAATTAGAAGCGACAATTTCATTTTCTCTTTCTTGTCTTTGTTGTAATCTAATAGCTAAAGGTAAGAGATCATTCTTTGGTTTAGTAGGTTTCACATAAGTATGTTGTTCAATTTCATTAACATCACGATTAATTAAAATTTTTGGTGATCCTGGATCCATTGATTTTCTTCTTAATCTTCTTCTATTTTTAGATCTTAATTTTTTAGCTTTTTTCAATTGTTTAGAAGTAGTTTTATTACTATGACTATTCTTTTTTGATTTAGAAGATCTAATTGATCTAGTTTTAGATTTAGAAGATCTAGAAGATTTAGCTTTTGAATAATCAGAGATAGAAGAAGCGGAAGATGATGAAGTAGAAGAATAACCTTCATTGTCAGAGATAGGAGATTCATAATTCAATAAAACTTCATTCTTACGATTTTCTTGTTGTTGTTGAAATTGTTTTTTTTCATTTAATTTTTGTTGTTGTTTTTGTAAGAATAAAATTTTTTGTTTCCTTTTTGCATTTTGTTTAACTTGCAATTCATATTCTTTTTGTTTTAAAAATTCTTCATCTTCAAACATTTGATCATATCTACCATCATTATAACCTTCATAATAATAAACTTGGTCGTTTTTAGTACCATTAATATTAGTAGTAGTAGTATTATTATTATTATTTTCTAAATATTCTGGAGTATTAATTTCATCTTCTATATCAATACTTAAATTATCGTCATTAGTAGAATTATATTTATTCTTTAAATTTAATCTTTTAGCAGTTTTAATTGAATTTGAACCCATTGTATGTCTAATATTAGTATCTAAATGATAATAATTAGGTAAATTATGTGAATATAAAGCATAATTAGCTGCATCTTCTGATATTTCTTCAGATTTGTTATAATCTTGTAATACAGAAATACCTAAAGTTGGAGAGAAATAGTATTTCTGTGGACGTGTTTTTTGTTTTCTACCTACAGTGCTCATATTGATGTTGTTATAATTGAGCGACTAAAGAGAGAGAGATATACAATAAAAACACTTACAGTTGATTAATAATAATATGTTTATTTGATTAGATTATCTTTTAAAGTATCAATTGAATTATTTTAAAACAATCAAACAATCTAAATAAAATAAAATAAAATAAAAAAAAAGGGAGTGATAACACAAATAAATTATAGGAAACCCTTAATAACAAAACAAACTAAGTTAAACAAACTAAACTGAATTAAACTTATAATAACAATTAATAACACGTATCAATCCTTAAATTTAAAAACACAAATTGGTGGTTCTCTAACATCTAAATTTCTAAAAATTCAGTCTATTTTTCAAATTAATTTATATAATTTGAATTTTTGTCAAATTTCAAATAAAAAAGCTCCCTGTTTACTTTATTACTTATTATGGAAATAAGTCTTACTGGCCCCTAAAAGGGTATAAATTGTACTAAAATGGCAAAACCCTTTGGGTCTTTTCCTCAATAGGAAGCTGGTATTTCCTTTTGGGTCCTTTATGTGCCCAGATCGGACATTCCCTGACTCAAAAGACACTAAACACACTAAACCTTAGCTATTATGAACTATTATAAACTATTATATTGTATTATTGTACTGGTAATATTATTCAAAAACTTGTTGATATATTCTATTAGAAAGAAGAATCGAAAAAAAATGACACAAATTGGGGAAAATTGAGAGAGAGTACACTCTATCTGCTACTAATGTTAATAAACAGTGGAATTAAATATGAACTAGGTGTACTATCAAGGAAAAAACAGATAATAACTGTAATTAATCCTTTCTCTCTTTTTTTTATCTATGTTTATGAATTGTTTCTTTATTATAATATGAAGAATATATTGGAAAACTAACAAATTGTAAAAAAAATAGATAAACAAACCAATTTCTGTAAAATATATAGAGGGCATCAATAGTATTAAGAAGTTGCAGTATACAGTAGATTTACTATACTATAGTATACTAATATATTGAAAATATATAGAGGAATATACTATACATTTATTATAGTATTATATTATTATATAGAGAAGTCACGTGAATCAATGACACATTTCTTTTTGCATTAAATAACTAGTTTATATTATTAACATTCTATTGATACATTACTCTTAAACACAATTAATTGTTAAAGTATATTATTGATTGATTTAGATAGATAGATAGATAGAAAGTATATAGTTCGTGTACACGTGACTCTCCTCGTATTTCATGATAAACTCATCACGAAAAAAAAAAGTTTCATCAACAAAAATCGAGAAACTATTTATTTAAATTCAATTATCAGAAACTTTCAAGAGCAATTAAACATTCTTCTATATTCACAATTCTTAATTTAAAGATTGAATGAAAAAAGAAGAATCAATTCTTATTTTTAATTTCTTCTCTTCTCTTCTCTTCTCTTCTCTTTTCTTTTCTTGAATTGTTTTTAGAAATCCGTATATAACTGTATCGACTATCAAACTATTATTATGTCTTCCGATTCTGAATCCATTAGAATGGTCCTTATTGGTCCACCAGGTGCCGGTAAAGGTACTCAAGCTCCAAATTTAGTTAACAAATTTGGTGCTTGTCATTTAGCTACAGGTGATATGTTAAGATCACAAATTGCTAAAAATACTAAATTAGGTCAAGAAGCTAAACAAATTATGGATAAAGGTGGTTTAGTCTCTGATGATATTATGGTTAATATGATTAAAGATGAATTAGTTAACAACCCAAAATGTGCTAAAGGTTTCATCTTAGATGGTTTCCCACGTACTATCCCACAAGCTGAAAAATTAAATGTCATGTTAAACGAAAGAGGTACTCCATTACAAAATGCTATTGAATTAAAGATTGAAGATGATTTATTAGTCGCCAGAATTACCGGTAGATTGATTCACCCTGCTTCTGGTAGATCTTACCACAAGATCTTTAACCCACCAAAGGTTGATATGAAAGATGATATCACTGGTGAACCATTAGTTCAAAGATCTGATGATAATGAAGAAGCTTTAAAGAAAAGATTAAATGCTTACCATGATCAAACCGAACCAATTGTTGAATTTTACAAAAAACAAGGTATTTGGAACGGTATTGATGCTTCTAAAGCTCCAACTCAAGTTTGGGATGATATTTTAGTTGCTTTAAACAAATAAATTTATTGAAATAAAATAAATAAATTAATATAAATATTTTATACATATCTATATATATATATATCTTATCCTACCCGTTTTTATGCTCAAATATGCTGTCTTTTAGGTTCAGGACCATCAACATTCTCCTTAGATGCTTCTAAGAAACATGTACGATGATATAATTTACCAGAATTATCACGTATAGTATTCTTCCATATCCATTCACCAAGTTCTTCATCATAAACAGCATTAACATTCTCCTTACATATATTACATCTATAACTCAGATCTTCTGTGCTTTCAGGTACTATAATATACGTCTTTTGTACATGTACAACTTTTTCATGATCAGTTGGAATACCTAATGGTATATTATTATTATTATTACCTTGCATGTTTGTATTATTCTTTGAATTATCTTTATCTTTATTAAATTTATTATAATTATTATTCATCATTTGCGTACTAACAATTTCATCATCTTTAAATTTACACCAATCTTCACTATCCAAATACCAATTCCTTGATTGAATATTCTTTTGCGTTATACTTTTATTTATACCAACTGATGTATTAGATATAGTATTAGAACCTTTTATCCTTTTATTAATTCTAAAATGCCAATCTAAATGACTATTTAAATTCTTTTTCTCCTCATTACTAATACCAAATCTTTTACCACATTGTGTACATTTAGTAGGTTTATTCCTATACAATAAATTTACAAATTTTTTTCTATCATCATTATCTTCATTATTTAATAAAAATACTTGATTCATACCAATAAATTGATTGTTAATCACATCAATATTTCTCGTATCATGATAAGCTTTATAATCATTAATAATACTATTTAATACATTCACACTAGGTATCTTTGCAAGTAATAATCTTTTATTCCTTTCTTCTTCAGTCATACCATTATTATCCATATTATTATCTTGTAAATTCTTAAATAATTTAACAATTGATTCACTCTTTGGTTCATATATTAATTTTGCATCTTTTAATGCTTTATAAAATTTCTCTAATTTATCAACTTTAGCATTTTTTTCAATTACTGAAAAATTTGGTGGTGTAAATATACCTTGTACTTCACCAAATAATGAAGATTGAAATATACCAGGTGTACTATTATCTGAATTAAATAGAGAAGGAACTGATGGACTATTACTTGATGAGGATGCAGATTGTTGTTGTTGCTGCATTTTTTCTTCTAATTTTAATTGTCTTTCTCTTTCTTGTTGTTGTTGAAATTGTTTCTCTTGTTGTTGATAATATAATACCTGTTGATCTTGTGAAAATACTTGTCTTAATTGAACTTGAACTTGTTTTAATGCTGCTAATGTTAATTTTTCCTTTTGAAGTTCTTCCTTTAATTTTGCTAAAACTAATAATTTCATCTTTAATTTATCAATTTCTTGACTATTAAGATTTTGATCCTTCAATCTTTCATTAGTTAATAATGTTAATTTATCAATCTCTTTTAATAATAATGGCACAGTTGGAACTGGTAACATATCTTGTAAATTTTTTTGATGAAATGTACTGGCTTTAATTAAAAATTTTTCAATTTTTTCTAATACTTCTGTCTCAAATAATGGATCACTAATAGAATTTTGATTTTGATTTATCCAAGTTTTAAACATATTAATCAATTTTGTCCTTGTTACATTATCAACTAAAAGGTATGTTTTCTTGTACAAATTAAATAAATTCCTACTAAAGAAGATAGTATAAGGTGAACCAGCATTTTTACAGATCGAATCTAATGCATAAAATATGAATAACTTTTGCTTTGGTATACATTTTTCTATTTTACTTTCGATGAGATCAACGAAATTTTGTGCAAATTTAATATGTTCTTCTGCTAATTTAGTCAGAGATGTGATGATAGGTCTGGAATTAAATGTAAGTTCATCCAAGACTTTACTAAATTCTTCCACAATATCACCTTCATTAAGGTCAAGAACATCTTCTGAATCCATTTTGATTTGTGGTAATATTTTTTTCTATTCTTTATAAAAAAAACTATTGATAAAGAAAAAGGAACCGAGATTTTTTTTCCAATTTAATCAGATAAAGAACGACACTATTAATGATCCTAATGTAATATACAATCACAATATCAATTTGTTATTATCTGATCTTTAATTGTTGTTCTTCTGATATTTCTTGAATTTTATTTCAATATCAGTATTTTTTTTTCAACCTTTTATGGTTGTTACAACAATATTTAAAGAGTGGCGCTATCAAATTCACTTTTGATAGCGCCATGAATTCTCGGGTCCGAGAATCGATTTTTCGGATCCGAAAATTTCAAAATCGCTCTCAAAAATTAAACAGAAAATAAAGATATCAATGAAAAAATATAGAAATAATAGCTATAATGATAACAATAAGAACCAAAATAGAAGTTTAATTTTATTTTAGAGGGGAGTATCCATTAAAATAGTAGATTCTGACTACTTTTAGAAACATTATTCAAAGTAATATACACATAATTTGAGTCTGGTCAATCATTCTCGCCCCAATATCCTTCAGTCTTTTCACCTCTCTACATTCCGATACAAATATTGAGTATCTATCGAATAATCATTCTATACCATTGATATCCACATTATTCGACTTTGATTATCCCATTTTCATTCCATACAATTATAATTAATGACAAGTTATCACGTACAAGATCCGCAAAAACAGCAACAAGAGAGCTATCCTCCACATCTATCGGAGTTTTATTCTATTTTCAATAATAACAGTAGTAATAGCAGCAACAACAATAATATTCGTACTGATGAAGCTAATAACATCAGAGAGACTTCAAATAACAATTATAGAAGAACAGCAAGTCTAAATTCAAATGTAAGTACGAGTACCTTAAAAGATCTGGAAATCTTAATAACAAAAAGAGATATGAGCAATACACTAAAATCGATAAATGAAATATCTCATTCTAGTAAAAAACTTATAAATTCCTTGAGCAATGTCTCTAATGATTTTAATAGCTTTGCATCCTCTATTGAAAATCTATCGAGATTAAAAGGTTGTGATTATCAAAATTCAGAAAATTTGTTAAATGCAAGCGGTTTATTCTATTTATTATCAAATGTACAAAATATTATGGCAACTACTATAGAGAATTTTTTTAGTCATAATTTAACTGATATATTAGGTATATTTCAATCTGAATTAGATCTCTTAGATATCGATTTTAAAAAAAATTGTAAGAAACAAGCTGAAAAATTAAAATTACAAGAAAAATTGAGTAAGAAATTTACTAAAAATAAAATGAGAAATATTTTCTCTTATAGAGAAAATTTATCAAATTTACAATCACAATTAGATGAATTTGAAAGTTTAAAAATTAATTATTATCAAAATTCATTTTCTTTAGTAGATAAAACCATATCGAGTATATTAACAGTTATTGCAAGTTTATCTAAAGCACAAATTGAATTATCAGAAAATATTGCCAAGAAAGGTTGGTCCGGTAATGGTTTAGATTCTTTGTTATCACAAGCAAATGATCCATTTACTAAACAAGATAATCATGAAGATGAACATCAACTTAGGAAAACAGAAACTGATGAAAGCCAAATTGATGAAAATGATCCATTCAGATCTTCGAGATTAAGTGCAGAACAAGATTTAATGAATTCAACAAATCATTTATTAAAACCTAAGATCGATAGTCAAACAAATAGTATTGTAACTTTATTAAATGCTCCTATAGCTGCTAGTATTCCTAGTTCAGATCATCATGATTCTGTATCTGGAAACAATAACTCTAGAGAAGATAATAATAGTTCGGCAAAGAGTATAGCAGTAAATAATAACAATGAGCCTAAAGCGGATTTAGATAACGAAGCAGAAGATAATTCATTTTCTTTACCAAAACTTTCTGTACTTGAAGGCTTAGTTACTAAAACACCAGCAGGTGGTAGTAAAGTAATGTCAGGAGCATCAATTTTAGCAAAAAATAAAAGTCTTGAACAGATCCACAACAATGACAATTTTTTACAAAAATTAAATGAACATCTTGAAACCACAAAAAATGAATCACAAGAGAATTTATCACCTAATATAAACCAAACAGAATCTAATAACGAAGATATAAATCCTGAGACATCAAGTATATCAAAAAATAATGTACCTGATGAAGAAAATGGAATAGAAAATAGTGGAAATAACTCTTCCACTGAAATCACAGAAAATAACAATCATAATACCAGTAACGATTTTTTGGATATCCCAGCTACAACTGAAGATTCTATTTCTAATGGACCTAACAACATTGCAATTACGAATACCAATGGAACAGCTTATACAGATACAACTGCCGCTGCTGATCTTATACAACTGACAGAAGGTAACACCAGCAATGATGACCAAGATAGTAGTGATGATGATGGGACAACTCAGACATCAATTAATGAAGAACACTCAATAGACAATAACAATGAAACTGAGAATGATATAGATGAAACGATACCTGCTGATGAGAATTCCCAAGAAGCAGCAGCATAATATGAATAACAATATATCATGATAATACAGTTTTATTTAAACTTTTTTTCGATTATTATTTACATTTTAGAAATATATAAATAGTTATATGTATATTAAAATAACGAAGAATATGAACAATAGTTTTTTTTTGTTTTACAATAAAAAATCACCAAAATTTCTTCCAGAAAGGAGTCGAGCTAGAACTACCATTTTCCGGGAGTAACCTTTGTGTTGCCTTCTTTTGCAATTCTTCTACTTCTTCTGGTGATAAATTGTTGTTATGTAGCATAGGTTTAGGCTTGTTTCTCACTACAGCTTTAGCCAATTCCGCATTCTTAAAACTGTTCTTCCTCATTAACCTGCATTGTTCCCATCCTACAATAGAGCCTAACAACAGACCACACATACTCCAATTGACTGCCTTTGTAGGATTCTTATGATATAAGAGGGTCACACTCCCCAGTATAAACATACTCGAGAAGCCGACCATACCTGCATCCCTAAAACATGGAATACCAGTCAAGCTTTCTGCTGAAAAGTCTTGCCATTTAATTGTGCGCACTGCCTCCTTTAGAGCTGTCTCATTTGACACATTTTGGATCTGCTGTTCACTTTCTTTAAATCTTGGTTCAGTATCTTGTAACAATATCTTCTGGCCCTTCGAGTAATTGGTCAATTGTTCATCGTTAGTATCTTCAGTACCTTGTATCTGTTTGTCCTTTGAGCTAAAAAAACCCATTATAATTGTATTGACTCTATTTAAATGATATAAGTTGCTTATTATAAAGATTAGCACCTATCTTGCTTACATTCTTGATCTTTTTTGAAGATTGCGAAAGGCCTTTTAAACCTTTGATAAATAAAACCTTAATTAAAATAATGTGCTTTTGAAGCTCAAAAGTGTCATAAATCAAAAAAAAAATAAAAATCAATTGGTTTACAGTTATATAGAATATATAAGTCTAATTTAGATACAAGTATTTATATATCAAAAAATTTCATATTTCCAGAATCTCTCGAGGATAATGTTTTGCACCAATGAGAACAACTGAGAAGTCACCCAGTAGACTGAAAGTAATATAGGCGCCTGGACAGAAACCCCAATCATAAAGATACAACCTAACTTTGATACGTTCAAGATCGATTGCATGGCCATTTGAACTCTTGAAGTCTCCAGTCTTGGTGCTACTGGAATACCACCTACTGAGCTTCTTCTGATGACAATTAATTTGTTCATATACTCAATGTTTAGGATCGAGAGTGTGCCCAACATTAAAGGGATTAACATGGGATAACCAAGCAATGGGGCACCTAAATCCATAGCTGGATCTAATATGTTGCTAAAAAGCTTTGCTGTCTCTGAGGTATTTTCGAGGAACGGCTGGCTGTTTTTAACAAGGTTTCTCAACCCCAGGGAGACACAGACCCATATTGGAATCTGTACTACAGGAAGTATCATATTCTTCCATAATTGAATATTATATTTTCTAAAAAGTTTCTTTTGTCTCTTTCTTGTTTCTCGAACAGCAAGCATTGTTATCTGTTCAGGTTGTAATGTAGAACCGGCATTTACTGACAGAGCTGCTACCTCTACAGGATCACTCTTTCTTCGTACTTCTTGCTTCTGAGCTACAGCTGCTAATCTCAGTTTGGTGATAGGAGTAACTGCTTTTACCACTTTTCTTAATTCTTGCTGTTTGATAATTCGTTCCCTTTGCCTTATGTTCAATGGAAGAGTTACCATAAGTCTTAAAAATATAGTAAAAGTAGGGATAAGTACCAACCATGGAATACCTGTCATGCTATGTAATGAAACAAAGCTATCTGAAATATATGGTACAATTGCAAAGTTTCTTCGTTGCAAGCATTGAAGTAGCTTAAATTTAGGATTTGGATTAAGGGATGCTAGTCTCCTCAGATTAACAGATTGTGAGGTAGTTTTAAATAGCCTCACTTGAAACATTGCACTAAATATGCTTAAATCTTTAGCTTATTTTTTATCTTACTTTAGAACAAGTGCTTTAAATCCAAGATACTTTTTAAATATAAAATAGTGATTTGTAAATATTCAAATTGAAGGTATGCGAAAATTTAACGATAATATTACATATAAAAAACTAATAATAACATAGTTTATACGAGAATTATGCTTGTTTTAACTTATTATATAAATATACAAATATATATTGAAATCTTTCTACAATAAATATATATGCTCTAAGTGATCAACCGGGGTCCTCTTCCCTCTACAACGATATATTAGCTATATCGTGAGTATGCTATGAAAATTGAAACAGTTACAAACGATTAATTCTAATCATTCTGCTTGACTACCATCTCTTGGCTTATAGTGAGGTAGTAAATCAACAACCTCTAATGGCAGACGACCATCAACTTTAATGGCGTACATACCAGGAATGCTTTGATCAACACTTAACCATTTGGAAACCCAGGATTTGGTTGGCTTACACATACCTACTAGACCTTCAAAAGATGGAGAAGTACATTCCATTGTGGAGATACCAGCTTCATCGAAGATACCTTGACAATTTGGACAGCCATTTCTCGAGAATTCACCGGTGGTTTGGACTATACCACATAACATGCATGCTCTTTCACTGGACATTTCTAAAAGGTATTATAGTGTGTGTGTTGTATTGACTAGATGACTTGCCTAATAAACTCTTCCAATATAGCTCAATCAAGTGCTAATGAAATACCTGTGTTGCATCAAATACTAGATATTTTTTTTTTAATTTTTCAATTATCAAGTTTTCCAAAATGCCAGGTTTTACTTCGCGACTGTAAAACATATCCACACTAAAAATGATAAATATTGCTTAACAGAAAATTATAAAGTTATACATATATATATAAGGTTACTTTAACTAAGTTGTATAGAGTCAAATAAATATTGTGTTTAATTAAAAAAAAATAATATACAGAAAAACAAAGAATAACGTAGGTCTATACTTTTTTGGTTCAGTTATTCTCGTTAACTTCTAGAGTACCAATGGTACCCAATTGTTCTTTGTTGTCGAAGATTTTATAGTGTTGCTCACTGCTTTCATCCTCTTTGATAATTTCAATATCAGTTTCAACTTCAGAGTAACTTACAATTTCTTCTGGATCGTTAGTTGACTGTC
Source organism: Yueomyces sinensis (assembly GCA_030581855.1). Classification (NCBI taxonomy): domain Eukaryota; kingdom Fungi; phylum Ascomycota; class Saccharomycetes; order Saccharomycetales; family Saccharomycetaceae; genus Yueomyces; species Yueomyces sinensis. The sequence goes on from JAKTVU010000002.1 coordinate 180,183, forward strand.
TTTTTGCTTCATAGTCAATGTATTTGGCAATATCTTGCTCGTTCTTGAAATAATGAACACCATCAACTTCAACCATTTCAGTTTCAACAAAACTTGGTAGAGGTGGACCTTCTTTGGAATTATATAGAATAATACCATTTTTAAAAGCATGCTTTCTTTCTAATTTCTTATAGAAGAATAAAATGACAAATGTCCATAAACCATAAACGGCACCAAAGATTAAACTAACAGTATAACCAGTTTTAAATTTTGGAGACTCTTTAGTTGGCCAAGCTAAAATTGGAATCCATGCATTTGTAGATTGTGATATAGAATAAATAGCAATCCATGATATAGCTTTAACTTGTGGATCAAATCTTAAGAAATCATTAATAAATGACCATAAACAAGGAGATGCAGCAACACTAAAATAAGTTGTTAAAAATGCAAACCATTTAGCATTACTTGTAATATCCCATTTAATCAACAGACCACATGATATTATATTCATTATTGCAGCAAAAACCATAAATACCCATTTACAATGAAATAAATCAGCACCAAATGAACAAAGAGCAACATAAGCAAAACCTAAACATGCAGGTATAGCAGATAAATTATTGACTTTAGTAATTGAATATGATGAATTTGATTTTAACCATAAAGTATAAGAACCAGAGAAAGCAGTCATATTATTCCAAGAACACATATCAAAGATTAATAAGATATAGAACATATAATTACCGAATACTTTTTTCCATAGAGACCAAGTAAACATTGCTTTATGCATTGGTACAGAAGTAGAATCAATAATTTGATTTCTTTTATTTCTTATTCTTGCAATTTTAATCTCTTCATCAGTTAAAAAGATAGAATAACATTTTGAAGGAATACCAGGGATAAAGAAGAAACCCAAAATAGCAGCTGGAATAGAAATACCAACTGAATCAATTAAAAACATCCATCTCCAACCTGCTAAACCACCTCTACCATTTAAATTTTTAAAAATAGCAGCTTGTAATAAACCGGATGTTACACCACCTAATAATTGACCAAAAAAGAAAAGACAAACACGAGAAGTAATTTCATCAGGTGCATACCAACTACCTAAAATATATTGAGATACAGGATAATAAGCAGCACCGAAAGCACTTAGAATAAAACGATAAGCTTTTAATTCAGCTAAAGATTTAGCTCTATAACAAGCAAAAGTGAAGAATGACCAACCTAAATCCATAAATGGTAAAATGATATGAGCAGGGTATTGTGGTAAAAGATACATAAAAGGTAATTGAAATACAATAGCACCTACATTTGAAATAGTTGAAGTATAAACTAAATCATTGCCTTTCATATTTAAATCTTCTTTCATATTTGAAACATAAGCATTTGTTAAATTACTTGAATCAATAGATTTTGACCAACATAATATTAAGAAATAAAACCCAATTAGAAAATCTAATTTGTAAAGCAATCTACGTTCAGCAGGACTATGAGTAGCATGAGAAGGATATAAGAAAGCGTACCATTTCTTTCTAGAATTAAATTTACTTAAACGGTATTCGAATTCATTGAAGAATGAATACCATTTTCTATTACATTCATCACGGATCTCAAATGGAGTTCTATCAATTTGTCCTTTACTCTCATCTAATTGAAGTACAACTTCGTTAACACTGTTTAATTTTTTTTTGTCATCATCAACATTTGAATCTGAATCGGAGATATTGATATTTTTGACAGTTATAACAGTATCATCTTCGGGGATGACACGAAGATGAGGAACCCAATTTTTAAACCTAAGCTGCATTGTTTTTTTTGATAATATTGATATTAATGGTTGAATTATTATAATTATAGTATAAATGAAGAGAATTAGAGTATGAATATTAGAAAAAAAATGCAGTTCAAAAAACAAAAAAGAATGAAATAATTGTCCTGTTTATATATCAATTTACATTGTTTTGAAACCCAGTTAACTTCTTCAAATCTCTCGATAAAAAAAAATTCTTTTCTATGACTGTTCTTTTTTTCTTCTTCTTCAATTACCAAAACAACTAAAGATGCTAACAACAATTAAATAATGGAAAAACTTTCTTAGCTTGAAATAGCAGTAGAATGGTCATGAATCCATAAGATAGGAGTTGAAGATTTGAGGGTTTCTTCGACGTTTCTGCCACCCAATTACTGTTGAACAACACTCTATTTTTGTACTTGTTGCGATGAGCTGCCAATTTGGAATGAATCATTTTAAAATGATTACAATTTTTCAGTGAAGGCTGGGTGCACGGATGTCTAGAGAGTCATGTGAAGATGATTATCTGCGTATGTGACAGCATCAGATAAAATAAATGTCATAAAATATCAAAAAAAAGATTGGAATTATAATAATGGAATGGTGAAAGTATATATATATATATATATATACGCCTATTTTATATGGTTGATATATAAAAGAAAGAAGAAGAGAGGGAAGATGAGACAAAAGAAGTCTTTTGATAGAATATATATGGTTGTGAGAAAAATAAAAAAAGTAATAAATAAAACATTTGAAGGAAGTTAGTTGTTCATAAAATCATTAAAATTATAAGGTAGGAGAAGAAGAAGAAGAAGAAGTAGAATATTCATTAAATTATTATTCTTTTTTATATTTGTCATTTGTATATGTATTGTCAATCATGAATAGAATTAAATAATTCACTTGTTGACGGTAATCTAATACTTCTATTTTGTTTTAAATTTGGAGAATTATTATCTTCATTTTTAATTTGATTATTATTATTATTTGCATTTGAAGTGGGACTTAGATTTAAATTCAAACTTAAACCTATATTATTATGATTACTGTTTGGACGAATTTTTGTTGTAATGGTTGGTGGTGGTGATTGTGATTGTTCAAATAAATGAGGATTAGGATTTGAATTTGTTGAAATGATAAAATTAGGGAAACCTAATGAAGAACGTCTTCTAGTTTCATTACGTTGATTTGACACAGGTTCATCATTTTTTATAATATTATTATTATTTAAAATATTATCATTAAACTTTAATGGTATTTGTGATGATATATTATTAGTATTAGTGTTTGTATTATCAAAATAATGTTTATAATTTAATGTGTTGATGTTATTGTTAATAATATTTTCTTTAAAATTGATGTTATTGTTATCAGTACTATTGTTAATAATATTTTCTTTAAAATTTATTGTATTATTATCGGTATTATTAATCGTATCATTTTCAATAGTAATATTATTATTTTGTTCATTAATATCATTAGTATTATTCATATCATAATTCATAAATCTAAATTTTTGTAAATCAGAATTTAATAAAAAGATAAAATTATTAAGTAATATAATTGAAGTATTATTATTAGTGAATAAAATTGAGATAAAATCATTATAAAAAGTAGTAGTCAAATAATGAATAATAATTGATGACTGTAATTTTAATGAAATTGTATTATCAATTGATAATAAATTTTTAAAAAAATTGAATAAATTATCAAATAATAAATTAATTGTTAATGATGTTGAATTATCAATTGAATTTGTAGTTAATTTATAATGAATATTGTAAAAAATGTATAATTGAAAAATGAATGAATTAATAAATAACTTTTTATTATTAATTAAAATATTATTATAATTATATTCATCAATTTTATTTGAATTTTTTAATAATGAATGAATAAAATTATTAGTTAAAATTAAAATTTTATTAATTTGATAATTTGATTCTTTATTTAAAAAATTTAAATTTAAATTTTTTTTCCAAAATGATAAATTTAAAAAATTTTTTGAAATTAATAAATCAATTGAATTAAAATTAAAATTTAAGAATATATTAAAATTTAAATTTGATAATAAAAAATTTTCAATACTATAATTATTATTGTTGTTATTAGAATTTGTATCGTCATTAGTTAGTGAAAGATAATTTAAAATATTAGTAAAATCATTAAAATCATTATTAAAAAAGAATAAATTTGATTTAATATTTGGATGTAAATTAATTTTTTTATTAAAAATATTTAAAAAATTAAAATTAAAATTTAAATTTGGATTAAGATAAAATTCACAATTTAAAGAGAATATTATAATTGAACGTAAAAATGGATCTAATAGAATTAAATTCATATTATTATTTTTAACAATACTATTATTATTTGATAAAAGTAACAAGTATTGAAATAAAGATAGATGTTTATTAGTATTTGAATTTGGTGAATTATTATTATTAGTAGAATAATTTGATGGAGAATTATTATTTTTTAATAATTTATGATTTAAGAACCATTTAAATAATAAAAAATTATTAATTAAAATATTTTCTAAATCAGTAGTATTAAATTGAAATTGATTTTGTTCAAATTGTTGTTCAAATTGTTCTTTAATCAATAAGGAGAAATTTTTAAAGAAGAACCAAATTTCATGGTTAGTATGACGTTTTGAAATATTAAAAATTTTTGCGGTCATTTTAGATAAAATAATTTGATAAAAATTTTTATTAATAATAAAGGTAGAATTATCATCAATAGATAAATTAAAATAAATATAAATGAGTATATTCATTGGTATAAATATTGATTGAAAATCTGAGAAATTTAATTTAATTAAATTCCAAATAGAAGAGAATAATTCATTTCTAATAGAATTGATATTATTAGTATATTTAGTATTTTTATCAGTGAAAGTAGATAACAATAAAAGTGATAGGATCAATAGATTAAGTTGTAAATCATTATTCATCATAACAATACTACTACTTTGTATATTAGATAATAACGGCAGTATTGAATGAATAAGTATATTATTATCAGATAAATAATTAATAGCTGATTGTAATGAATTATTATCAAATTGTGATATATCAACATTTAATAGAGAATTTGGTAAATTCATACTAATTAGATTTGGCAATAGTGTAGTGATACTACTACTACTAGTGCTATTATTATTATTATTATTATTATTATTAAAATTACCGTATTGGGAAATACCAGTCCCAAACTGGGTCATGTGACCGAAATCATTATTATTATTATTTGATAATAATAAATTAGAATCAATATCATTTAAAATAGTATTAATTTTAATCATTGAATTAATATAAAGATCATTATTTTTATTTTCATTAGATTCTTCAAATAATAAAGCACGATGTACAGTTTTAATATGTCTTTTAAGTAAATCTCTACGAACAAAATGATGATTACAGATAATACATTGAAATGGTTTTAAACCTTTATGTGACCTTTCATGTCTTGACTTGTGTTCTGACCTAGAAAAGGATCTATTGCAAAATGAACAGAGATGCGATTTTGTCATACTATCATATAATATAATTCAATTGGGGGGAGTTTCCAATTTTCCTCGAGGATATTTCAGAGTGACACTTATATGAGATCTAGCAGCAGAGGAGGAGGCGTCTTCAGCAGAACAACAAACAAAACAAACCAAGAAAACACTCTCCACCTATTGTCTCCCAATATATATATATACTTGGGTATAGTTGAATATCACCATACCCTTATAACATGAGTCGTTGTTGTTGTCTATCTGTGTCAAATCTCTCACTAATAAACAAGGCCCCTGAGAGACAACCGACCCGCGCTCTCTTCTGACAATTGCTTCCCCACAATTTTCTTTTCAACTCTGCGGGGTTCCCGGATCTGGGCTCCCCGCATAAGAACTGTGTGGCGCTACCTCCAGCATGCTGCTGCCACTTTCCACGTGACGTGCCATGCTTATCTCCGTGCGGTACGACGGCAGTGTCAGGATACTCTGCGACTCAAAGTCATAGTGTCGTTGTAAGCTGTGGGTATTGTTACTATGAGTATTATTGTTATTGATTAGTATGTCTTGCCTGTGTTCTTCGTATCTTGGAGGAACACTGGATCGTGTGCCAATCCTAGCTAATGGATGGGTATTATGATTCACAATCCTCCCGATCTCATTACCATCTCTACGACGGAATAATAGTTCTTTCTCCTTAGGTCTGAAATGGATCATACCACTCTTATTGTCTATTATAACTCTTCTAGCTTCTATTTTACTCTCTTCGACTATATTATCATTATATCTTGTCATTGCACTCAAATATATTAATATAGGTAATCTTACTTTAATTTGAAATTCACCTTGTTCTATTTCTGGTTTTCTTATGATTATTATTAATTCAATTACATGCCTTACTTCCATTATTAAATTATCATTCTTACCTATCTCAATATATGGTGTTATACTCTTTAAATCTTGTGGTAATTTTAATCCAACTTGTACATCCACTTTATCTATCATTATATCATCCCTTATACCATTCCATTGATTTATATTCAATTTATTCAATTTTTGTCTTTGTATGATACTTTCATCAAAATACTCAACTCCATTCCTATCCTTGATCATAAATAATTGTATCATCTTACAATTAATCCTTTGTATATTAAATCCTTTCTTATATGGTATCATCATTAACCGTATAGGTATGATCTTATCATTTAAATTAACTCCACGACTTTCTATACTTATATTATATTGTAATTGTCCACGTACATTATTCTCTAATATTACAGGATCACCAATATTCATATTATCATCACGAAATGTTCGAATGATTCGTATATATTCAAAATTACTTTGTATATGTTCACTACTCCTTTGATATTTTATATCTATCCTCATTGTATATAATATACTACCACTACCTAAACCCTCAACTGTCTCAGGTATATCATTTGGTAAATTTACACTAAATTCAAATTCTCCTATACTACCACTTTGTAAAAGATACTTATCATCTTCCCCTCCTCCGACATTACCCATGGTATTGATACTACTACTACTACCACTACTACTCACATCGGCTTGTGGTATCCATCGAATACCTTGCATCTTACCTTCTTTATCCACTAACAGATTATCCCAATTACATTCAACTATATCCCATTCATCATGTATATATGATGTTAATTTTTTTTGTAATTGTTGTTGTAAAAAAAAAATTTTATATTTACCTAATAATTTCATTTTAATATTTTTAATTATTATATTATCATTACTTGTTATTTTTAATCTACCAGTAAATGGTATTTTATCATTCTCATATGTGTTACCATATATTAATATAGTATTATTATACGCACTATCTAATTCAAATACACAATTTAGTTCTAATTTCTTTCTTTTAGGTTTAAAGATTTCCATATTGCAGTTATCTCTCTTCTAATCTTTCTTAATTATATATTTACATATATTATTGATTTACCTATATCTATCTATCTATAGATATCGATCTTTATAAATTAATCCCCCCTCTCCGATGCCCTATTGATGATGCGATGCGATCTAATTTCTATAAAAATATAAAAAAAAGGTATAAAAACAGATATAGTGTTTAACTCTTATTTAATCCCTTAATTGATGATATCAACACTTCCTTACAATATTCTTGTCTCTTATCTTTATCATCTTTAACATTACCATACTCTGATAATATCATCTTTATATCTTTACTCACTTTCTTACTAATTAATTCTCTACGTTGTGTTACATTTTCCATTAAATATTGACATAATTCTAAATCTTCATTTAATATTGTACTCATTACTAAACTCCTTGTTATTTTATCAATTATTTCTTTTTCATTTTCATCCTCACCTAATTTATTCATCATTTCATTATATATACTTATTGATGAATCAATTTTTTTATTATAACCATTTATTAACATTTTTAAACAATTAATATCATTTTCATATTTAATTCCAATTTCATTATCAATTGTTATATCTATGATCTCTTTACTTTTGATATCCTCTATTTCATATACATATCTATGCTTTAATTTTTCAAATTTTATCATTTCTTGAATTTCCTTCTTTTTAGAATATTCATTAGATATCAATTCATATTCATTATAATTATAAAACTTATACAATTTTAATAATCCAATTATAATTTCGCTACTATTATCATTCTTAGATACAATCTCTTTCGTCTTCTTTATAAAAGTTTCCTTCTCCACAGTAACTGATTTATCATCAATACGTATATCAAATGTAAACCCAGTTTCTTGCAATTTCTTGTTATCAAACAATCTCATAATTCTATTATATTCTTTTTCCAAATTTTCTTGAACTAATATCTCATTTTGATTATATTTTATTCTCACTATATCACCTTCATCCTCTAATAATGAATCCTCATTTTTATTCATTAATTCTAAAAATCTACAACATGTTTTAGGATTTTTTAAATTTAAAATTAAAAAACTTTGTGCTAAACTATAATTATCATAATCGTCTTTCAATTTTATTCCAATAGTGTCAACACACTCCTTTAATAAAGTAGTACAATTTGTTTCAATTAATACATTAAAGATATTCCCCTTAACATCCTTTGACAAAATTTTCTCTTTGCCAGATTCACTAATATTCTTTACAAGTATAACTAACTTAACAATATTATTCCAATTCTCTTCAAAATTATCTTGAGCTTGAGGATTTATTTTCTCTAATAGTTTTTCAATCATACATGATAATGCCATATCATCATATTCACCTCCTACTTCCAATTGATTCAACAAAAGTTCCCAATTACTTAAAACTCTTTCAGAATTAATCAATATCAGATTATTAAGTGCTTTTACACTGATCGGAGAATTCAATTTAATTAAATTATTAACAAGTCTTAAATTACTTCCAAATAATTCATTAGTATCTGAAAATTGTTCAATTAACTTATTTTGTGCATGAATAGCGGCATTCTTTTCAATCAATCTACCATCCAATAATACTTTGCTTATCTGACTCAATACAGTCAATGTAGATACTTTAGGATCCTTACAGGATGCCATTAACTCAACAAATTTGTTTTTTTCATCATTATTGTTCTTCTTAGATTCGGTGACTAATTGTTCCAATACTTTACCAATAAACAGCTTAGAGGGCTCTTTGTTCAAAGCTCTTATTGAAGAGGTAAATAACCTTCTTTGAATAAGATACATATGCCTTCCTTTAACATAAAGTTTTCACTACCAAATTTTCCATTCTTTATTACAACCACTTTCTTTACTAATTACTTTGCCCAGCTTTTAACCGCTTGGCTGTTTTTCTACCAAATCGCACCCAGAGGAGCCCTTCTAATTGCCCGATGCTCTCTCTATCTATTGGATACCATTACTAAGAGAAAATAGCACTTTAAAGGTTTTAGCAGTATTAAAATAAGGGTTATTCTGTCTGACCAATAATAAATAAATAGAAGAGTTACAAGATTGAAAATACTAGATTTCATTTATTTATAGAAAGTTACAATATAACAATCCGCTTATTTGCAATAAGGATTATGCTCTCTAAATTCGCATTAAGGTCAAGGAACTTCATCAGATTTAACCATTCTAAAGTGGTAGGTATCGATTTAGGTACAACCAATTCTGCTGTAGCAATCATACAAGATAATAAACCTTTTATAATAAAAGATCAGAGTAATAATAAGACAACTGTTCCATCCATAGTCGCATTTTCTAAAAATAATAATATTTTAATAGGTGAAAAGGCTAAAAATCAAGCATTAATTAACCCTAGACATACTTTTTTTGCTACTAAAAGACTAATAGGGCAATCATTAGATGCAAATTTTATTAAAAAAAATGAAAAAGATCTATCACTTTTGCCATATAAAGTTCAAAGATCATCAAAAGTGAATAATATTGATATAGTACTATCAGATGGCAAGGTTACTAATCCTACTACAATTGCTTCTCATATTTTAAATTACTTAAAAGAACAAGCATCTGAATTCACAAATTCAACTGTTAAGGATGCTGTAATTACCGTCCCTGCATATTTTAACGATTCACAAAGACAAGCTACAAAAGATGCAGGTAAATTAGCAGGTTTAAACGTTTTACGTATAATCAATGAACCAACTGCTGCCGCATTAAGTTTTGGTTTAAACTCACGTAATCTTAAAGACAATGAAAAACAATTGATTGCTGTTTATGATTTAGGTGGTGGTACTTTTGATATCTCTATTTTAGATATCGAGAATAACGTATTCCAAGTTATCGCAACAAATGGTGATACACATCTAGGTGGTGAAGATTTTGATAATGTGATAGTATCACATTTAGTCGATATATTTGTTGAACAAAATAGCTCTATTTCGAAAGAAAATATCCTACAAAATAAAGAAGTTTTACAAAGATTAAAGATTGCATCAGAAATAGCCAAAATTGAATTGACAAATTTAGATGATACAATAATTAACATTCCATTCCTTTATGAAAACTTACATTTAAATTATAAATTAACTGAAAAGAAACTTAATAAATTGACCTATCCTCTAATTGAAAAAACATTATCCATATTTAAGAAAACACTAAGAGATGCAAAAATATCAGATTATACACAATTGAATGACATTCTTTTAGTCGGTGGTATGACAAGAATGAAAGAGATAAGATCTGTTATTGAGGAAAGATTTAGCATTAAACCAAATACAACAGTAAATCCAGATGAATCTGTAGCATTAGGTGCCGCTATCCAAGCAGGTATATTATCTGGTGATATTAAAGATGTCTTATTACTAGATGTTTTACCATTATCATTGGGTATCGAAACTTATGGAGGTGCATTTTCTACTTTAATTAAAAGAAATACTACATTACCTATTAAAAAGACAGAATTTTTTTCTACCGGTGTTGATGGCCAAACTTCTGTTGACATTAAGATTTTTCAAGGTGAAAGAGCATTAGTCAAAGACAATTTCCTAATTGGTGACTTTAAGTTGTCAGGCATTGAGCCAATGCCAAAGGGTAAACCTCAGATTGCTGTCACATTTGATATCGATGTTGATGGTATCATTAATGTAACTGCCAAAGAAAAGAATTCAAATAAGGAAACCTCAATAACTGTAATTTCAAAGAACAATTTGTCAAATGAAGAGATTCAAATGATTATAAAGGAAGCTCAAGAAAATTTAGAAAGAGATGCAATGTTAAAACAAAGATTAGATTTATTAAATAAAGTGGATATTATGCTTTCAGATAGTGAACGCGTTTTTAATGGTCTAAGGGAAAAATTAGGCGATAATAAAGAATTCAATGATATTTTTAATGAATTAATAAACATGAAGGATATCTTGAAACATTTTAAGGAAAATAAGGATGATTTAAATTTGAATGTCAATTTATTGAAAAATGACACTGATGCTTTGCAAACTAAATCTCTAAAATTCTTTAAGGAAATTTCCAAGAAGGAAAAATTAAATTAACGTAAATTGACAAAGAAGTATTTTTTATAGACTACCTTATATACTTTCAGTAACAACTCATACATATATATTATACATATTCTTTATTTGCACAATAAAATCATTTTTCAAATATATATACCCTGTGTATGCTACTTCATGGACGTATATACTTCTTAAGTTGCCACGTACTTATCTATATATAATATATAAGTATAGTGTATATAATGAAAGGGTGGAAAAAGACCAAACTATTGTCATTAAAATTTGTCCTGCTTTTGTTACTCTGATTCTTTCCACTTCTTACAAATGCTTATTCATAAATCTTCTCTTGGTAAATGCTAACCAGAATTTGGATGGTTTATCTTGACCTTGAGCATAGACTCTTTCCAATAGTCTCATTGCTAATTCTTGTCTCAATTGTTGTATGTAAGATCTCAATAGTTCCATTGAGTTATGATCTTCTACTGGAACAGAATAAACTGCATTCAATGGGAAACCAGGGGCACCTGGCAATGAAAAATCTTCTAAAGAAACATTGGTTAAAACCTTTACTGCTTCGTTCATGGACATATTCATCTTTAATTGTGCTAGACATTCATTAATAAATAAAATGGCATAGATTAGTACTCTATCAGCTGGAGATTTAATTTCAAAATTCTTAAAGAAGGAATTGGCTCTAAATAAATCAAGGGCTTCATCAATTATATCATAATCAGAGTTTGCAGGGTATGCTGGACCTCTGTATTTAGTATTTAATGGCATGATTGTGAAGTTTCCTACCATTCTATCAACATTTGGATCAACGAGGAATGTAGAATGATAAGCCTGTTTTTACATTAGGGGAGGGAGAGAATATAACACATAGTTATAAAATATTGAGTTAGTAAACATGTAATTCAACAATAGAATGCATCATATGCAAAATTGGATAACTAGACTGGATAATCATAACCCTCGAGGACATCATCCCCTTTTAATAAAGTAATATCTTTATGACATCACGCCTAATCCTCCTGATTTGCAACAAAAAAAGTGCACAACTGGTTCATTAACATACTGGCATTGTAATTGATTTCTTTTAATGTATTGTACGTTTTCCAACTGACCTTCTAGCTCCAGAAACAACTCCCACTTTGAAAGGCTTAAAAGTCCCAATTTTTCAACTTTTAACGAACATTAAATTTCAATCCAGAAGGGATGCCGTCAAAAGCGATATCTGACGAACCCAAAAATTAAAGATCCAAGACGCGTTTAATTTTAAAAAACAAGCAGAGAGGTCAGCCAAAAAATACTGGACCATCCATCGCCTGGGAAGCCCAGATAACGATTGGAAAAAGGATATCGACCAAATATATAATCAGTGTTATTGTGTTCTTCTTATTGGGCGTTTAGCATCGTGGTAGAACAAACTTTCATCAAACTATCCTTGAAGCGACTCCTAGACTTATTAATTAGCAATTGAACAAGTCTAGTGTTACATTTTTATCACAATACTTTATTAATGCTAGCAGTTTCTTAAAGTATAGTATTGTAATATTTTCCTCGTTGCATTGGTATCTTTCTTTTAATTACTAAGCACATTTTCATTCATTTGACATACTTTATAGATCCAGGATATTAAGATCATTTATTTACTAACGGTGAATCCATTTTTTTTTTTTATTTTCAACATATTTTAATTCTCTCCTTTTTTGCATACTATTCATTTCAATTTATTTTTATTCCAATTTTATTTATCTTTTTTCCTGATATACATTTTTATTAAATAATGAACGGCCTTACTTCTGATTCACTACAAACTTTTACTGATATTTTTGATACTGAAAGAAAACAGGATTCTTTTCAAACGAACAATTCCAATAATAATAATGGAAATTTAGTTAATTCGTACATACCAGACAGAATAGAAAATATTAAAGCATTAAATGAGTATAACTCAGATAATATTTTGGATGATATTAATTTACGTTTCCATCATGGTTTTAACCATAAGACAAATAGCATTGATACAACAAACACGACTACCACTATGAGCAGCAATAATACTACATTCTCCAGCATATCCAAACAAACTTCATCGTATACAACTAGCAACATATCTCCATCTAAGAATAATATACCTATGACCAATCAGTCAACAAATGCATATCCTTTAAACTCTAATACAAATACTTTGCCATCTGTACCTCTCACAAATAACTTACAAGGACAAAATATAAAAAATTCATCAGATACAATTATTAGCACTGTACCACAAACATTACCTACTAATTCAAATAATCATATACCAGCATTGACAAAAACAGACAAGATTGTTAACCGCCCACCTATTCCTCATGCATCAACAGTCTCTGTCTTACCTACTGATAAACCAGTAAATCGCCCTCCAATTCCAAAGATACATAGCATTAGAGATCAGATTCCGGAATTGAAACCTTCTATTCCTCCTCATCCTTCTGCTTCTCAATTACAATCTGATCTTTCAAAATCTAAAATTGTTCAGCCAAAGGTTCACTATAAGAAAAAGCCATCTTTACCTCAATTATCAATTGGAAATTTAAAGAAACAATCAAGTAGCTCTTCTTCTACAAGTCCAACTGCAGCTGTCACACCAACCCAAAGTAATTCTAGAAAATCACCATTACAAGGATTTGGATTATTTAATAGATCGACCTCAAGAGATATTGGGGAAAATCCAAATACTTCTCCAAAGGCTAATAATAACAATAAAATCCCTCAAGGACAAACGTCAAGAACTCCATCTATCAATTCATATTCCTTGAAAAATTTCACTTCTTCATTACAATCAAAGAATACTAATTCTCAACGAAGTGCTAGCAGCCCAACAAACCCTTTCTCTGATTTTCATTCGCATAATAACAACTCTAATTCTAATACAGGAAGTGAAAAATTACCAAAGAGTGTTAGTAGCTCAAGTTTTTCAACTTCAAAGCATTTCCATCATATTATGAGTGGGGTTGGTGGAAATAGTTCTAGTACTGGTTCCTTAGGGTTAGGCTTAAAGACTAGACAGACATCTCCTTCTCTTGGACCTAAAAGATACACATCATCAACATCATTGTCCAGCCATATTCATTCCAGCCGTAGAACACCCTCTGTACTCAGTAATGCAAGAAATCCATATACAACCAGAAAACCCTTGGTATATCCAGCTATACTTTCTAAAGTTTCAAACAAATTTAAAAAGTTGATTCAATTAGGTGAACACAAAAAAGATGGTTTAGTTTATAGAGACGCTTTTACAGGGTCTCAAGCTGTCGATACATTGTGTTATATATTAAAAAATTCAGATCGTAATTTAGCTTTATTATTAGGTAGAGCTTTAGATGCACAAAAATTTTTCCATGATGTCGTTTATGAACACAGATTAAGGGATTCATCTAAAGAAGTTTATGAATTTTCAGATTTTTCAAGAATAATTGGATCAGGATCTATGGATTTAATATCAGGAGAAGCAAATACATCTACTTCCTCTTTGGATCCTAACGTAAGCATTACTTCTACATCAACAACTCTTGGATTTTCAAAACAAGATAAATCATTATTACCTTCTACATCTTTTGCATCATTAAATAGTGATGGCTCATCAAATTCACAAATTAATATTATGAACTCTCAAGTTATTGCCAAGGCAAATAAAACAAACAAAGTTTGTGGTGTGTTCACTTTATTATCTCATTGTTACTCACCAACATGTACTAGAGATCATTTATGTTATTCCATATCTTGTCCACGTCGTTTAGAACAGCAATCAAGACTAAATAATTTTGAACATCGTGGATTAAGAAGAAATATCTCATTAAACTTAGATGATGATGAAGAAGAAAAAACATCTTGGACAAGTTCTGTTCCTCAAGAGATATGGGAAAATTTATCAAAGAAAGAAATCAAGAGACAAGAAGCAATTTATGAAGTATTTATAACAGAAAAAAAGTTCGTTAGATCATTGGAGACTACAAGAGATACATTTATGAAGACATTATCTGAGACAAATATTATTCCTGCCGATATTAGGAAAAATTTTATCAAACATGTATTTGCTCATGTAAATGACATATATTCTGTTAATAGAAGATTTCTTGAAGCTTTATCAGATAGACAAAAAAGTAGTCCTGTTGTAAGGGGTGTTGGTGATATCATTCTCCGCTTTATACCTTATTTTGAACCATTTGTTTCCTATGTTGCTTCCAGACCATATGCAAAATATTTAATTGAAACACAGAGATCAGTGAATCCATATTTTGCTAGATTTGATGATGATATGATGAATTCTTCTCTAAGGCATGGCATTGATTCCTTTTTATCTCAAGGTGTTTCAAGACCTGGTCGTTATATGCTTTTAGTTAGAGAGATTATTAATGCATCTAATGAAGATAATGATAAGAGAGATTTAGAATGCTTAAATAATGCTATGACAGCTCTAAAGGCTTTTATGAAGAGAATCGATGTTGCCAGTGGTGCTGCTCAAGATAGACATGATGTGAAGTTATTAAAACAAAATATTTTATTTAAGAACGAGTATGTTAATATGGGTTTGAATAATGAGAAAAGAAAAATTAGATATGATGGTATTTTATCTAAAAGAGAAACACCTAAATTTGAAAGCTCATCATTTACTGAAATACAGTTTTATCTATTGGATAATATGCTCTTATTTTTAAAGGCTAAAGCAGTTAACAAATGGCATCAAAGAAAAGTCTTTTTGAGACCTATCCCACTTCCTTTACTATTTGCAGCAGCAGGTGAAGAAATGCCTAGTTTAAAGGGATATATTGGTTCAAAACCAGATTGTTCTGGTATTGTTGTACCAACTGATTCAATTGAAAATTCAAAGAATGCTATTACATTTTTCTATTATGCTGCAACACATCGTTATATGGTGACATTATATGCTGGCCAACATGCAGGTTTACAAACGCTTTTAGATAAAATCAGACAAGAACAAGAGAGAATCATTAGTGATACACATATGTTTAATGTTACAAAAATTAGCGATAAATTTTTTGATTATTCTAATAAAATCAATAGTGTTGTCTCTTGTGATGGTGGTCGTAAATTGTTGATTGCCACTAATTCCGGGTTATATTCAAGTAATATAAGACGTCAAGCTCATTCAGCTGGTAAAAAAGCGACTATTACATTTTCAACACCAATACAGTTAGTCCAGAAAAACAATGTTCAACAAGTTAGTGCATTAGAAGAATTCAAATGTTTGATAATTCTTGTTGACAAAAAACTTTATAGTTGTTCTTATGAATTATTTTCTGCTGGAACAAATGGTACTTCATATTTTAAGAAACATGCTAAAGAACTGATAAATCATGTTCACTTTTTTTCTGAAGGTAATTGTAACGGTAAAAAATTAATTGTATCAGCTCATTCTCATTCCATCAAATATTTTGAACTTGAACATCCATTACTATCTGATAAGGGAAGTGGTAAGAAGAGTTTAAAAAAGAAAATCATGGAAATATTTTTTGATTCTGAACCTGTTTCTATCTCCTTTTTGAAATCCCATCTTTGTATTGGTTGTAAAAGAGGTTTCCAGATTGTTAGTATTACTCAAAATGTTAAAGAACCATTATTAGATCCTGCTGATACTTCATTAGAGTTTGCATTAAAGGACACTCTGAAACCAATGGCTATCTACAGAGTCGACAATATGTTTTTACTATGTTATACAGAGTTTGCCTTTTTTGTTAATAACCAAGGTTGGAGAAAGAAAGATTCTGATATAATATATTGGGAAGGTCAACCGCAAAAATTTGCTATATGGCATCCATATATTCTTGCTTTTGATAGCAATTTCATTGAAATAAGACAGATTGACAATGGTGAATTGGTTCGTTGTGTTATTGCTGATAAGATTAGATTACTCCAAAGCAGCTCACAAGAAATTCTATATGCATATGAAGATAACAACGGGTTTGATACAGTGGCATCACTTGATTTCTGGGGTTAACCATGTACTATACATATCATCAACTTTCGAGGACCTACCATTATGTTCAAGACAAAAATTGCAAGATACCAAAAGACATTGAGAGACGATAAAAAAACCGACTCTATTTACTCCTATTTTTTTTTTTAATTACAAACAACCACAATGCACTTACATAGATTTAATTACATACAAATATATTTACAATTTATTATTTAATCACTTATGACCACTAGAATCATCTAATATACGATCAACTTTAACAAAAATTGATCAAAATCTTTATTCATAGCTTTACAAGATCAAGAATTATTATTAAATGGGGTCCGCGAAATTGAATATAACTAATTTGGCGGGCTTTCCTCAAGCGACGCGTTTCCGAAAATTTTCAAAATATTTCACTAAATAAACAAACAAAACACAGCATTCGAAGTTGGCCGAAGTGAGAGATGTAGAGAGCCTTCTTCTGCCCAAGATTTCTATCTTAAACATACCGAGAGAGGTTCCTGAATCTTTTGTATTCTTTTCTAAACTTTCGAGCAAAATCTGTTGCAAAAGTATCTTAGTAATTGAATTTATTTCTTTTATTTTTGATTAATTATTAAAAAAGTTATATTGAAAAATTTAGTTTAAAAATTGAATTGAAATAGTTTTCTTGTTTTTAAAAAGAAAGCCATTGTGTATCAATTTTCAGAATGAGTGACGTTGTTGAAAGTGTTATCGAGAGTATAACTACTCAAGTTGGTGCTGAAGCTACTGGTGTTGCTTCCACTGCTGCTGCTTTTGAAAAATCCTTTGCTGTTACCGCCAAGACTATTGCATCTGATTTACAATTCCATGTTCCATCTGTTGACCATCCATTTGGTATTGAATTATGGCCAATCTTTTCTCAAATTTTTGAACATTTTTCAGGTTATCCAGCTGAAGAATTTCAATTTATTTATAATAAGACTTTTATGGCTAATGGCTACCATGCTATGGGTGTTATCTTAGCTTATTATATTATCATCTTCGGTGGTCAAGCTATTTTACGTAAACTTGATGCTAAACCAATGAAATTTCATGTTGTTTTCCAATTACACAATTTAATTTTAACTACTATGTCTTCAGTATTATTTTTATTATTAGTTGAACAATTAATTCCAATGATTTATCATCATGGTTTATTCTGGTCTATTTGTTCTAAGGAAGCTTTTGCGCCAAGATTAGTTTTATTATATTACTTAAATTATTTGACTAAATTCTGGGAATTATATGATACCGTATTTTTAATCTTAAAGAGAAAGAAGTTATTATTCTTACATACTTATCATCATGGTGCTACCGCATTATTATGTTACACCCAATTAGTTGGTCAAACTTCAGTTGAATGGGTTCCAATTTCTTTAAATTTATGGGTTCATATCATCATGTACTGGTATTACTTTTTAAGTTCTTGTGGTATCAGAGTTTGGTGGAAAGAATGGGTTACCCGTTTCCAAATTATTCAATTCGTTATTGATTTAATTTTTGTCTATTTCGCTACTTACACTTTCTACGCTAATAAATATTTCCATGATATTTTACCACACAAGGGTACTTGTTATGGTACACAAGATGCTGCCGCTTACGGTTATTTAATCTTAACATCTTACTTATTCTTATTTATCTCATTCTACATTCAATCCTATAGAAGTGGTAATAAGAAAGCTCAAGCTAAGAAGGCTGAAAAGGAAGTTATTGAAAACAATGTTGCTTCTTCAGCTAAGGCTACTGGATCTTCTAAGAAGAGTAAGAAATCTAAGTCTAGTTCTAGAAAGGCTTAATAATCGTTAATATTATTTTGTTCCTTTTCAATAACACGTTGGTTTGAATGACACATATACCCAACAATTTAAAAAAAAAAACAATACTATTTTACATAGATAAAAACTTAAATAAAATAAACTATTCAAAAAATTAAATAAATAACCACGTCATACCTCATTCTATGTTTATCTTTTTTTATTGGTATATATATATAGTAATATATAAGTGTATTATAAGTGCATTGGTACAGTTATATTAACCGCCGAGGTGTTTTTGCTGAAAGAAGGAATCCGGCGCTCGGGGTGTGATTTAAATTTGTCTCTTAGTGCAGATCTCCAGCAAAGAATGCAAAATTATAAGATAACAAGGAGGAAAATCAAATCAAAAATACAAGAAACAAGTATTGTTTATACCTCACGTTATGCTATAAAGAATAGAGAATAGAGTTATATATTATTAGTTATTTTCCTATTAAACTTTATTTATGATTATCATGGTTACCAAAATAAGATTCAATGATAATTTCGAGAAAAGAAAAGAAGCCAATATAGATAAATCAACTGATGTTTTCTATCATAGATAGTATCACCAGCCTCTTCCCCGCCTATTTTACAGAATAAGAGATACTATTACTACAAACAAACAAACAAATAAATCGGTTTATTCTTTTTTATAATTTCAATTAAACCAGTTACGATGGACTCCGTAATTTATAACTGACAGGGTGCAAAATGTGGGGTTAAGAAAAGGAGTAATACAAGATAAGGCTTGCACTAACAAAGCAATGCCATAGGGACTATTAGCCGAGACAACACACACTTTTGCATGCATGGTATTATAATTTCATAATGATCGGTGATGAAATGGTGATTCGTTGGCCTCTATATGTATACTCCGAATGTATCAAGAGGGGCAGCCAGCAGTAGCAGCGGCGTTAGCCTTTCCCCAACAGGGCCCAGCTGATCCAACAGGACGAGTCTCTCGACTAGCGTGGGGGAGGGACAACAGTATTCACTCTCATACTGCTCTTAAACACACTGGCCAGAGATTGCTCCGAGCTCTGTGAACCGAGGCCCGTCTTGTTGGATCGATCCCAGCGGGCGGCTCTCCCAGTTGTCACAGTCATCGGCAATTTGTTCCGGTTAGAGGTGCCACAACGAGTTGAAAAGGTAATTGGAAAGCCAGACGGAAAAAAAGAGAGAGAGCAAAAATATCACATGACCGGCAGAAGGGTGCAGGACAGGGATTACTTTCTGCCATCGCCCAAACGCAGGAAAACACTCAAACTTCTCAGTGGGGATCATCGTCAAAAGTATTGAATTTTCCTGTTGATATAACATATTAGCTAATAATTAGCGTAGGCCAAACCATATATTAAAGGAAAGCAATATCGGCATCTCCCTCATCCTTATTGATTAAGTTAATAATTCCCCATATATTCTACAATTGGGTATTGAAAGGGCATTGGGAAATACGTTAAAGGGTCACATATTTGAGATCTATTTTGGTGTACTTTTAAAATTATTACTTTTTTTTTTTCTTTTACTTCCTTTCTATTCTGTACAAAAAAAAAAATTAGCCATTATTTACCCACTATTTTCTTTTTTTTTCTTTATCATTGTTTCAGTGCTTCTTTAATTAATAACGTTACCCACATTTTTGAGTAACTTTTTACAATTCTATTTTATTCCAGCCTGTTCTAGTGAAATAATAAAAGATCTATATCCATTATATGCTACCTTAATATCTTCTTACATTTTTTTTTGTATCTAGCAATTATTCCAATTCTTCTTTTTTTTTTTTTGATTTAATATAAACGATCCTAATCTTATCGGTAAACTTTATCTTTCAAGTATAGTCTGTGATATCTTTCCCCTCTTTATTATCGAACAATATCCATAGTTTCAATAATATTAAAGAAACCTCCAGAAGAAACACATATTTATATCAAATTTTAAAGTTTTTTTTTTTATTCAAATTTTTAAAAACAACGACAACAAATATTTTATTTTAATCCAAAAAACACACACATACAATACAATACAAAATTAAATTATTATAATGGATTCAGAACAATTAACTAGATCTTTAGATGAAAGGGATAACCCCATATCATCTGATCAAAATGAACATAATAAAAATGATGTTTCAGATCTTTTAAATAATGATGATGATATTAATAATAATAATAATAATAGTAATTTAAGTTCAAATAAAAGTTTACTTCATTCAACAATAAATTCAACTTCTACTTCACCACCTTTATCAATTCCAACTTCATTAAGTTCACAACATAATGGTGGTAATAACAGTAGTACTGAATCAACTAATAATAATTTTCAAAATAATAACAGTAATAACAATAAAAATTCATTAATATTAGGTTTAAATATAAATCAAAATAAAAATGTTAGTTTACCACCAATTTCATCATTTGATAGTCTTATTAAGGCTGCAGGTAAACAATATAATACTACTACAGATTCTTCTGGTCCATATAGAAAAAAAAATTCTTTATTAGATAGTTTACCATTAAATGAAACTGCATTACAACAAGGTAATATTTATGATATTACAAATACAAAACAAAATAATACATTTAGAGAATTACCAACTCCACATCAACTTTTTTTACAACATCCACAATCAACAAAATCTACATCATTTAATCAAATTCATCAATCGCCTACGTCTTCACCGTCTCCACCTTTAACTACTTCAAATCAAAATTCAATTATTAATCCTTCAACAATAAATAATGATTTATCATCAAAATCTAACAATAATAATACTAATACTAAAAATATTGATATTCAAAAACCAAAAGCTGTTACTAAACCACCAAAAAAAGCTGATACTGTTACTACCACTGGTGGTAGTCAAAAAATGAATAAACCAAGAAAGAAAAGACAATGTCCAATTTGTAATGGTTTTTTCGCTAATTTAACTACTCATAAAGCTACACATTTAACAGCAGATGAAAGACCACATAGATGTTCAATATGTCATAGAGGATTTTCAAGAAATAATGATTTAATTAGACATAAAAAAAGACATTGGAAAGATGATATAGAGAAAAAACAAAAAGATCAATTAATTACTGGACTACCAGAAGAATTATTATCAGATTCAAAAAATAATATTACAAGTAATAATATTGTACCAGATAATAGAAAAAAATATGATAAAATATCTAAAAAATCTGATATTGAATTTTCAAATATTTCACAATTAAACAATAATAATAACAATAACAACAATAAAAACCACAATAATAATACTACTCAAATTGAAGAACAGGTTTCTTCATTAATTTCTTCTCAATATCAACAATCATCAGATCCAAAATTCTTTTTAAATTCTAATAATATAAATGATAATATTTCACCAGAATTACAACATACTGATCACTTAAAATCTTTGCATAATATTAAAGGCACTTATAGATGCCCATATAATACACCACTTATTAAATTAGATATGGAAATGTATCCACATAAATCAAAACTTTTAAATTTTCAAACTTCAAGTTGCCATCAAACTGGTGTTTTCTCAAGATGTGATACTTTTAAAAATCATTTAAAAGCTTTACATTTTGAATATCCATCTGGTACAAAACGTAAAGATAGAAATATTTCACCAGGAAGATGTAAACATTGTGGACAAGAATTTCCAAATGTTGATGTTTGGCTAAATTATCATGTTGGAAAAAGCTGTGGTTACATCTATCATTGAATATTGTGGAAATTTATTTTTTATTATTATTATTATTTATGAAATTTGAATTCGAAAAAAATCAATCAAACAAACAAACTTTTCTATACAAAAGGTCAATCAATGATGCGATCATATATTTATGCCAATTTATGCCATATTCTATTTCATTCTCACGTTGTATACATTCAACAATTATGCATTAATCAATTTTTATTTTTTTTTTATTTTCATTATAATCCTTTTTCCTTTTACTAATTTTTTTTTCCTCCCTATATTAACGAGATCAAAAGTTACTTACGATTTAACATATTTTTACTTTTTTTTATCCATTATTAGCTTGCCTATTATAAAACTACTATTTCCATAAGAAAAAATAAACAAAGATGAATATCCAAACAATTATACATTTTTTATTTTTTTAAATAAGATCCATACATACAATAATTGTAATTTTCTAATAATGGCGGTATTAGTTTTCTTAATCTGAAATATTCAAATGCATTTTTTTTTTTTCTTTGCCAAGAGCATATTGGTTTAAATATATAAGAACTACAAAAAAATCATTGTCCATTTTTTTACTGTAACTTATTTCAAACACAAATGGTATTTGATATATCATTATGAACTATTTCTCCAAGATATGAAAAACGAAAAAAATTAAGAAAAAAGAAAATGGAAAAGGAATTATTTTAATATTTTACTACTGTACAATACATCCTATGTTTTCCAAAAAAATAAGGAACATTCTTATTACACGATATATTTTTATTTTCATTTTCACAAAATGTGCACATTTTTTTTATCAAAAAATATGATCCTTATTTTGCTTTCAACAACATTTTTCCTTCTTTTATGCTTCACTTCTCATAATTTTTATTTTTATTTTATTTCACTTTCAACCCACCCAAATTTTTAACTTTCACAAACATTTATTATTTTATTTGCTTTTTTTTCCCAAGACCCTTATATGTTTCACTTCCATTATGAATGAGTACGATTGTCAACGAATTATCCTTTTAGATTATTTGACAAGAAAATTCACATTATATCTTTTTATTAATTAAACAAAAAAAGATTATTTATAGACATGTACATACATTTGCTTGTATTATTTTTTCAATTCAATTTCACATATGCTTTCTGAATAAGTTGCTGCTACCAAAGCATCTTTGAAGATAATATTTATTATATAACACTTTTTTAATACATGAAAACAACACATTTAATGAATCAAATACATCAAAACTAAAATAATTTTTTTTATTATTCTTTATTTATTTATTTAATCTTTAATTTTATTTTATTTTATTTTATTTTATTTATGATTTTTCAAGAAAAAGTCCGAAAACATGCCCACTCTTTTTAGCGTACTTTATTAATAGAGGTCATTATTTATTAAAGAAAATATATGTACATGTCCAATATATATTATTATTAGAGAACAAGGAGAATTATTCTCTATATTGGAATAATATAATTAATTATTATTATTTTTATATATATCATATGTCAAGTATTTATATAGCTTTTAACAACAATTCAATTGTTATTCTCATTTATATCAAGAGAAATATAAGACACAAGTAAGCAATAATTTGCTTTTTGAATCAAGATAAAACTTTAGTTTGGTAGTTTTTTTTTTGAATTTATAATCCTTTTTCTGTCAATATATATTTGACAATGCTACTGTTTCTATATATAGTAGTTTTAATTGAATTTACAATAATAAACATCTGTTTATGTGATATCCAATTAATGAAATCAAATATTCAAAAAGTGATTACTTTCAATCCAATCGATTTACCAAATCAATTACAATTGAAAAAGTTCCCTCTTTCTTGGAAATATACAAATGAACCACCTTTTAATGAAGAAGTTATTAAATTTACATTTACATTATGTTCTGGACCATCATATGCTATAACTAGTTTTGCAATATTAGATACAATAGAACCACAATTAATTAAACATGATGTAAATGGTATAGCTAATATAGATTTGATGTTAAAAAATACATTTGGTACTGATGGATTTTATTACATTCAAGTTTACTCATTAACAAAAACTGGTTATACTATTCATTATTCACAAAAATTTGAAATGAGAGGTATGATAGGTAATAAAAAAGCAGATCAAAATTTAGCTGATAATAAATTATTTAATAAAGATGATCCTGGTGAGATTGATGATCAAATGGGAGACAGAAAAATCTATGATGGACCTCCATCAGAGATTATTTTGAATACTGTTGATATCATTGGATTACCATATGGTAAACAACATGGTGATATTAAATATGCACCGATGCAGACTCAACCAGGTAGTAAAATTACTAGACGAAGTTGGAGTAGAATAAATCCAACCAGTAAAGTTACATATTTCAATGCATGGAAGGAAAGAGAAATAGATGGACGATTAATTGTTATGAAACCAGCAGTTAAGACCACGATAACTCCTGTTAGAACTTATAAGACTGATTTGGAAGTAAATTGGGTAAAACCAGCATTGAATCCTATTGAAAATGGGAAAGCTTATCATCCAAGTAACAGGATAAAAAAGCCAATGATTATTGATACAGAGAAGTCGAATGAATTATGAGAAAGGAGTTCTAAAGAGACATAGAAAAATTGAAATAATAAAAAAAAAGAGAGAAAATTGCAGCAAATTATTATTGCTGTATATTTAGTTTATATATAAGAAAAACGTATGCGAAATATATTATTTTTTGTAATTTTTTTTTGTGGTTTATTATTATTAAATTTTTTCTTCAATTTTTTTTATAATAAATCTTTAATATATTTTTTTTGTTGTTTTATAGTTTTTGCTATTTTTTTATTTTATTTTGTTTCTATTAATACTCCTCGATCAATATTCTTGAAGAGTCTTTTTTATTGTCATTATGATAAGAGTGGTCGTTATTAATTATGGGATTTATGTGTGAGAGTGAAATGTGAATGAAACACTAATAAGTATGAAAGGGGCGGGGCTGTGGCTAGGATATCTATAGTTTTGTTTTGTATTTTTTTCCTTTATATTAATGTGTTAGCATGATGGTTTATTAGTATCATCATCACTTACGATGGCATTTTCATTTGATATATTATAAATATCACTATCACCTTCATCATTAGAAGAGATGGTAGTAATATAAGGAGGTGAATGCATTACAGAAGAAGCATATTCAGGATCTGAATCACCTAAAGAAGCTAAAAGTTTCTTCTTTGAAGGTAAATTTTTTCTATGTCCTGTAAATGATCTTGATCTTTGACCTGAACCACCAAAAGATTTTGAATTTGTAACTTGTTTTTGTAAATTATATTGCTTTTTTGACATAATAGTTAATTTTTTATCTTTATAAAATAATGGTTCAGTTTTATTATCATCATCTTTAATAAATGAAGAAATATCTATATCTGAATCAAATTTTAATAAGAAATCTTGATAATCTTTCTTTGTCTTAAATTCAACAAATACTATACCATTAAAATTTTTCTTCTTTTTATCTCTTCTTAACCTTATCTGATTAACATTATCATTAGTAATTTTATTAATAAAAATTTCTAAATCATCTTGATAATTCAAAACATTATTATTCAAAGTAGCAAAATCTTCATGTGGGAAATTACAAATAACAATAGTTCTTTCAATTTGATCAAATTTTAAATTTTTCTCTTTAAATGGA
Source organism: Yueomyces sinensis (assembly GCA_030581855.1). Taxonomy (NCBI): domain Eukaryota; kingdom Fungi; phylum Ascomycota; class Saccharomycetes; order Saccharomycetales; family Saccharomycetaceae; genus Yueomyces; species Yueomyces sinensis. The sequence continues at coordinate 206,572 of JAKTVU010000002.1, forward strand.
TGAATTCTTCTAACATTTTCACCATCTTCAGAGATCTCTAAAATCTTTGAAGTCTTCAAAACTTCAACTACTTTCTCTATAGGTCTGAATTTCTTCATTCTATTAAAAGTAGCTAAAGTAGATATAGGAACCCAACCATCGTTTTGTTCAGTCAACGAACGTAGAAACTTGTCATAAGGTAGGTTAAACTCAGAGAAGTAGAATTCCACTTGACGAAGACAAGCAGTACTAATCGTTGGAGTGAAGTTTATAGGTGTGAAAGAGTTTCTTCTTTGAGAGGCAGTATTGAAAGGAATCGTAGCCATCATGATCTGGGACATATCTTAGGATGAGGATGTTTTCTATGAAATATGGTTTGTTTTTAGACTTAGAAAAAAGCAACAGAACTGAACTCTTCTAACGATCTTATATCTAACCAGACGTACTCTTTAATACACAAACCCAAATGCAATACAGGCCTTTATATTTATATAAAATTCTTCAAAATTCCAGCAAATCATCCAATTTATCTAATTAATTAATTTAATTTAATTTAATTATTATTGGCTAATGACTCTTCTTTCCATTGATTGAAAACAACTCCCGAGAAAGTTACCCGCTCAAATCGCCACTATAAAAGAGAAACCTGAGACAATCGCTTATAAATAATTACAATTGATACTTGAAGATAAGAGAGTAGACAACTCTAAAACACGCGCAATGGCTTCATCGAAACCTACCAGCTGGGCCCAGGCTGCAGCCAAGGCCTCCCAGCAGCCTGCTGACGATAAGAAGCCGAAACCCGTCCACAAGACCAGTAGCAGCTTCAACAGGACAGAGGTGCGCTCTCTGCTAGCACAACAGTTTGCCGCTCACTCCCAGGATGCCCAGGCTTTGGTGGTGCAACACACTGCTACAGAAGGTGCCTGGGGTACCGTGGGTTCCGGCAAGGGCAAGAATAAGAAGTATTCCTACTTGAACGAAGTGGCAAAGTCTTTGAGACCCTAGATGAACCATTCGTTCTCGAGTACACGATCAATTTGTATAATGATAAACACACCTTCATGAACACAATATACAACACACATATATATATGCATGTATAACTAACTACCTTTACATCTAATTCTCTGTATAAAAACAACAACTTATTTAACTTTATTTATATTAAATTTAACGCTCCCAACGGCGCTATCAAAAACAGCCTCTTTGGGCAGATAATATAATAATAAGATAAAGATGATGAGTCAACGAATTTATCACAAGATATATCAATAATTATCAGTTATTCTCCTTGTTTCAGGATCTGGTTTAGAAATAAGTATCCAAACATATATATTGCTACTCAGATTGTGCATTAATAAATATCCTTGGTTGCTAACCCTTCCTATCAGTCAGTACACACACTCTCAGAACATCATAATTCTAATTATCAAAAAAAAAAAGAAATATAAAACTATCACACGATATACTTACGTTTAATATGCCCTCTAAATTAGAAAGAAATCTTTCACATCATATACGCCACTTCCTGCCGCATGTCTTCTCTCACACTACTATTTACCGGCTTTCATATATTATTGCTTTATTAACTGCTATCACTTCAGGTTTTATATCTCTGATATCATTATTTTCTATCCCATGGCAGACTCATTTGTATTATACTTCGAAACAGATTAATACCATTGCAAGTTGGACTATGCTTGGTATGTATCTGACCCCACCATTTCTAGGTATTATGGCAGATACTCATGGTCCAATCACTCTTTCATGGTTATCTTTGATTCTTTTCGTACCTTCATACGCTTACACATCTTTTGCATTTAATCATCCAAGTTCTATCTCTTATTTATTAACTATCATATGTTTCATTAATATCGGTATCGCTACAAGTGCTTTATATTTTTGTGCTTTAATCACTTGTGCTAAATTATACCCTGAAAGAAAATTATTAAGTATCAGTTTACCTACTACCTCTTATGGTATCTCCTCATTAGTAGGTTCACAATTGTTAAGATACTCTTGGTTTTTTAATGGTAGGAGTTATTTAGATCTGAATAGAGTTTTCTCATGGTTTAGTTGGATCTATCTGATTATTTGCCTTTTAAGTTGGATTGCTACTAGTTTTATTACTTTGTTAAGTATAAGAGAAGAAGAAGAGAGGAAAGTAAAACAAACATCAAGCACATCAGTTTTAAATAATAATAACAACAATGATGATACTATTTCAATAATATCGGATTCAGTTTTAACTATTAATGAACGTACACCTTTAGTACCCGTCCAATCTAAAGAAGAAGCTACATATTATTTAAAACAATTTTTAACAGATCCTACTTCTTATCTTTTAGCTTTATCAATGTTTTTATCATTAGGTCCAATGGAAATGTTCGTTACAGATATGGGATCATTAACTGATTTATTAATTGATTCAAATGATAATACAAAATTAAGTGCAGAACTTTTATCATTTTATTCTATTATTTCTACATTTATTCGTTTATTCACTGGTATTTTAACAGATTATTTTATCAAAATTCGTAAATCACCAAGATGGATCTTATTGTCATTCTTACTTTTAACATTTTTTTCACAATTTTATATTTTAATTTTAACAAATTATTATCCAAATCATAATTCAATTAAAAATTATCATATTTTAATTATGGGTGGTTTAATGGGTGCAAGTTATGGTGGCATGTTTACAATTTATCCTACAATTGTCTTATTAAAATATGGTCAAGCTCATTTCGGTACAGTATATGGCTCATTAATGACTTCACCAGCATTAGGTGCTGCTTTTGCTTGTATGATATATGCACATATTTATGATGCAAGATGTTCTTCTGATTCATTGGATACAAGTAAATGTATTGCACCAATGTACAAGATTACTACTGTTCAATTAATCTTATCACTCTTTTTAACAATCACTATTTTAAGAATTTGGAGACATAGAGAGATTAGAAGATAATTCTTTTATCTAAACATTAAAAAAATTATTTATTTTCATTTTCATTATTATTTATTACATTTGATATTATTCCATTATTATTTATTAGACATAATTTATATATATTTCTGACTATTCAAATAACAAATTTGCACAATACTTCACACCTCCCTTCAAATATATATAAATATATCATAGATGTATACTATATGTCTATAGCATACCTCTATACTTTTCTTGACGTCGCAATTTCTTCATTTGTCTTAAATTCATATTTACTGTCGCTTGACATATAAAGGCAAAACAAGATACATACTTCACATTCCAACCTTTGAATAAAAACCATCAATTGATTTCATAGTTAAATTAGAGTGACATATCAACTTTTATTTCATATATGTTTATCCAGACATTATTACTGCAATATAATATCTACAGTTATTATTTAATATATCGTTTTCTGTCCAAATATCACGAAGCACGACGACCCAAGAAGCTGCCGACGTGTCGACAAGAAAAGTTTCAGTGAAACTGGATCTTTTAGCAACAACGAAACACACAAACTGGCTGTTCAATTGACAAACCAATCAAGACCATTTACCATTGCTAGTTGTTATTTAATATAAGAATATTCTCGAAAGAAGTTTTGTTGTTTTTAAAGACGAATTTTGGTTATATAAAACGAAATATTCAGTACACATAGCTTTCCTAACGTGCCCTCAATTGATTATACTGGTATACTAGATAATAGACATATTTCTTAGTTATAACTACTTTATTTTTTTTGCTTTTCAGAGACAGTATTATATTTTATCCTGCATCAATTGCTCACTCAGATTAGTTCAATTCCCTCCACCATATATCCTATCTCACCATGTCTGGCCGTATCATAGACCTTTTCAAACCATTCAAACCTTTTCTACCTGAAGTCATTGCTCCACAAAGAAAGGTTCCATACAACCAAAAGTTAATTTGGACTGCTGTTTCCTTATTAATTTTCCTTGTAATGAGTCAAACCCCTCTATATGGTATCGTTTCTAGTGAAACTTCCGATCCATTATATTGGTTACGTTCTATGTTAGCTTCTAACCGTGGTACCTTAATGGAATTAGGTGTTACTCCAATCATTACTTCATCCATGATCTTCCAATTTTTACAAGGTACTCAATTACTACAAGTTGATATGACTAACAAAGAAGATGTTGAATTATTACAAATTGCTCAAAAAGTTTGTGCTGTTGCTTTAACTTTCGGTCAAGCCGTTGTTGTCGTTTTAACTGGTAACTACGGTGATCCAAAATCTTTAGGTATTGCCATTTCTTTAATTTTAACTTTCCAATTGATTTTCGCCTCTTTTATCGTTTTCTTATTAGACGAATTATTATCGAAGGGTTACGGTTTAGGTTCCGGTATCTCTTTATTTACCGCTACTAACATTGCTGAACAAATCTTCTGGAAAGCTTTTGCTCCAACTACTATTAACATGGGTCGTGGTACCGAATTTGAAGGTGCTGTTATCTCTTTATTCCATTTATTAGCTGTTAGAAAAGATAAGAAGCGTGCTTTAGTTGAAGCTTTCTACAGACAAAACTTACCAAACTGTTTCCAAGTTTTATCTACTTTCTTCGTTTTCTTCTTTGTCTTATACTTACAAGGTTTCCGTTATGAAATTCCTGTTAGATCTACTAACGTTAGAGGCCAAGTTGGTACTTACCCAATTAAATTATTTTACACTTCTAACACTCCAATTATGTTACAAGCTGCTTTATCCTCTAACATCTTTTTAATCTCTCAAATTTTATTCCAAAGATTCCCATCTAACCCAATCATCCGTATGTTAGGTGTCTGGGGTGTTAAACCAGGTTACCAAGGTCCACAAGTTGCTTTAAGTGGTTTATCTTACTACTTACAACCACCTCTATCTTTCTCTGAAGTTTTATTAGACCCAATTAAGGCTGTTGCCTACATTGCCTTCGTTTTAGGTGCCTGTGCTATCTTCTCTAAGACCTGGACTGAAATTTCCGGCTCTTCTGCTCGTGATGTTGCTAAGCAATTCAAAGAACAAGGTTTAGTTATTAACGGTAAGAGAGAAACCAGTGCTTACAGAGAATTAAAGAAAATTATCCCAACTGCTGCTGCTTTCGGTGGTGCTTCCATTGGTGCCTTAGCTGTTGCTTCTGATTTCTTAGGTACTCTAGGTTCTGGTTCTTCTATCTTAATGGCCACTACTACCATTTATGGTTACTACGAAATGGCCGCTAAAGAAGGTGGTTTCTCCAAAAACTTAGCTTCTGGTGTATCAGAACTAATGTAATAAGTTTTCATACTAATTGAAAATTAAAATACAAAAATGAATATAGAAAATTTACAGAAATTTACCTCAATTTTTTTCTTTTTAATGCATCTAGGTTTTTTTTCTATATTTCATTTTTTTTTGTTAACTATTATTCTATATGTCTTTTCTATTTACAATTTTGCTTTTGCTAATTAAACTAGACACTTTTTATACTGATAAATAAATATTTAACCCCTTAATAATTCGTAAACTCTTTAACTTCAAAAAGGAATTGACTCTACTCTAGTATTTTTAGGGAACCCACAAATAAAAATTTGCTGAACAAGATATTATAAAAAACATACATTTAATAAATGAAGTATGCAGTATAATTTAAAAGTGGAGTATTATATATCTCAATTATTGTATAATACCATTATAAGTATATATAAATATATATTCATGATTTTCTAGTCTTTCGTTAGAGTCTCTAATATCACATCTAAACAATTATCAACTTCTTCAATGTTCATATCTGTACCTTGACTAATCATTTTACGATATTTTTGAGTCTTATCATTATCTATAAGTTTATTTACAATTTGATCAATCTTTTCATTTTGTGTTTCTTTTAGAATTTTTAGCTGATTTTCTAACGAGCTTTCATCAACTTGATCATTATTGTTAATTTCGTCTTTATGATTATTAATATATTTCATTATGATATTATTTTGTTGTCTTTTTTGATTATCTTTATAATCACTTATTAACTTTGATGTCACAGCTTCTAAATTATTAGAATTATTTTGACTTGTTTCTAATGCTGAATCAATCTCTTTCTCAGAATTAATTCCTAACAAAACTAAAAGTTTTGATTTTACGTTATCAATTGATCCCTCTAATGATTTCAAAGATTTCTCTAATCCTTTCAAAGTTTGCTTTTCCCTCTTATATTCATCATTGTAATCCTCTGCTAGTTGTTTTAATTCCGTAACCAATTTTGGTATTTTCTTTGATAATATAGTAGCAGCTTCTGATGGATATACTAAAAATTCAACAGCTGCAGGAAGAGGGGTTGCACTCATACTATCATGCACATTTCTAATATCTAAATCATTTTCTGGATTCTTCTCTACCATTTTATAATGCTCATTCATAATTTCTGCTGCAGTTTTATTTTCCTTATTAAGTATTGTTGTTGATGCACCACTCTTTAGAAGTGTATTGTAGAAGTTAATATCGCTGTTCATGGCAGTTATATGTAGGACGGTATTCCCATCTTTATCCTGCGTATTTAAAAATTCTTGTATTCTATATTGTGGATGTATATCTTTTATCTTCGATAAGACTTGATTCAAATAATATACAGCGGATGGAGTAGTAGATTTTCTTTGTATAATATGGAAAAGAATAGTCTGGTTATTGGAATCTTGATCAAAAGCTATCTCTTTTAATAATTCAAATATTTTTGGGAAAGATCTTCTTGTATAACTATTGTGAAATTTGACACTACGCATTAAAGGTGTCTCACAATTTGTATTCAATGCTCTATTGTTCGCACCAACATTGTATAAAGCCTCTGCAATAGAAAGTATACCCATTGCACATGACCAGTGGAAGGCAGTATGTAATTCAGGATCAATTGGGGCATCAATATATGGCGCACTATTTGGAGGTGGTGATACTAGTTCTATTGGGACTGTTTTCATGCTTCTAGTATCATTTGAAGTAAAATATTCTACCAATTTGGCAAGATAGTCATTTACTTGTTCATTAATTACAGATTCCTCTATTTTCACATTATTAGAAAAACGTGGCATGATTGATGCAACTGGTGGTGATGTACCTAAATTATGAGGATATCTTGGTGTTGTAGGAGTAGCTTCAAGAAGCTGAGCCGAAGGAGGAGAAGTTGGTAATGAAGGCGAAGAAGGTACCGATGATATGTTATCATATTGTGTCCCATTTATCATCGATGTCTTTTGAGATGGATGAAACTGATATTTTGTTTCATCATTTTGTCTCATATTATGAGCTGTACCATGCATATTTACGATATTATGCGAATTTCCTTCCACTAATATATCATGAACATTGTGAACATTGATGTTATTTTCAGATGCAAAAGTTGTTGTATCTCTCATACTAAATGGATCTTCATATACATGAGAATTCATCTGTTCTACATCACTTGAAAGACCATCATTAATATCAACTTCTTTAAATCTTGCATCATGTTGAAAATAAGGTTTCTCTCCAAGATCAGTTAATCTTGAATTACCTAAGGTTGGCAAATGATTATGTATAAATTGCTCAGGGTTACCCGATTTTTGATAATCTAAATCACTTTGTGATTTTTTCATAGAAGCAGGTGTTCTTCTTTTATTAGTTTGAGATCCAGGTTGTAATCTACGCTTCCTTTTCGGTATACCTTCACTCATGTCTAAAGTACTATCATTATTTTGTGAAATATCAGTTTGTGTAACATCAGCAGTATTATTATTGTTCTTTTGATTGAATAGAACCGAAGTACTAGCACTTTTCATTGCTTTCCTTTTAGCTGTATCATTTCTAGATGCATGATGATGCTTTGGTGCAGGTGGAGGGGAATTTTGACCATCTAGTTGAACATAATTTAGCAATGGTCGTATCTCTTCATAAACACCAAACTTTTGAGCTAATTTAATGGCAATTTCTGTTGGAACCCAAGTACCTTGATATTTACCAAAACCACCTTGAACTTTTTCATGAACATCTTGAATTACTTCTTTTTCTAATATTCTAGTTCTTTTAGCCTTTGGAAAATTTGCAGCTTTTAAAATATGTGTAGCATTTACCCAACCATCTTCTTTTCGTTTCATTATGGAACCTGTAGGATGAATGAATTCATATACATTTACTCCTGAATATTTTGCAGAATAGATCTGGCTAGACATAATGGGCAGTATTTTAGAAGAGAGAGAATAATTGAAATAATAAATAAATAAATTTTAGGAAAAAAATACAAATAGAATCTGAATTTTATAGTTCAAAAAAAGATATTTTCAGATCTAATAATTAAGCCACTTTTGAATGTAGAGGTATCTTATTTTTTTTTTTCCAAAATTAATTGATCCACCAAAATCTATACAATATGAAGTTAAATTGAAGGAGAAAATAGAAACTCAGAACGAATATAGCAGCAACAAGTATCAATAATACAAATCAATATGACGTCTATTAATATTCTTGAGGGAAAAGAGGTGTTTCAAAATCTTGGGATCAATCAAATACAACGCTCTCGAACAAAAAACTGCGATTACCACTCAATGTACTTTTCAATTGGATTCTGAATAATTATGTGACTTGATACCATCCAAGATCTACACAACTGAAAAATCTATCTTAAATGAGTCCTTCTCTCTTGTATCAAATAATGGTGTCGTTTTGCGATGTTTATCAAATTAACTACTAATTGTTTACGCTTTAAAGACGGTACCTGGAAAGAGGTGTCTGCGTTTAACGACACTAATTAATATAAGTCATTTGAATATACAATATATATTTATATATATTTAAAAGAATTAGGTTAAATGATAGAATAGCATTAGTGGTTTCATTATTAAATTAATTAGTTAAATTAGCAATAAAAAATAATAAATATTTATATATAATGTGTTTGTAGTTCCATAAGCTTTTGATCGTCTATTCTAACAAAGCATCCCGTAATGCATGAATATCAGAAAAAGAGAAACCTAGTTCATTTCTGAAAAAAGTCTCAGTATCTGTGTATATTTCATTAAATTGATCGATAAATAATCTCATTACTTCATAATCTGCAGCTACTAGCGATTGGAATATTGTCTGAGGTGTAATTTGACCGTTGTATATTAATGTTTTTACTGCTTGTGTATCAGGAGTAGAAGGTTCAGTGTCTTCATTATGTTCATCTTTCAATATTGCATAGTATAAGTCAGAAGTGACTTCAATTTTCTTTAATAGATATTCTTCTGTCTTTAAACCAAATGTAGTTAATTGATATTCTTTGGCAATTGTATCGTCATTAACGCCTAAAATTGATAATAATAACATTGTTAAAATACCAGTTCTATCTTTTCCTGCTGTACAATGAAAGATAATAGCATTTTCTGGATTAACTGAACCATCTATGATATAATTAAAGAATTTTTTAATTGATTCTATTGAAGAACGTAGTATTTTAATATAAATATCTGGATAATTAAATGGTGAGATTAATAATGACTTAAATTGTTGTGGTAAAGATTCTGGTGATAATGGTTTATTATTATTAAATGGTAAATTTTTAATATAATTACAATTATCAATTTGACCATTTTCTAAAATTTCATTTTTTGATCTTAAATCAAATATTTTTTTAATATTTAAATCATTTTCAATAAATATTTTTGTCATTGGTGTCATACCAGACATATTCGCTGATCTATAAATACAATTTGTTTTAACTCTTAATTTTGGAAATTTCGTATAATAACCACCTATATCTCTAAAATTTGATACAGATGAATATTTAAATGGTAATGGATATCTTGGAATTTTTTTAAATTTTCTTAAAATAATATAGTTATTAATAGATGGTGTAATCATTTCATTTTTTCTAAAAAATGATTTTAATTGAAATTCATCAGTAAAATAATTTTTAATCAAAAGTTTAACCAAATCCATTGAATAATTAACCTTACCATTACATAATGATAATTTAGAGACATTATTATCATCTTTTAAACCATAATAATTATGATCTGCATTAATAATAACTTCAGAATAATGATTAATTTTAAATTCATTAAAAAGGTTTGAAAATTTTGATAATGCATCTAATGGTACAATTTGATCCTTTGAACCGTAACAAGATACAATATTATCAACATTTTTATTTAAATTTGAACAAACTTCTTTAAGGTTAAAATTACCTATACTTAACAATTCATTCAAATGAATGGGGACTTCTTCTAATTGACCATATCTTCTAACTAATAGAGTAACATTTTCCAAATGTTTTAAACTATGCTCTTCTTCCTCATCGTCATAACGCTCTCTATGTAATTTTTTTAAGAAACCTTCACCATCGAATCTACCGGAACAGTTAACTAAGAGTGGTATTTTAACATTAGAAGTAGAAGCCCAAGCAAACATGATTAAAACACCTTTTGAATGTCCCACAATACTATTTAAACTTACTTTATAAGGAAAAATTGTTGAAAAAGAATCATCATATAAATTATTTTTATTCAAACAAAAATTAACAATAGAATCTAAATCATCAATATCATCATTAATAGTACGATTAACAGAGGTATGGGTTTCAGAATCACCACAATTTCTAAAATCGAAACGTAAAACGAATTTACCTAATTTAGCTAATTCATCAGCTAATAATGGTAAAAAAGTAGAATTCATATGAGCACCATGACCATGAACTAATATTATTAATTGATGTGTTGGGAAAGAATATAAATTTTGATTTATAATTCTTTCATGCTTAGTTGGATATAGTGCTAAAGAATATGGTTTTGATAAAATAGCAGATAGACCATTTTCTGAATGAAATTTATTTGATTTAATATTAAGGTAAGTTTCATTTAACCGTAATTTAATATGCGAAGGGGGAGGTATAATAGCAGCACTTATACGATTATCAAGTCTTGGAGGTGGGGTAGAATCTGAAAGGGAATCATCCATTGTAATAATAATAATATAGTGAAAAGTATTATGAAATCAGGGGTGTAATATTTTGGGGGCAGGTAATGACTATAAAGCACTATTATACAATCAACTTACCTATATATATAACTGCTTACAAAAGACCATTCCAAATAAAACAATTAACTAGCTAAAAGTTTTAGATGTCATACAAACTTATATACATTTCTAGTGTAAACATATTAACTAGATCTGGGGAAGAAGCCCTCTCCACAGATCAACGAGGACCATTGTGAACCGAGGCGGACATAAAGCACAAATCGGCAGTGGAGTTAACGAACCATTGCGAGACTGTACTTTTGTCAATTGTGTGTCATCTGGTACCAGCTTTAAGTATCTAGTGGTACTATAATCAACTGAGATTCGATTATTTATTAAATATAAGTTTAAAATTAAAATATCAATAATTTAAAAGTTTCAATATTTTAAAGATCTTTAATTTATTCAATATTTAATATAAAATTTAGTTTCTATAACAACAAATCACGTGCATATTTCTTTATGGCTTAATTTTCTTTCAAGAATTCAGAAGGCAAAGAAACTTGAAAAACTGGAAATAAAGGATCTAGAAAATAGAGATTCTGGTGTTCTTGAACAAGAGTTTTGTTTGGTATTTCTTAAATTTAGACTATTGTAGATTGCACAATTTAATATAACATAATTTAAAAAAAAAGAGAGTTTTTTTTATGTTTTAAAAATGGCCTCAGTAGCTTCAGATCCGTATTTACAATTATCCTCTAAAGAAGTCGTTGCCTTGAAAAAAGAATGGGCTTACGTATTGAATTCTTGGGGTAATGATACTTTCGACATTGTATCTGTCATTGATACTTTATCCGGTGCCAAGACTCCTACTTCTTCTTCTGCTACTTCTTTAAACTCTCAAAAGGATTCAACTAATCATAAAAGAGGCGGTGGCCTTTTTGGTATGCTTGGTGGTGGTAGTGGTGCTAACGCTGCTGAACAAGATCCTACTAAAGATTTGAATAATCCTAATAATGTTGTATCTCATATAAAAGATGCAATGGATGGTACAAAACCTGATGTTATTAAAGATGGGTTTTGGAAATTATTAAGAAATGCAAACCCAGATAAAGAATTAGTTAAATTCTTAAAAGCACGTAATGATCCTGCTAAAGCTTCAATCGCATTTACAAAAACTATTAGATGGAAAACTGTTGATCATGATATTAATGATATTATTATGAAAGGTGAATATGGTATCTTTAAAAATAAAGAAGAAGGTGTAATGAAGAATTTAAAATTACAAAAAGGTTTTATTATTGGTTATGATAATAAAAATCGTCCTGCTATCTTAGTTAGACCAAGATTACATTCTACTTCTCATCAAACTCCTGAAGAATTAGAAAAATATGTTCTTTTAATAGTTGAAGAATTACGTTTATTCTTTAGAGATAATTTATCAAAAGCTTGTCTATTATTTGATTTATCTGGTTTCTCTTTATCTAATATGGATTATACCGCTGTCAAATTTATTATTCAAGTCTTTGAGACACATTACCCTGAATATTTATCCGAATTGATCGTTTATAATCCACCTTGGGTATTTAGTGGTATTTGGAAAGTAGTTAAAGCTTGGTTCGATCCTGAAGTAGCTGGAAAAGTTAAATTTACATACAATTATAAAGATTTATTAGAATTCTTTGATGAAAGTCAAATTCCAGAATATCTTGGTGGTGGTTTTAAAGCTGAATTAGATAAATATACACCACCTGATGGTTCTCATGATGAAAAATTAAAAGATAAAGAAGGTAAAGATGCTTTAATTACCAAAAGAAATCAATTGATTCAAGAATTTACTACTACTACCGTAAAATGGATTCAAGCTACTTCTGAGTCTGAAACTTCTACACTTTGGAAAGAAAAATTGAAATTAGGGGAACAAATCATGGATAATTATGTTCAATTAGATCCTTATGTCAGATCAAGATCCGCCTACGATATTAACGGTAGATTGAAAGTTAGTGATTAATTGATTGAATACATATCTTATCATGACATAACAGATGAAACTTTGTTTGGAAAGTCAACTGTTAATAGTTTAGTTTTATATTGTCAAAGGATACATAGATTTTTGTTTATAGGCTGCTAATTTCAAAGAGATTTATTGAGATCTCGGAGTTTTTAGAATCGCGAAAAAAATTTAAAAATTTAAAAACAGTATTAATTTTTAGATAGAGATTTCAAATAATCTATATTTTATAAAGAACTAGATATATATACATATTATCTCAACTGCTGATAACAAAAAGTTTGAATGAGTAGTCTTCGAAAGTCAATAGAGTATATTCTATCTTCTAATGCTTGGTCTCCCAGAGAAACACTTCGACAACATCTAGATGTACTTCATGAAAAAGCTCCAATTGAAGGTATCCATAGTAAGCAATTGCACCCCTTGGTAGAATACCTTTGTACTTCAGATGCTATTTTAACTGATGAAAAAGTTTATATTGTTAAATATTCTTTATTCCCAAATGATAGAGTACATATTTCTCTTATTATTAAAATTATCAGATATTTAGGGACTTTCTCCATTCTTAATCCTGAAAAAATTTCATGTCCAAAAGAATTGCAAATATCCTTTTGTAATTGGATAATACATATTTACCCTTTGATATATGGTGTAGATGATACTTTCGATATTAGTTCATCATGGTTACATTTATGGTGTCATGATTTCATACGACCTCAGATGACTTGTTTAATTATATGGTCCAGTTTTCCTAATTTTCGTTTAGATGATTGGAAATTCAATATTTTAAAAAATATTAAACAACAAAATATGGATGATTCAGATTTGTTGTTATATTATTTTAAATTATTGAAATTTTTTGATAGGAAAAGTATCAATTATAATACAAATTTAGTTCACGAATTACAATTATTAGAAGATTCCTCTAAAGTATTGGATGAGACTAATAATATCATGAAATATAAGTTTAATGAAGATTTCCTAGAACGATTATTAGAATTTACATCCTCAGTTCCAAATGATGTTTCTTCATTATATCATACTTTTTCTTTTGAACTTTTAGGAATAGATGCTCCAAAAGCCAATAATATAGTAATTGAAACTACTAAACCAGTTAATATGATTTCTTTACTTGAAATAAAATCAATTGTTGGATTGTTAGAAAATTGGAATGATATTATAATACCCACAAAAAATATTGAATTTATCTTGGAAAACGAAAATGTATTATTGTTTCGTAGTTACATTTTATCACTTCCATCAAACCATTGGATATGGAATTCTATATATGAATGGTTAACAATCCAAATTTATAGACTAATAAATGATAATGAACAAATGAAACTATCTGAACAAGAAATCGTTTTTAAACATATCTGCACTCTTTTGGAGTTTTCTCCAAATATTATCAATAAAATAATTCCAAAATTTATCAAACCTCTACATCATATTCAAAACGGCATCAAATACTACCAGACTATTTGGAAAATATGTTTATCTAAAATAGATATTTTTAAGAATCAACATTTATGGGACTATTTGAAAGAAACATTATTATTCTATATTTTTAAAGGAGGAGCGAATGGTGATTCTAATAACAATAAATTACTGTTTATAATTACAACTGAATTATTTCATAATATTCAAAATAAATTGAATAATAATTTAAAATCAAAACAAGAATTATTATTCTACATATCAATATTCTCAGAATTGAAACATATTATTATCAGTTGCATAAAACAATCAATTGAAGATAGAACTCTTGAACTTATGATTTATAATCTGCTTAATTTTGATATCAGTAATATATTGGGTAATCAATTTTATCACAAACAATTAAATGTGTCATTTTTCTCTCATTCTGAACTTTCAAAACTGTTAACTTTAGATTCGCCGTATATTATCGAAGGAATATGTTTATATATTAATAATTTCCAACACTATGTGACTATCTATGATGTTAATAAAGATTTAAACAATGATATGGAAAATTTTAGGGTAGACTTGTTTAATTACCTTTGGAGAAATAGAATTAGTTCCAAGAAAAGTTTATTCAAGATACCAACATCTTTTATTAAAGAACTAGTTCAAAACATTTATTTGCCACAGTTTGATACAAAAAGTAATGTTATATTTTCCATACTCAATATTTCTACATTCTCCTTTATATCTTTCAAACTTATGAAAAAAATTGAAAATAAACAGAAATGTAAAAAGAATTACTCTGGACTACTTAATTCCACAGATTTTAAAAAATTCTTAATACAAATATATAAAAAAAAGAATAATTGGATCCCTGGTATTAATAATTTTCAAGATTTCAAAGGGCATATTCTAAGTTATTACTCTGATTCAAAACAATTTCCAAATCTTTGTACTTTCATAATTCAAAATCAAAATAATCGTAAAATACAAAAGATTTCTAATTAATTAATTTCTAATTTCTATGTTATTATTTATTTTCTCTAATGCATTTTTTATTTTATTAATTTTATTTAATATTAATTTACGTATTGTAGTGTTATTAATATGATATTATCGATATATAGATATAGATATTGTATATGGTACAATTATTTGTTCAAAACAAAACTGATTATGTCATTCTTAATAAATGCTTTTTTGACTGATTTACTTTGAAGGAATTCATGAAAATTTAAATCTTTCCTTCCCATTAGATATTGGAAGATAGTTGTCGCATCTTGGTCAGTAAATGAGACATCCTCCTCCAATATTCCTCTCATCTTACCATTAATCATAATTTTATAATTTTGCCTTTTAATAATTATTTGTTCCTCTACTATTGGCCAAGCATATTGTGACCAATCTGACTTTTGATTCTTATTGATAATTTCAGTTGCTTCTTCAGAAATAGAAGGGATTATTGGATAAATTACAGATATTAGTTTTTTGATATTCAATAATAATAGGGAGGGTCTTATTTGATTATTCTCAAAACCTTTTTGTATGATATTTGTCAACTTCATATAGTCCGATACTACTGTATTTAATGATAATCTAGTTTCAAAAGAATTCGTAATTGATTTAAGCAATTGTTGTATTTGATTATGCATCTCTGTTTCATTGTCATTTAAAGACAAATCAGAGGCATTTGAAGGAGATACCGCCTTTACCATTGACACTTTTTCGACTAGTTCAAGTAACTTTGATAGCCATCTTGTAATTCCCACTATTTTGGCGTTATCCCATTCTAAAATATCTGCAATTGGGGCTTGAAATAGAATGTGTGCTCTGACAGCATCAGGTCCATATTCTTCAATACATTTATTTGGATCAACACCATTAAACTTAGATTTTGACATTTTTGTGTAAGTAACGATTGGAATTTCATTCGAACTCTTAACACGAACAGGAGAAGTTGCATTATTTGTAAATATTAATTCTTCTGGCTTTAAATATTTTTTTGTATTTGGATCTTGATAAGTTTTACCATGTACCATCCCTTGAGTAACTAGTTTATCAAATGGTTCATAATGACCTCTTAAATCCTTCCATTTTCCAATTTTACCTAAAAATTTACTAATAAATCTTGAATATAGTAAATGTAGAATAGCATGTTCGACACCACCAATATATATATCTACAGGCATCACCTTATTGATAACATCCTTTTTGAAAAGGGCTGAGGTATTCTTTGGATCTAAATACCTAAAGAAATACCACGAACTATCTATAAAGGTATCCATTGTATCTGTTTCTCTTTTAGCAGGAGAATGGCAAGATGGGCATGTAGTATGAACAAAATCAGGTATTTGTGCAAGTGTCGCACCTTTTGCAAATAGTTCATCAACTTTTGGCAATTCAATTGGTAATTGTTCTTCAGGAACTGGTACAGTTCCACATTTTTCACAATGAATAATTGGGATCGGGGTACCCCAATATCTTTGTCTACTAATTAACCAATCTCTCATCTTAAAAGTAGTGGTTTTTTCCCCTATTTGAAGTTTACTTAATTCTTCAGTTAGGTTGTTCCTAGCTGTGGATGCCAATTGGCCACTATATTTACCGGCTAGTTGAGTCATTATGCCTTCTTTTTCTAAATATGGCTTATCAATTAATGGTTGTTTCACAATATCTTCAGGGAGAAGTGAGGGTTGTAAATTTTGAGGTTTATTATTAAGTTTGGAAATATTAGTTTTCCAAAATTCAAAATCACGTTCATCATGAGCAGGAACACCCATGACTGCATCTGTAGCATAACCACTGATAACATAAGGAGCTACAAAGATTGGAACTTTTTTGTTAGTTAAAGGTACCATTGCAGTCAATCCATCTAATTTATAACCAGTTTTAGGTGTTTCATACTCCCCATCTTTTGAATTAAATTTATTATTTTCTTTAATAAAGTATTCTAAATTTACATCATCTTTTTTAATAGCTTGAACAATTGGGTGGTCCATAGATAATGCAATATATTCAACACTGAATAAGGTTTCTACTCTTGTAGTAAAAACAGATAATTTTGAGAATATTTTATCATTTAATTCAAAATCTAAAGTGACACCATTAGATTTAAAAATCCAATTTTTTTGCATTATCTTAACCTTTGATGGCCAATTTGTTAAATACTCTAAATCATCTTGTAATTCATTACCAAATTGAGTGATACTCAAAAACCATTGTTTTTTAAATATTTTCTCTACTATAGCACCAGATCTCCAAGAATGGCCAGTAGAGTCTACTTGTTCATTTGCAAGAACAGTTTTATCAATTGGATCCCAATTAATTTTAGATTCTTTATAATAAGCTAAATTATTTCTATAAAGCCATAAAAACAAAAGTTGTGTAAATTTATAATATTCTTTTTTACAAGTTGTAACTTCTCTAGACCAATCGAAATTAGCAAGCATATTTTTCATCTGTTCTTTCATTGCAGAAATATTCTTCAAAGTCCAATCAGCAGGATTTATTTTCTTGTCAATTGCAGCATTCTCTGCAGGTAAACCAAAGGCATCCCAACCCATTGGATGTATAACATTGAACCCTTTTTGTCTATAAAATCTACTAAGTGAATCACTTATAACATATACCCTTAAATGACCCAAATGAAGAACACCAGAAGGGTATGGAAACATAGATAAGATATATTTCTGAGTTTGATTGTTCTTATTCTGCACTAAAGTGGGGGTCTCCTGAATTGTCTTGTGTCTCCATTTTGACCCTAATTTTACCAGTCTCTGTTCTGTGGTAAGAAATCTGACTTGGGGGGAGCAGACACGGGGACTAATTCTCCAGCTCATTGTAATAGCAAATTGACTTTCTAATAGCAATATTATAGTACTATAATCTTTTTAAATTCTAGTCTTCAATAGCTTTATCTCTCTATTATTTATTCAGTTTACTGGATCTCTTTTTAAATACCAGATCTCGAGCTCTCAAGCGGCAATTTGGATCCGTGCACCGCATACAAATAATCTTATTTTATTGGAAACCCCTTAATTTAACATATTTTCTTATCTTTAGACATTAAATATTAATTTTTTGGAGTTATTAGTTATAGAAGATATCTTATCAATACTTTTTAAAGTCTTTAATATTTTAATAATTGAATAATTTGATAGATTTTAGAATATTCTATCTCTTATCTTGGTAGCGCCGTTAGTTTACGCGTGTCTTTATCATTTGACGCGATTCAAGAAATAATAATAATAATTGAAAAATTTAAATGATCATCACTAATAAAATAGTTGATGAACAGTTGCCACCTAGAATAAAACAGAGGTCTCTTAAAGATATACAATTCAGTAAGCTAGACAGAGGGACTTAGGTCATCATACACATTCCACAGACCTGATAGAAAATGACGGCAGTGATAGATAGTACACCCAAGAGGCCGCTTGAAGATGTGGATGCAAATCTAGCAGATATTGTACAAGAAGAAACTCAGAGGAGAGAGAATCAAAGATCCAAAAGAAGAAGACATGATTATTATATGACACAGTACACACAGGGGGCAACTTCGTTGGCTGCTTCTGATCGTGTTGTCGATGAAACTACACCTGTCACTAGACTTTCAAATTCTGAAATGATATCTGGTTATATCAAGAAAATTACACTGGTTAATTTTATGTGTCATGAACATTTTGAATTAAATTTAAATCCTCGATTGAATTTCGTAGTAGGTGCAAATGGTAGTGGTAAGAGTGCAATCTTGACTGCAATGGTAATAGGGTTGGGTGCAAAGGCACAAGAGACAAATAGAGGTAGTTCATTGAAGGACTTAATTAGAGAGACCTGTAATAGTGCTAAAATTACTATTCAACTTGAAAATGGTGAAAAGAATAGTTATAAGCATGAGATATTCGGTTCAACTATTATCATTGAGAGAACTTTAAGAAAAGAAGGTACTGCCACGTTTAGTGTTAAGAATGAAGATGGTCGTGAAATTAGTAAAACAAGAAAGGATGTTCAACATATTGTTGATTTCTTTTCAATTTCAGTTAGTAATCCAATGTGTTTCTTATCTCAGGATAATGCTAGATCTTTTTTAACTGCCAGTTCTTCTGGTGATAAATATAAACAATTTATGAAAGGTACTTTATTAGATGTGATAGAATCGAATTTGAATCAATCTAAAGAAAATTTAAATAACTCAAAAGAAGGTATGATAAAACATAAAGAAAATATTAAAAGTTTAGAAGCTGATTACAATGATGCAATTAAAATTCTGAAAGAATTCGAGACGGCAGAAGACTTAAATAAAAAAAAGATACTTTTACATGGTAAATCATTATGGTTAGATGTAAAATTAAATAGAAATAATTGTGGGAAAATAGTTCGTGATATTGAAAAAAAATCCAAAGAAGCTTTACATATTGATGAAAAAATTAATTTAAAGGATGAAAAAATCAAAAGGTATCAATTAGAAATTGAAACTATACGGCAGGAACTTTCAGAAAAAGAATCTCTTCATACTTCCAAATCTGTAGAAGTTAAAGAAGTTCAAGATAAACTTTTGCAAATAAGACAAAAATATGAAAATGAAAAAAATAAAGTCACCCAATTAGACACTACTATTTCTAAAACAAAATCAACTATTAGCCATATTAAAACTAAAATTGAACAACTTAAAAAGCAAATCGAAAAAGAGGCAGGTACTGATAAAGACAAGATGAGAAATAGTTTAAAAGAAAAAGAAACTCTTGAAAAAAAATTATACGATGATCTAACTGCATATACTACTCAAATTAAAGATTATGAAAATAAAAAATTAAAAATTAATCACGCACAAACTCAAGAAACAACCAATGGACAATTAAGAATTAAAAGAAAGATTGATGAAATTCAAAATATTAACAGAGGTGAAAGTAATTTTATGACTAATTTTCATAAAGATATGCCTGTTTTATTAAAAGCTATAGAAAAAAATAAATTACATTTTAAATCCTTACCTATTGGTCCTATTGGTAAATATGTGACAATTAAACAGGAGTATAAAAAATGGGCTAATAGTATACAAGGTTTTATAGGTAGAACACTTAATTCTTTTGTCTTTAAAAATCAAAGTGATATCAGTACTTTTCATAAATTAGCAGGACAACTTCGTATCAATACCGAAAGAATAACATGCTATTTATATGATATCAAGGATTTGGATTATTCGGATGGTAAGGCCAATACTGATTATAAGACAATTATTGACGTTTTAGAATTTTCTTATCCTTCATTGGATAGTTTATTTGTGGATCAAAATGCGGTTGAAAAAGTTCTTCTGATTGAAGATATGAAAACTGCAAATTCTTTCCTAAGAACAAAACCGCAAAATGTTAGCCTGGCATTGTCTTTAAGAAATCAAAAATCATGTTATTTTGTTTCTGGCGGTACCCGTATTGATACTCATCATTACAATAATCAACCATTACAATTAAAAGTTGGTTCATCTTCTGAAGATAATATTTCATATTTGAATGAACAACTTGAACAGGAGAAAAGAGAATATAGAGAAAAGCTGGCTAGTTTCAAAGATGAATTAGGGAAAGTTAATAGTGAGATAAACAAAATCAAACAACAAAGAAATGTCATCAGAACGGAACAAGAGACAAATAGTCGAGATATGTTAGTATTGAAGAAATATTTGAGTAGAGTTGTTGATACAGGTAGTCTAGATGAAAAAGAAGAAGAATTAAAAGCTCAGGAGGAGGCACTTCAAAGTTATCATAATACTATTTCCACTATTAAATCATCAATGCAGGATATTTTAGCGGAAGGTAATCCTGTACATACCGAATTTACTAAAGTGAATAATGATTTGACTATGATTCAAAAAGAATTAAAAGAGTTAGAAAAAGAAGAAAATCAAAGAACTGTTAAAATTTCAAAATATAATGATGATATTAAATATTTGAAAAACAAGAAAGATGATTTAACTACTACTTCGACTAAACTAAAAAATAACTTAGATGATTTGAAACCAGCGGTTGACAAACAAATAGAAAAGGCATCATCCTTTTGTTCAGAAGAAGACGCTGAAAATCC
Source organism: Yueomyces sinensis (assembly GCA_030581855.1). Classification (NCBI taxonomy): domain Eukaryota; kingdom Fungi; phylum Ascomycota; class Saccharomycetes; order Saccharomycetales; family Saccharomycetaceae; genus Yueomyces; species Yueomyces sinensis. The sequence goes on from JAKTVU010000002.1 coordinate 227,989, forward strand.
AGATTTACCAAAAACTCATGCTGAGATTAAAAGAGCACTAGAAGACATTGCAAGGCAAATTAGACATAAAGAAGAATCGATTGGTTATACCTATGAAAAAGCTGGTGAAATGTATCAAAAATGTGTAGATAGTTTATTTTCAGCAAAAGAAAAATATTTAGAAATCGAAAAATTCCTTTCTCAATTAGGTGATTCTATTGAAGCCCGTTCACAAAATAATATAATTACTAGAAGAATGACCTTCTTGGAAGCGGATGTTGATTTCAGAGAATCTTTACATAAAAGAAAACTGGCTGGTAATATTGAATTCGATACTGCTAAGAGAACGTTAGAACTTATGATGGCTACTAATAATGACAAGACTTCAAGAGACGTTAATACCCTTTCAGGTGGTGAGAAATCTTTCTCACAAATTGCACTTCTACTAGCAACATGGAAACCTATTCGTTCGAGAATTATTGCATTAGATGAATACGATGTGTATATGGATCAAGTTAATAGAAAGGTCTGTACAAAATTGATCCTGAATAAATTAAAGGCAAATGTTAGAACTCAGACAGTGATTATAACCCCACAGGATATTTCACAAATGACTGATATCAGTGATGATACAGTTAGTGTACACAAAATGAGTGATCCTGAGAGACATGCCAATTCTAATTACTATAATTAGTTAATGTTTTTCTATGTAATTTAAATTTATATAACGGATAATATTTAAAATATTCAGAAAGTTGTAATATATCAGTCCTCTTCGGCGCTGTCTTCATCATCGTAATCAGTTTCTCCCTCATCAGAAGAAAGTTCGATACCTTGTTCTTCTAGTTTTGCTTTATACTTGGTATTCTTCTCATCTAAATCTGTCAATAGCATCATTAGCTCTTCGATTTCAGATTTGTCGGCAATTTGATCCTCGAGGCGTTGAGAATTTGTCTTCAATTCATATATTTCATTGTTCAATTCTTTAATTGAACTATCCTTAGTTTTCAATGATATTTCTAAATCCTCTTTAATACTGTCTATTTCCATTTTTTTAGTCTCTAACTGTTCTTTCAAATATTCTATTTCTTTCTGTAAACTAGCATTTTCATTATTCTTTTGTTCTTCATGCTCCTTGACAGCATTCTTATCGGCAATATGAGATTCTAGAAGTATTTTTGAATCGTTCAGCTCCTTCTCTAATTCTGATACACGGTCTTTATATTCTTTCTGAGCAGCTTTAGAGCTTTCCTTTTGCGAGCTTAATAATTTTTTAGATTCCTCTAAGGAGTTGTTTAATTCAGTGATCTTTTTGCTATTTTCTTCTTGGGATTTCTTTTCAATGTCTTCTTGAGACTTACGTGATTCGTTTGCCTCATTTAAGGATTTCTCTATTTCTTTGATTTTTTCTTCATTTTCTTTTTGAATGCTATTCTCCTTCTCTTGCAAAGATTTTACAAGTATTTTAGAATCATCGAGCAACTTAGTTAAATCTGCAATCTTTTCATCCTTTTCTTTTTCAATGTTTTCTCCCTTCTGTTCTAGCGATGTAAAAGATGTTTTGAGTTCTTCCAAAGACTGAGTTAATTCATTAACTTTCTTATCAGTTTCAGCTTTAATCTTAGTTTCATTTTCCTTCTGAGCCTTAAGTAATTCCTTATATTTCTCCAAAGAAGCAGTTAAATCAGTTATCTTACTTTCGTATCCTTCCTTTTCTGTTTTTTCGGTTTCTTTTTGAAGTTCAATGGAGTTTCTAGATTCCTTTAAAGATTCTTTTAACTTAATAATTTCATTTTCACTGGCTTTATGATTAGCGTTTTCTATCTCATTTTGAGAATTCAATGAGGATTTTAAATCTTCAATAGTCTGTGATAATTCTAAAATCTTCTTATCGTTTTCAAATCGAGCATTTTCATCCTTAGCGAGTTGTGACTTAAGAGATGCATTGGATTCCTCTAAGGTTTTCTTTAGATTAGAAATTTGTTCATCACTTTCCTCTTTTAATTTCTTGTATAATTCTTGTTCAGATTTTGTAGCAGTCTTTGATTCATCTAATAATGTTTGGAGTTCGGCAAGTTGATCATCATTTTTCTTTAAAAGGTTTTCGTTATTAGTTTTTTCAAGCTCAAGAGAAGCAGAAGAGTCTTCTAAAGATTTATTTAGTTTATTAATTTCTTTTTCATTTTCGGTAAGTTTGGTGCGTAAGACATTTAATTCATCTTCACTATTCTCTTTACCTTCTTTTAATTGTTCTTCTAAGTCAGAAATGAGCTTGGTTTGGTTACCATGCTTCTCTTCAAGTGAAGATAACTGAGATTTTATTTCTTCAAGTTCATGCTTTTGAGAATCAATTAATTCTTGGGAAGTTTTTTGTTCAGTTTTACTATTATCGGTAAGTTCTTGTAATTGTCTTTTCACCTCATCTGACATTTTATTTAATTCAGCTATTTTACTTTCTTTGTCATCTAATAATTCTTTGTTCTTTGTTAAATCAGTTTCAAATTTACTAATAAGAGATTGTTTTTCTTTTACATTCTTTTCCAGTTCTGTAATTTTAGCTGATAGAGATGTTACTTCTTCTTGAGAATTAGACTCGTTAGCTTTCAGTTTATCTGAAATACTTTGAAAGTTATCTTCTTTTAATTTCAAATCATCTTTTAGATTTTTTATTTCTACCAAATTCTCATCCAGCTGATCTTTTAGTGATTTGTTGGCAGTCACCTTTTCATCAATAATCTTTGAGTATTTTTCAATTTCATCCGTCTTCGAATTATCAAGTTGTGTCAATTTTTCTTCCAGTTCTGATACTCTGGCAGAATATTCCTTCGTTGCTGCATTAGAATCTTCATTTAATAGCTTTCGTTCTTTTTCAAACTCCTCATTTTTCGACTTAAGAGAATTTTTTAACTGTTTGATTTGTTCTTGTGATTGAGATTTGGTAGCCTCAAGTTCCTTCTCCATACCTTGCATTGTTTTTTCAGCTTTTTCACATTTTTGAAGTAAAATGTTTTTCTCTGAACCGAGTTTTGCTATCTCTTTTATCTTTTCTTGCAACAATTGTTGTTCTTTAGCGACAGACTTTTTCATATTTTTTAACTCCTGTTGAACTGCCACAAGTTCATCCTTCTTTGAGTTGAGCTCATTTTTCAAAGAATCCTTATCATTGGTTAGTTGTTCGATGTCAGATTTTAAAGTGGTTATTTCCGTACTCATAGAATCTGTAGTATTTTCATGCTCAGTTATTTTCTCATTGAGTTCTTTAATTTTGTTTTCTAATTCTTGTTTATCTTTATTAATGGATTTTAATTCTTTCAGGTTTTTCGAAGAAGTTGTTTTAGAAGTTTTTAATTGTTCTTCTAAATCTAACACTTTTCTTTCGGAGTCAGCTTTAGCATCTACTATTTGCGAATCTAAGTTTTTGATTTGTTCAGTTAATTCATTGACCTTAGTTTCAAGCAAGTTTATTGAGTTGTCTTTTTCTGTTCCTTGTTCTTTCAATGAGCTAATCTTGGCCTGTAATTCGCCTAGGTCTTTGCCTTTATCTTTTAGCTCTAATTCTAAAGTATTATTTTTATTATTTAATTTGCTAATTTCATCTTCTTTAGATGTAAGGGTTTGCCTTTCTTCTTCTAAACTTGCTTCAAGTTCTTCTTGTAAATTCTTCTTATCCTGAAGTTCAGTAACTAATGACTCTTTTTCGGTCTTAAATTCAATAAGCTCATTTTCTTTGGACTTCAAGTGTTCTTCTTTTTCCGTTGCTTGGTTTTCAAGTAATTGAATTCTATTCTTCATGGTAGTATCCAATTCCTCAAATTGTGTCGTTTTTTCCTTCAATTCTGAGTCCAAAGTACTCTTAAGTTTTGTCAATTTGGATACATTTTCTTCACTTGATTTTAAAAGTTGTTCCTTTTCATTTACTGTATCTTCTAAACTTTTAATTTTCTCCATAAGAGTTGCCTTATTCTCAGTCAACTTTTCAATTTTATCTTGCAATTCTGTTTCTAAAACTCTCTTATTCTCCTTCAAAGCATTCATCTCCTCATCCTTGGATACTAAAAGATCTTCATTCTTGGAATATGCAGCTTTTAGTGTCTTTATTTTTTCTTGTAGCACTGTCTTATCTTCTTCGAGTTGTGTATTTTGTTTCTTTAGATTATTCTCTAGATCATTTTTCTCTGCCAGTAGAGAATTAATCTTGTCCTCTTTATCCTTCAGGATAGTTTCATATTCAGCAGTCTTTTCTTCGAGAGTACTAATTTTGTTTTGTATAATATTCTCTTTGCTTTGTAATTCACTCGATTGTTCTTCAAGCTTAGTTAAAAGGATATTTTTTTCACCCTCTAAATCATTTAGTTTGGTTTTATTTAATGAGATTTCTTCTTCTAATGACTTAATTTTTGAATCTTTAGTTGTTATTGATTCTTCGTAAGCGTCGGAAGCGATGAGCAATTCTCCTTTAGCTATTTCTAGATTATCCTTTGTTTCTGTCAGAGTATCTGTTAGCTCTTTTTTCTCTTTTATGAATTTCTCAAGTTCTGCAGCTTTCTCTTCCAGTTCAATTTTAATATTTTTTAACTCCTTTTCTGTTTCTTCAAAATCATTAGTTTTTCCATTAATTTTTTCCTGTAGAGAAGAGATATCATTTTGTAAAGCAGTAATGCTTTTCAGAGATTCATTTTTCTCATTGCTTAGAGTTTCCATACTTGCTTCCATATCTTGTATTTTGTCATCAGATTTTTTCTTTTCATCTTCGAAAGATTTGATTTCTTTTTCAAAGTTATCTTTACTAGTTGACAATTCAGTTTTTAAAGTATTAACTTCTGACGATAAGTCATCTTTATCTTTTGAAAGAACTATTTTTTCTTGTGATAATACATTAATCTGTTCAGTTAAGTTTGACAATTCGATTGCTTGTGCTTGTTTCGATCCGTTAAATTCAGCTAGTATTCTTTCATTATCAGCTTGCAACTCTTTAAAACTATTAGCAAGTGATTTTAGCTTTTCGGTTAATTTTGGAACCAAGACATCATGACTATGAAATTTTTCTTTCCATTCTTCCATTTCTTTTGCTGTAGAATCGTGTTTTTCTTCAAGTGTTCTTAGAGCATTAGCAGCGTCAGTCAAATTGTTGTTTAATTGATTAATTTCTTCTTCTTTCTCTCTAATGGACTTTTGAAATTTTTTTTCTTCAGAATTAAATTTATCCGCTTTCTTTTTAATTGTTTTCTCTAAATCTTTAGCTTTATCATCTAAACCTTCTTTTTCCTTATTTAATGCAAGCAACTCTCTACTCATCTTGTTAATTCCATTTTCAGCTTTCTTTTTTTCTTCCTTTAATACTTGCAATTCTTTATTTAGAATAGTTAATCTGGAAGTATGTTCTTTTAATGTAGTATCTTGCTGTTCGATTGTTGTTTCTTGTTCAACAGCTAATTCTTCTAATGTTTGCTTTTCTTCAAGAACATTCTCGAGTTTACTGCTTATGTCCTCTAATTTTCCTTGTTGTTCTTTATGTTTTTCTTCAAGTGAGGTATATTCTTCTTTTACTATTCTACTCTCATCTGATATTTCTTCATAGTTTTTATTTATCGTTTCAAGTTCTGATTTAAGATCAGCAATTTGTTGTTTAGACTCTTCTTCTAATGCATTCATATCCTCTTTTAAAGCAGCACAGTGGCTTTGTATATCTTCAAACTTTTCAAATGAAAGTTCCGTAAATGGTTCAATATCAGGACTATGAGATAGTGCAGTTCTTATTCTATAATAGTTATCATTTATTAACTCGAAGAAGTATGTAGAGAAATAAACATTAGGCAGACCTGTATCGTCGAATGTTGGTTCAAGAATGTTTTCTTCAGGTGTACATTTAATGAACAGTGAGTTCTCTTTAAATTGTCTAATTCTTGAAGAGTAATTATCTTGGCCAAGAGTTTTTGAAATTAAATCATGATATTCTTTTCTTGGAAAAGGTGATTTTTTAGAAGAAAACTCATAAGAAACACCTAAAAGCATCGTTACTAAACATTTCAATGTAATATCATCACCTTCTAGTTGATAGGAGAATGATAATAGAGATTGTACTGTTGATCTCTTTGAAAGAAAGCAGGAAACTGCCTCTGTATCAGAAAATAGCCAATATATCAGTAAGCACAAGTATGATATTGGAATACGGATATCTTCTGCATCTAATGATGTTAAAAGTAATTCGCCAATAGTTTGTATAGAATCTAAGTGTTCTTCTTCATCCGCATCTTGGACAGCATGGGTCGATACTCTGCAAAGTTCTCTAATCTTTACATTTGCTTCATTTTCTGGATGAAAAAAGTTCATTAACAAATCCGCAGCAAAATAAATTTTGTAAGGATTTAGTTTTAATTCTGGATCATATTCTAAAAGAACTTCAAATAAGTTATGTTTCAAATTAAATTCACTATTTGGTTTGTTTTCAATTACCCCATAATATTCATCTAATTGGTTTTGAATAAACGATATTTGGATTTCTTTGTTATTAGCAAAGTATGATTTTAACAAAGTAGTGGCAGCAGATCTTGTTGGAAAAGTATGGACAGAATTTGCGTATAATGCCCAATACAAAAGTAAATCTACCACAGGTACTAAATTGGATGAGCTTTCCGATTTTCCTGGGATTGATGGATCAAAAAATGGGACATCTATATTACCAAATGTTTTTTGAGCAAATTCATTACTTTTAATAATATCTGATGCTGTTAATAAGGCAATAGTTCTGACTTCTTTTGGAATATTATAATAGAATGACAATCTCAAAACGACCATCAACGCATTTGTATCAACTAATGTATCTTGATGCATCTTAGTAGTGGTATTGCCAGGTTCAACCATTAATGTAACTATATCTAATGCAGTGTTAATGTTTAACATTCTTTGTTTATTCCAGAAAAATTCTTCATCATTTGATAGAGGTTCATTCAATAAATGTAACAATTTTGGAACATTACCTGTTTCCAAGAATAAAGTTTGATTAGATGTGTTGTATTTTAAAATGCTGTTAATTAAAGATAGACAGTCACTAACGACAAAAGAACCTCTTAACCCACCTTCATCTTCAATAATAGCAAACAATCTTTCGAATATATTTTCGAAAGCGACAATTTTTTGGACATGGGGAGAGTCATTAAGGATAGCCATCAATAAAAGAATGGCTTCATCTCTAACTTGTTCATGAACGTCATCTAATAATGATACAAGGGTAGAGATACCAGTAGGTAATGATACGATAGAATTACGAGCTCTGGAAGATCTAGTGGCAACAACCGCTTCAAGCAATTGAATAATGTACAATCTAATATGGAAATTCTCGGTGTCTAAACAATTAATTAATAAATGAACCCTATCGTCGGTTTGAGTTAACGCATCGGCGATCCAAATAGAGAATTGGTCAGGTTTTAACTCTTCTTGTTTCATAACCAAAGGGGATGGATATTTACCATTCTGAGCTCTTGATTGTTGTGAAATCCAAGTTCTTGTCAAATCCTGGTCACCTTCACCTCTAATAAATAAGATCAGAAGAGTCTCCAAAATGGCTTTCACCATATCTTCGTCGTCTACATCTCTTTGTAAAGTGTGTAATAAAGGTTTTAGTCCTGAAGCAATTACATATTCTCTGTATTGACGACTGAATGATTTTAAGGCTAGAACTGCAGATCTACGGTCACTTAATAGAGTAGCATTCTCTAAGGTATCACACAGAGGTGGAATCGTCTCGTCCACCGATTGAACTTTAGGAGGCTGTATTAAGCCTTGAATGATATCCATGTTCTTGGAATTGGGGATTATAATCAAGTGAATTGAGCAATTGCTTCTCTAGAATTTGTATAATAGTCTCTATTTTGGCGTCCTATTTTAAATAAACAATATGGCTGAAAAATTATGAATCTTGAAATCCATTGATTCGGCAAGCGCTTGCCGAATAATAGCTACTACTTTTATCAAGCCAACAACTAGCCACATCACCAAAAATAATAAGAAGAGGAGCCTAGAAAATATCTAGATGAAAGACACTGCTAAGTAAATGCTCTATATTAATAAGACATTATATCTTTCGAAATATATATATATTCGTATCTAAGAACAGTGCTTTACGAACGAAGAATCTATAATAAATCAAGACAGTTCGCATCTTGCAAAAAGAGGGTGTTGATCGATGAAACACTAAGAATACTCTTGCTATACAATTAAAGGATACCGTTCTTTATCTATCAGTTATTTATATATATATATTATCTACTAATGCTGTTTAAAACGGGCTCCGGTTGCATAGCGATGCTTATTTAGAAAAGAAGTAGATATCGATTAACGCCAGATTAGACGTGTACAGTTGACCTTATACCAGCAACTCCAGGACTTATATTTGTGGATCCTGCTAGCTATGACATCTCATGTGAAACATGAGATCTCTTACGATTCTATGACAGTTACAGTGGCTCCTGGGTTAGATATTGGTGATCTAACGCCAGTTGAAAACTGGGAAGGAAGACCTGCCAGCAAGTGGTCCGTGCAACGAATAGGTAAATTGCAATCATATATAGAGCAATGGGGCTACCAAAGTTTATTTCGAAATAGCAACTCTAATTGGAAACATCTCGATTTATTTCGGAGAATTCCAAAATGTGATCTGCTAAATTTCATGAATAAGTCATTTGGTTATGATGGCTGGCAAATGGAGATCATTAACGTTAAAATAGTAGAAGCACGAGATCCTGATAAACAATCAGATTGTTATTCGGTAGTAGCAATAGCAGAAGTTAGAGTTTCCCTAAAAGACTCCACAAATACTTATGCAGAGGCTTCTGAAACTGCCGCCTCATTCTCTAAGGCAGAAGCATTCAGTAGAGCAAAGAAAAGTGCAGTAACTTCTGCATTCAAGAAATCTATATTGAATTTCGAAAGTATCGTTTTAGACCATGGAGTCAAAGTCGAAGAAAAATATTACATTAATGGGCTGTATAAAAAATGATACTATAAAATATCATATATAAAAAGAGAAGAAAAGAATGGAATCAAGTTTTTTAAATAAATATATAGTTGTGTATATATGATATTATTAATATATTCTTATTTATCAGAGCATTAAAGCTCATCAATCAAAAATCAACTATTTTATTAATTTGGAATTCTTTGATTTCAGGAACAGGGATTTCAGGAATATAATATACTTCGCCATTTTCATCAATACGCTCTCTGTCTTTTTGACTAATAGAATATATTTCCTTTACATTTTCCTTTAATAAATCAACTAAGCCAACAATATTCTTTTGTAATTGATAAGCTTGTTCTCTCATCTTTCTTCTACATAAACCATTGATTAATCTAATTGCATCTGGTCTGGTTTCATCTAATCTTTCAATCAGTCTACCAATAGAGTTGATCAAATATTCTTCTTCATAAATAGTACCTTTCTTACCACGAGCTTTCTTACGTTCTTCTCTACGTTTGTTTTTGGCTGTTTTTCTTGAGACACCTGTCTTAGCAGTACCTGAAGTTTTACCAGTATATCTTGTAAAGAAACTATCTCTAGTTGAAGTTTCAGAAGGTGCGATAGATACATCGTCAGCTTGTTCAGTTTCTTGACCATAGAATGCATATGGATCTTCTTCCTTCTTTGTTCGAAGTTCTCTCAATCTACCTAATTGAGCATTAACTTGTGTTTTACAATCAGCAATAAGTTCAGCAATTGTACCATAACCTTCACCTAACCCTGGGTCTACTATTTTTTTCAATAATTCAGGTTTTTTATTTGTAGTAGCTACAACAGATGCTGTATCATAATGGTAAGCTTTACAATAATTAGAAACTGCTTCCTCTACATTATCCAAAAATTTTAAGTATATTTGGGCAACATCCAAATATTTATGATCAAAGGATAAAGATGTAACTAAATCATCAGCAACTGTCTGTATTTGGTCTGGGAATTCTGATACAGCAATACTTAAAGCACATTGCCAATTCTTACTGAAAACGTATGCTTCCATTGCCTTTTCAGATTTTCCTAGCATTTCATAAATAATAGCGGATTCAGAATAGTCTTGCTTTGAATACAAATTTTGAGCAAAACCTTCATAAACAACATCTTGTTTTTCGGTCTTATAACGATAGATATTCAAGGCTGGCTTGAATAAGTCATGCTCTTTGATGTAATCTTGAATTCTTTCAGAAACTTCAGAAGATTTTTCTTCTGCAGCAATCAAATGTGACAAAGCTTTTTCATATTTCTTTAGATAATCATCAATTAAGAATTTACGCTGTAATTCGGTATTATCAAACAAGTTTTGTAAAAATGGTAAATACTCCTTAGGATCTAATTGTGATTTTTGAGCAACTGCAAGAGCTAACTTAACATCATAAATAGATAAAGCAGCTTTGTATAGAATATTGACATCTTGTAAGAAACATAAATATGTTAAAGTAGATTCTCTTTTTTCGATATCAGGAATTGCGGCAATTAAAGATAAAGCACCTTCTAAGTTAGGTGGCTTCTGAGAAGAATATGCTGTAATAATACATTGGGTATATTTTTCCTTATATTCAGGAGCATTCAGTAGAAATTCTAACATAGTTTTACAAATTTTGTTTATCTTAGATTTTTTTGGATCATAAAATTTCTTTTTGATATATTCTTGCATGTCAGTTAATGGTGGAGCTTCTAATTCATAAGGTTCACTCATGTCTATGGAGACAGTTTCTTTGTATTTGGTTTCCGCAGTATCTTCATCAATTAAACATGAAATGAAAAGATCAAGATAATTGATTTTTTCAATTTGATCAACAAATAGTTTTAAGTTATTATTGAATTGTTCTGGAGCATAATCGTAGAGGATATCAAGATGAATTCTATGAGTGCGACATGTTATAAAGGCAGCTTTGTAATTCTTTTCCAAAATATTCTTACGAACACTAGCCAATACCATGATTCTTGGGCAAATTGTCTCTAAATTACCACGAGGAGCTTGTAATACAACAGTACCCTTTGAAGGCATAGTTGTAACTAATAGAGAACCTCTTTCAATTGAACGAACTCTTTCATCTGCAACACCATCTTCGACAATTGGTAAAGGTTTGAAATCTATAGAATTCAAGTGAACGAATTGTAGATTGCATTGAGCAGTAGTGAATAGTAAAAAGGAACTAGCTACCTCTAATGATGTAACTGCAGAAGCAAGTTGTACATTATTGGCATATAATTTACCCTTATTTGTTAGACCAAAAGCAACTAATTCAGAATTTTCAGAACTCCAATGGTTTTCTTCTGATATGGTTTGATTGTGAACTCTTGTAACTCTAAAATCACAGACTAATTGTGGAAATTTTGCAATAGTTTCAAAAATACCTTCCGAGTTTAAACGCTTAATGGAGGCATCTCTTGTTTGGAATACAAGGGAGTTATATTCAAATTCACTTCTCAAAATGGTGATCTTATCAAAGACTTCAACAATGTTTAAAACAGTAGGATTGTATACATCTTGAACATCGATTAACACAATACGGGACAAATTATCAGAATCAAGCAACACACCTACTACTGAGTCATTCATGAAGGCAACTTGACGCAAAACGTCATATTCGGAAGCAAATTCAGATTTCTTAAATACAGTTCGTACTTCAGGGTGTTCACCTTTTTTCATATCCTCAAGACTAATAACAGAAGCAAGGACTAATGATTCTTTATTTAATGCAGCATATACTTCATTGGATAAACTGGTAGCGGCATCAATAACATTATCTGGACAATCAAAATCTCTGAAGTAAATTGGTGGAGGGACGTTAGCCATACCTAAAGGTGTAATGTTAACGATTGTACCATCTATAACAAGGATAGTACCATTGTCAAAGGGTTCCAAAGTAGGGCCGCTAGCGGTCTTATATGAAAAATCAAGAATATGTAACTCATTACCACTACCATAAAGTAAAGTAAAGTCTTTTTCTGGATGCCATTTAGCGAATTTAATATCATTAGCGTAAACTTCTTGTTTTAAAAACCAATGGTAATTCTTAGATGTCCAAAGTTGTATTCTATCTTGTAAGACTATTGTTAATATTTCAGAAGTGTTATTCCAACATAAACTTTGAATTTTTTCGTTAATAGGTAATCTAGTATCGAATTCGCCATGTCTTAAACCATTTCTTTCAAAAAATATTAGATCTAAGGATTGATCTTCGTCAGAATGAATTCTACGTTGAATGGATGCAATTAGAGAACCTTGAGGTTTCCAACTAATATGATGTTCCATACCATCTACAGGTTCTGATGCACTATCTAATTCACCTTCACGGTTAAATACTCTTGTTACTCTTCTTTCTACAATTGTTTCTTCATCTTCTGGTTGGGCTGATTCAATGTTAGAAACCAAGAAATATTCACAGTCTCCTCTCCATGAAATATTGACACTTCTATCATCTAATTCAGTTGTTTTACCTGTATCAACCATGTATGGCATTGTTGGATCTCTTAATTCAGAACCTACTAAACCAGAAGCCTTTAAACTAGCTAAAGCTTCTCTTTCCATTTGTCTTGTACCTCTACCTCTAAATTGTGTTTCTTTTTTACCCCAACCAACAGTAACATGTTTGGATTTCTTGAGATCTTCAATTTCCATATGATATTCATTAATTGGTTCAAAATTCTTACTTAACATGACGACATTTTTAGTATTGGTGACTAAGACTAATGTTTCATCATCATAGGACCATTTTGCAGCAGCAATACCATCATCGATAGATCCTACAATTTCAATAACTGTATCAACTATATTGTAAGTATTTGGATCGTATGTAGCAGTTAAAATATCACCCATCTCGAATACAAATACTAATTGATTTAAATCTGGGAAATGGTTAAAAGATACAATTTTATCATCTAAATTAGTAGCATTGAATGAAGATAAGATATATCTGGAGCCATCTTTCATATATTGTTGAACTTCAATCAATTGGGAATATGGATCAAATAGCACAACTGTGACACTATCAGTTATAACATCGAATAATGATTCAACAAGTTCAAATGAGGAAACTTCTTCTTCTGGGACTGTGGATGCAACAGGGATTAATTTACCCTTATTAAGTGTAATTAAATTACGCATCTTGTTGTCAAAAAGTCCGTAATGTAATTTGAATAGAACCCAGTTTGATGGATATACCTTATTTGAAAGATAGGTTTATAATTGAAATTATTCTAGCTTCTAAACTATACCCTTTAAAATTTCGAAATAACAGGCAGAATTCAATATTTGGAATGGTATACAAAATTTAAGACTCCAACCAAAAGAACCGCTAACTGATATATTACCGGAACCCTGTGTATAAGTGATATCTCATCGCTCAAAATTTTTCAAACTTACTAAAACTAGACCGAAATCCTTTTATTTCAAAAAACTGTTAGCGCCATTGATTTATCATGTCTGTTCTGCATCCGGACATTTTTAATTAAATCATTTTTTTCGAATTTAATTAATTTTCAGATTTCAATATTTTCCATCCGCATTTTATTTTAAAAATTTCCAGGACGCGATGAAAAATAATTTAGGCTGGGTGGAAAAATCCGCTAGGCAGAAAGAATCTGTCAGCTTCAATGGGAACCCGAATCCTAGTGAGATGCCAACTGGTCTCTCAGTCTGGGATAGAGATACGATAACAGATTATTTGCCAGAATGTGATGTCGAAGATTCTTCACCACGGAAGAAATGGAAAATATTGCAGCAGAGGAGGGCATTCACGATAGTGAATTATTGCCCTGTGTGAGCCAGAGGTTTGGGGTTCTCAGTAATGGTAGTGTAGAGGAAGGTTGGAAAGTGGTGGTCTGTCTAGGCAGGGTCGAATGTGTGCACACGATGTTCTAATACCATAGAGCTATTGTCAACAATAGCTACGAAAATAGGTATATTTTAGAAATTGGTTAAAAATTCGCTATATTTTAAACAGGTAAAGACCCAGTAACCCAAAGAACTATATCATAAAGTATGTTTAAAATACCCGTCAGAATCGCAAAATGAATGATGAATGTGTAACAGCAACTAGAATGTCCAGAAAGTGAAAAAAAAAAATATTGATTGAAATACTGTATTAAGATAATATGACAAAATTAGAATTAGTGGTACTCTTTCGAGATATGTTACGAGATGATAATAATGATCTTTAAATTATTCACATGAAAAAAATTAGAAATAAAAATAAAGGATAATAGATAGAAACCAAATATGCATTAATGTTAACAGAAATTGGACATTCTTAGTGCATCTTCATTATGTGTATTATCGAAAGCTTATAAATGTTTAGGATTTATTTTTACTAACAAATAAAAAAACGAATATTGAATTTTTTTCATTATTGATATTATTATTTTTAATATAGAATGGCTCACGAAAACGTCTGGTACTCCCACCCAAGAAGATACGGTAAAGGTTCTCGTCAATGTCGTGTCTGTTCTTCTCACACCGGTTTGATTAGAAAGTACGGTTTAAACATCTGTCGTCAATGTTTCAGAGAAAGAGCTAACGACATTGGTTTCTACAAGTACAGATAAATTATTAAAATATAATTTAATTTTTTAATCTTTTATCTCAATGCAATATTTTGTACTTATATAAATTAACTTTAAAGTAGTAACTCATCTCTCAATTTAACAGAAAAAAATATACAATATAATTGTTTTTTTTTATTTATAGAATAAATCATTTGTAAAGTGATAGTACAGCAATATACTAATCATGTAAAGGAATATATCATGTTATATAGATTCACAACGATTTTTAGGGTATGTAGATCACAGGATACTAGAATGATACCATACGTATCTTATTATTGGTTACTGTCTACCTTCTACATTATATACATTACAATAATGCTCAAGGCAAACTACAACAAGGAAATACTATACCTCTGGTTTATAGATAAGATTGATAACCCCTTCTTCAATAATAAGCAACCGCCTATAGTAATATTTCACCAGAAGCCCTAAATTAGATGCTTTCTAATTTTCATCAACATCGCGATATGGAAAAAAAAAGTATAAAAGGCGAGAAAATTTCAAGATTAAAATATTTTCTAATTCAAAGAATTTTCTTTTGATTCATTTTAAAGAAGCCGAATCAATTAACATACGGAAACAATGCCACAGTTGGCTCAATCTGTCTTCAAACAGTTGCTAATTGCCAGTGATTCAATCTTAATTGAACACTAGTTTCCCAGATCAAAATTTGTTATTTATGGACAACTTAGGAAGTCCGTTGTCTGTGTACCATGTGGTGATAGACTTGGGGTGTCGAAATTATTGTCTACATATTTTCTTTTTTCTATTATGAAATAATAGTATTAAAGGATTATATATTGTATTTAGTATAGTAAAAAGGATTATCTTGGGTAAAATATATGAACTATGGTTTATATACTTCGAAATCTTTAGTTGCTTGGCGAATTGGTGCTAGCATTTGAGAAGACTTGAAGGCCGCAAGATCATCAACTAACTTACCGGATGGGTATTTGGTGGTGTCCAACTTGCTTTCATCTAACTTCTTGTTCCTTTCTTTGACTTGAGATTTCAGATGAACAATAATCTTTGTAGCATCATCAGCAGTAATATACTTCTCATAAAAGGATAAAACATCTTTTTTAGTTAATTTTTCTACTAGTTTAGCTCTGTTTTGGTTAGCGAAAAAGTTATAATCACCAGCTTCAATAGCACCTACAAATCTGTTACTTTCCTCTTTCATATTCTTGAATTTTTGTAATAATGATTTGCATAAGGAATCCTTATAGTTGTCAAAGGTTTCATCATCCATTTCTTTAATGATTGTACCAACTTGTTTGTAAAATTCATCAATTCTCCATTCTAAGTATGGTGTAGAGTGTTCAGATTGAACTAATATTCTAATATTTGATGTACCTGCATTTATCAAATTAGAACTGAAAACTACATAACCTAATTGTTCTTGTGTTCTTAAAATGGTAAAGCATGGTTCATTAATTAAATGGGCAAAAAATTCAGAAATTGCAGCAATCTCTTCTGAATATAAGTCAATTTGAGTAACATGTTGAATAGCAGAATTAACATTCTTACGATCTTCTAATAAAGTTTCATATCTAAAAGTTGAATGAGGTTTTAGATAAATTGATCTTTGTCTTACATTTTGTAGTTGTGTATTTTTAATTGAATTAGATGATAATAGGTTGTCGGATACGATTTGGTAAACCTTCTTTGCTTCATCAACTTCAAAATTGCCATGAACTAATGTTTCAATAAAAGCTTCCCCGTAGATGTTTGGAATAAATTGTTCTAATTGTTCAACACTTAGTTTTTCGAAAGCATATAATTTCTCTTTAAGAGACCAAGAAATTTGGTTAATAACTTCATTATATATTTTGGCAACTTGACCATATGGAACTTGATATAAGGCATTATTCAAATTTTGAATAGTTTTGTCTTTAAAAATTTGGAATCTCTTTGGATCAATTTTGAAATTCTTAACACCTTGTGAAAATCTTTCTAAAAGGATTAGCATTTTATCATTGAAACCATTTATAGTTATCTCTATGCTATGTGTGCTTTTGCTAAAGGATAATTGCAAGCTTGCACAAGAGGCATCATACTGTAAATCTGTTAATTGATCATTAACTAATTGGATATACAAGGCAGTTAACATTGAATTCAATAAACTGCTAGATATATGTGGTGTTTTAATTGAAATGGAAACGGAACCTCTTGGTTGCCAAAAAGTATCATCTTTTTTGTACCATAATTTTGAAAATTCATCTGAATGCAATAAGTGGGGTTCAACAAGTGGTGTTACATCTGATAACTTATTAACTTTGAAATCAGTGGCAACAAATTCATTTTTAGAAGGTAAGTATAACTCTTTGTTTGGTTCCATATTTTTAATTTTATTAATCAAAATTTCTGGGTATTCAGATACTTTGTAATCAGTTCCATACCAATGTTCTTTTAAATCAGTTTCAACATCTTGAGATGTTAAAACAAAACGAGAATTCTCTAGGGTTAAAGAACTCAAGTATTTCTTTAATAGGGAAGTGTCATAATTTCTGAAAAGATTTAAGGATAAAATTTTGTCCACTGGAATGAATTCTTTCTCTAAACTCTTTGATAAAGAAGAAACTGTGTTTGCTGGAGAACTCTTTTGTTTAAATTTAAAATCAGCTTTTGAAATATCCTTTAATTCAGTGTATAACCATTCTTGTGGCAACGATTCCTCCAAAACTTTAATATATTGAAAGATAATAACAACTACATCTAAATAGTGCTCTAAACCATCTTTAGTTAGATCAATATCAATTGAGAATACAGCATTACCTTTAGAAATAGTATGGCCACCAGCACCTAATTCATTAGCCCAACCTAATGATTTTAAATGTTTCAATAGAGAGCCAGAACCTTCATGGCCGATAATATGACTAAAAACTGAAGGAATTCTTTCTTGCCAATATTCATCCATATCAGGAACTACAAAAGATAAATCTAACTTTCTTAAATTTTTAACAGGTTTGATGTTAATAATTTTCATTAAATCTTCTTTCTCACGGAAGATTGGGACTTCATGAGTTGGTAATGGGGTATCAGAATTTGAGACATCCTTAAATAATTCATATGCCCATTTACCTAAAATATCCAAATCTTCTCTACCTAAAATGGTCAATTTCATTAAATTAGCAGAATAGAATTTTTTATGAAATTTTAACAATTCATCTCTCACATCTAATCCTTTAGATTTTGGAATTTCACCTAAAGTTTGTAAATTGCCAGTTGAAAATTTATGATAAGGATGTTCAGGGTTTGAGATAAATTTTTCAATTTGATAAGTTCTCCATAAATCAGATTGTAAATTTTTCTTATTTTCACTATCGACTGCATTAATTTCTTTGTCAGTTGAGGATTTATTAAATAATGGGCAAGAGAAAAAACCAGAGAATCTATCCAAAGCACCTTGTAAATGTTCATAATTAATCTCAAAAAAGTAATTGGTATTAGTAGAACTTGTGTATGCATTATACATACCTGAGTTCTTACTTAGGAAATTGGTGTATTCATTTTCATCAGGGAATTTTTCAGAACCCATGAATAACAAATGTTCACAGAAATGAGCTAAACCTGGGAAGTCATCAGGATCTTCAAAAGAACCAATATTTACATCCAATGATGCAGCAGCTTTATCGGCGGTCTCATCTTGAATCAATAGAACTCGTAATTTATTTGGTAATTCGATATATCTATAATTTCTATCATCCAAATCAGGTTTTTCGAAATCTAGATTGAAAGTTTTATAAGGAACGCTAGCGGCAGTCATATTTGGATTTGGGGCGTTAATATTAGGGAAGTAGTAAGATTGTAAAAACCAAGATATAATAAACACCAAAAGAATGCTAAATTGGAATAGTAGCTTTGTATTATTATTTAAACCGGAGATTTGTGACAGTTTGTCTGATATTTGCTTATCTGCCTTATTCAATTGAACACTCTATCTTCTCATAACCTTCTTTTTTTCTAAATTTAGTGTTAATCTTCAAGATCTTGCCACTGAAATTTTCTCCGATCTCCATTCGAAACCCAGCAAACGCAAAAAATAAACTTCTAACGATTATGAAACAATCGTTTTTATGGAATTAAACATTTGCAATTAATATTACCATTTAATTACAGTGTTACCATTTGCAAACTAGAGCTATAATAGCATAATTGTAATGATATTTGCTTCATTTTGGATATACCAAAAACAATACATTTTTACAGCGTATTCCTACCTAAAAAGAGATATAATATTATTGAAAATATCATAGAAACCTACATATGACTATATACACTCATTTAATATAAAATAAAGGTATCTTATAGTCTTCCTATTAATTAGTTACTCATCTTTTGATAATTTCAGACACTTTGGGTAATTTTTACCGCGCTGAGAGATGAGATGAGCTTGCCAAAATAGTTTGAAAAAAATTAACCATTTATAATAAATATAAGAAAGAAGTTGAGTTCAAGGTTGAAAGGGGTCTTTCAAAACGATACGTTTATATTTGTTAATAGATATCTACCTGACAATTTTTCACAAGAATGGGTAAATCAAAGAAAAGATCTAGAGCTTCCAAGTCTCGTTTGAATCCATTAGGTGGGAATAAAAAAAATTTATTATCCTCAGAGGCTAAGGATAATGCTACAATTACAAAGAGAATCCAACCTCTGATTAAACAACTACAAAGTGCAGTTGTAAACGATAGACATATGGCATTATCTTCTATTTGTGTACTATGTGAAGATGATCATATGAGAAAACTTTTATTACGTGAAAAATTAGTACCAATAATTCTAAGTAAATTATTAAATGATGACAACACCGAGATTATTGTCGAAGCATATGGTTTATTAAGAAATTTAGCATTAGAAGAAGGTTATGATGTTTCTACTCATCTATGGAGATCCAATATTTGGGTTTCAATTATGGATGGTTTCAGTAAAATTGAAAAATCTTTAAATTCAATGAGTTCTGAATCTGATAAATCTTCTACTGAATCAAAGAGAATGTTATTCGATTTCATAGATAATTTAATTTCATTAGTTGTCGCTTTAGCTAATGGTTCTGATAAAATTTTAACTGATATTCTAGATACTGATAAAATTCAAAATATTTTTAAACTTTTGGCATTCTTAATTCAATTCGGTGTTGATAAAATTCCAATTAGTTTATTCAACACTATTTTAGATTTAATCTATGATTTTAGTTCTGAATCTTTTCAATTTATCGAATTAATTTCAAATGATAATTTCTTATCCAATTTTATTATCGAATTGCCAAATTTCACTAAAAATAACAATACACATTCTAATGAATTAACTTTGATATTAATTCAAGGTATCTATATTCAATTTTTAGATTCAAACTTACAAGTTCAAAACTTAGATACTATTATCCATGATATTTGTAATACAATTAATAATATTGATATTAAACAATTACAAATTGATTTATTTGCAAGTGCAGCATTAATTGATGAAAATCATAGTACAATTGATAAAGAATTAATGGAAACAAAAGACACTAAAACAGTTACTGAAAAAATTAAAGATTATACAAAGAAAAGATCCGAATCATTAATGAAATTACAAAGTTTAGAAATTGCAATTGATCTAATAACAGCCGTTATTGAAATGTTTGCAGCTTTTTATGAAGAGGAAAATAGTAAAAGAAGTCAAAATATTGAATTACCTGATGAATTAATTATTACATTTGCTGAATTTTTACCACATGTATTTAATACTTTAAGTGAATTTTTCACTTCTCGTATATTAATTGCTTGGAATAATTTATTATGGTTATATTTAACTATTGGTATTAATATTTTCGATTTAACTACTGAACCATATAAACCATTATGGGCCTTTTTAAAGTCTGATACCCTTGATAATAATGATTTAAGTATTAAAATTGGTAAAGCAAGTGTTATTTGGGCATTATTGAAAACTATTACAATGCAACAAGAACAAGTACCAATTCTTGAAATTTTCCAATTATACAATAATTCACAATTTGTTAAAAGTTATATAAAAGAATATGAAGCAAGTTTGATTACAGCAGATAATAAAGAAGAGAATTTAGAATATAGACAAAGATGTTGTGGTGTTTTAGCTACATATGCATTATTTCAAAAACAAGTTGGGATTAATAGAGAAATTGGTCAATTTTTCTTGAATTTAATAACTGATGAAAAAATTGATCCTATACTATTAGTAGATATCATTACTTATCTTTTTGAAATATATCCGGATAGTAATTACGATTATGATGAACCAGTTTTTGTTAATGATAATTTCTTGAATATATTAAAGGAGGAAGTTTTACCAAATGCTAAAAAAATTTTCAAATTAGTTGATAGAAATGCTAATCCTGAATTTAAAGAAGGATGTACTGATTGTTTTACAAACTTGAATAAATTTATTCAATACAAAGAACAAGAAAGATAGAAATGAGATATATAGAAACCACAATAAAAAAAAAGAACAAGATTTAAAAAATGAGAAAAAATCAGAAGATAGCATAAAGAATTCTCATTTAATCTAAAAATTACATCACGATGTGATTACATTCATTCATGCAAAATAATTGTTTTGTGTTTTTGTTTTCTAATATTTATAAATTTTTTAAATATATATATGTATATATTAGAAACAAATAAACTGTACATTAATTAGTTAATAAGAAAAGATCAATCTCATTTAGCATATAGTTTAGCTTGAACTATCACTTTCTTTTCATATTCTACTTTATTCTTAGAGAAAGCTCTCCAAGCAGGTTCTTGAGCAGGTGATTTAGGGTTTGGAGAATCTAATAAATCTTGAACACCCAATACAATTTGTTTCAAAGTAATAGCAGGTCTCCAATCTTGGTCTTCATTTAAAATACTTAGACAAACAGTCCCACTTGGATAAATATTTGGATGATAAAAACCGGCTGGAAACCTCACTTTTGGAGGTTTTGATGGATATTCATCAGGGTATTCGATCTTAATTGGATATACACCTTCATGCCATATCGTATTTTCTTTACCAGGAATACCTGCTTCCCATAGTTGTAAGTTCATTGATCCATCTGGATTTTTAGTAGGCTTGGCAAAGAAACCAAAAGGATGGTCTTTTCTCCATTTCTTTCTATAGTAAAAAATAAGTAATAAATAAAATCAATAATATATGTTAGTAATTTGAATTCCATAGTCCATTAGTGCGTATATCCCAAAATATATTGATATATCTGTACAGACGCATATAAAATAAAGTAAAACATGGCAATAACATACCTTTCTTCCTGTAGTCGTTGCAAACACAAACTGCTCATTGTATATGTGAATTTTTTATTATTGTTACAAGTGGTATCGATGCTAGTAAGACGAACAAAGATATTTAATAAGACTTGTTCAAATTGAAATTTTTATCGTTTAAATTGTTCAGTTTACTAATAAACAAAATTTGATATTTTTTCTATTTAGTTAGTAAACCTTCCCCGATGAGCTGACGCGAGCGTGAATTAAAGATTGCTCAATTTTAAAGATGAGCATTTAAATAAAGGGTGGGTGAAGGAATGACCTTATTGTTAAGGAAATTTAGAGTATAATTTGCTGTATAAAAGGACACCAAATTTTGATTACAAGAAGATATTATATTTTGAGTTATATTTGTTAATATAGGATAATAACAATACATATATATATATTAGTTTATTAAGAATGACAGAAACAAGAGAAAACCAAGAATTTGATTACGATGACCTGGACGAACTTTTAGAAGAGGATCCAAGCAAGTTAGAGCATGTTGAGTCCAAGGTCGAACTCAGTGATATGGTGGAAGATCTACGTAAGGAATTTGAAGAGTTGAATAAGAATGAAGATAACGATGATGCTAAAGAAGGTCTTGAGAAGTTATTGCATATGGTAGAAGAACAAACTAAGGAATCTAGTTCAGATGGAGATTCATTTAAAGAAGGATCTAGTAATAATTTCCAAGACCTTATGAACGATGCATTTCAAAAGTTGAAACAAAATGGTTCTAATGTAGATAGTGATTTGAAGAAGAAGCAAGCCAATGGAGAGGATCTTTTAAATCATCTACTAGAAGAATTCATGGAAGAACAAGCTTCGGATAACAAAAAGACAAACCCAAATGAAGATGGTTTAGATGGTACTATTTTAAATATCTTGAACAAGATGTCATCTAAGGAAGTCCTATATGAACCTATGAAACAGATGCATCAAGAATACACGGAATGGTTTAATACTCACGAACAACTCCCACAACACCAAGAAAAGATGGCCATCTACAAGAAACAATACGGGATAGTCACAGATATAGTGACCATATACGAGAGAGATGACTACAGCAACGACAAGTACCTGGAAGAAATCACCAAACAACTGGACAGCCTCGAGCAACTGGGCGACACACCCTTGGATAAGGACCCTGTCGCCAACCCACAACAACAACAACCAGAACTTGCTGACACCCAGCTCAAGCAGTTGCAGACACAAATCGACGAGGGTTGCAAGCAACAATGAAATGTCACGGGTCTTCTACTGGCTATTTTTAGCAAGGCGTGTCTGGGTAAGCAGATTCCAAGAAACCTTCGCAGCGAAAATTTTTCGTCATGGCTTGTTTTGGCTGCCAGACAACATCAACAATAAACAAACAAGAACGCAAAGCTGACAGAATCGCCAAGGAAATCATCCTACAGTCAATTGAGCAATCATTAGGACACTTTTGCTATATAAGAACGGTCAAGTTGGTCACAGATCGAGAGGATGTGATACTTTTTTGTCTTTCAAGATCCCTCTAACAACAACACACTAACGACTTTTATTTAATAACTAATCCATACAATGCGTTCCTTCTCTGTTATTGCTGCCACTGCCATCATCTCCTTATACTCTACTCAAGTTTTGGCTACTCCACCAGCTTGTTTATTAGCTTGTGTTGCTCAAGTTGCTAAATCTTCTTCGTCTTGTAACAAATTAGATCAAGTCGGTTGTCTATGTTCTAAAGAAAGTTCTTCTATCGAATCATGTTTGAACAAGATCTGTCCAAATGGTAATGCCGATGCTGCTTTCTCTTCTTTCAAAGCTACTTGTCAAGAACAAAATGCAGCTTTAGGTGACACTTCTTCTGTTGCTGCTTCTGCTTCTAAGACTCACTCTTCTACTAAGGCTACTCATTCTTCTACTGAAGCTACTACTACTCAAGCTACCACTGAAGCTACCACCAAGGCCACCACTCAAGCCACTACTGAAGCTACCACCAAGGCCACCACTCAAGCTACTACTGAAGCTACCACTAAGGCTACCACTCAAGCTACTACTACTACTGCTCAAGAACATGCTGCTGCTGGTGACAAAACTACTGCTGTCATTGAACAACAATCCAGTGCTACCCCAACTGTTGCCACTCACGTCATTGGTTATGAAGGTGCTGCTGACTCCTTAAAGGCCGGCTCTGCTTTATTATTTGCCGCTGCTGCCGCCGTCTTATTATAATTATGATAGATTCTTATAAGCACACATTTCATTAGCCCATGTCCCTCAAGTTTTTTCCAATTTCATTATTTTATTTCTATTGTATATACAGAAATAAATATTAAGTTATAATACCCCCCATTACGTAGTTCTTTTTTTATATTAATTATATAAAAATCAACGATATTAACCGATTCGAAAATTAATAATACCAATTACACTTTATATTTTTATGATTTTTCAAACTTTATCTTTATATAATTATTACAAATTGATATTACAATAATACAATTTTTTATCATTTTATTTAAAATTAGAAATATCAATTATTTATAAAAAGATGGTTTTTTTTCTTATATTAATGAAAGAATTCTTGTTATAGAACAAAATATAAATCAAAAAGAAAAGTAAATATATATATTTTCGATCCAAACATCATTATTCTGATCTATTTTAAATATATTCAATATTTAATTATAATACTATTAAAAATGAACTTTAAATACTATTAAAATTTCAAGATTTTTTAATTATTATTCTTTATCACGTGATTATAAACTTTGGGCGGCTAATTTGAAATATAATTAGGAAAAAACAAAACAATTGAGTAAAACAAATAGATTAAATTGTGTAAATATTTATTATTAGTTACCAAAAAATACAGCGATTCTGGTATATAGAAATCAGATCACACAAAAATAGAGTATTTGCCTCAATTCTATAATGCCAGTTTTCTTTGATCAGCCCTTCGTATTCTGCTCGATTTGCCATAAAAAACCCACAAGAGAAGATCCTTTAAGTTTAACTTCATGTGCACATATTCTTTGTTCTCAACATACTCCCCCGATTTCTAACTTTTCAACCAATACATGTTCGTTTTGTAATTCCAATAATATATCTCTAATCAGATTAAATGATACAGATAATGAAAGTTTACCTCCTGACATTACCCCATATTTTCAACCTTTACCTAATCATCTAGAAAACCTTTATAATATATCACAGTTCCAATTTAATAACATGAAGAACCAGATACAGTATTACCAAGAGGTGATTCTTAAATTAAGAGAAAGATCTGCAAGGCAAAGACAATTATTAACTCAAGCAAAAGTTGAATTAGATTCAATCCCAAAATTAAAAACAAATATTAATGAACTTAAAGAAAAACTTAGAGAGAAGGATCTTCAGTTAAATTCTCTCGCTTTTAATTCAAACTCAACTTCGGATTCATTATCTGGTAGTTCAACTCCAGGAATAAATAGCAAAAATAAATTCTTCAAAAATGGATTTCCCAATCAAAGTAATCATAATACTCGTAATATTCAGAGTAAATTATCTGCACCTAGAGCAAGATCAGTCTTTTCTTTTGATCTAAAGAATAATAGGCGTTCTGATTTTACTAATAATAATGAAAACTGCAGACCACCATTGACCGTTGATCTAACTTTAGATGATGATTCAATAAGTGATAAAAAAAATAATATTGAACGAAATTTCTTCAACAAATATAACCACACCCCAAATAATAATGAAAACTCTAATAATTCTCTTGGGAATAATATAGATGGCAAACTTCTTAGTAAAGAATACATAACTGATCCGAATTCGACCAATAATATTTTATCAGAATCTACTCAAATAATGAAACAAAGTAATATACCAAGGGTTCAAAAAAATTCTACAATTTATAATAATTTTTCACCACATAGAACATCAGTAAGTAGTGTTTTGCAAAATCAAGAAATGCCCTCAAGATTAAAAAATTTGAAATTTAGAAAACGTAGTACAACTGTTACTGATTCATTTAATGGGAAAACTCAGAGTCAAATCCCAACTCAAAATAGAATTTCTACTGCTTCATCATATAATCATTATAAAGGGTTGATAGACCATATGAGAAGTAGTAGTAGAAGATTATCCAATGTCAATAACAATATGTTGAAAAAAACACAATCAGTTCAAAAATGAAAATAAGCTTGGATCTGATGAAATGTTTAATAATCTAAAGATAAATAATCATAATAATAATAAATTAAGCTTATCATCAAATAATATATAAGTGATTATTCTCTATATAATTATTAGCCCACTTAACAATTGTATCTCTAAAATTATTTATAAATTTGATTACGTTTTTTTAAAACCCTGTACTTAAATATTTCTTTGAATTTGTAATCCCATCACATATGATTACAAACCTCTTGTTAATACCCTTTTGTTTTAATTGTTTCTCTAGTGCTTTAATTGTTGCAATTTCACCCAATGTGATACCTCCAATGAATACAATCAAAGATATATCTTTTTGTTTTTTATCTAATTCACCAATCATCACTCTTTTCTTTATTTGTTTCCCTTTAGTAGAGGTATTCCATATTTCTTGTTGAATTATCTTAGTATCACCATATATTTGACCGAATAAAGTATCTAAACCTGTTGCCTTGGATTCCTTTGATATTATAAATGGTTGATGAGCGGAGAAATTCTTTGTCACAACAGACCTATCATATAAACTTTGAATTATCCTTGTAGTTAATGGTACTATACCACAATATGCAAAAGAAAGATTTTTAGGAATTAAATCAGGGTCATTAGAAGTAGAATTTGAATTTTTATTATTACTATTCAAAGATGAATAATTATTAGATGCTTGAGGGCCATCTTCTTCATAAGGACTTGTATCTAACCAAACTGAAATATTTGAATATAGTTTGTTAAATATTATAGATTTATTATCTTCGTTATTATCATTATTATTATTATCAGAATATAAATTTGTTAATTGCCTTTTGAGATCATTAAACATTGTTTTGTTAAAAAATAAATTTCTTTGTGAGAGTCTTTCTAAATTAAATGATTGATTAAAACCAAAATTATCAATAAATTCAGTTCTAAAATAATCTAAATCTTTATCACGTAAACCATTTTTACAAATTGCTGATAAACATAATAATCTTAAAATTTCAATTTCATTACTTTTCCCACTCCAAATTTTTTTTGAAATTTGATCAATTATACCAGTATAATCAATATTATTTAATAAAATATCTTGTTCTAATGTCAAAATCGAATTGAAATGATCATTTTTCTTTTCAACATTTTCTAATATCTCTGACGATAAAGTTGTATGTAATTTTAATAATTTTTGTCTCTCTTGCAATGAACCTAAGGAATCAACAAAGTTTTTAATCTCACCAATAGTATCAGCGTTATGTCTTGAATCATATTTATCCTGTAAAGACTTAGCTAGAGTATTTAATCTTGGTCCAATTATTGAGAAATTTAAAAATTTTAAATCATTCCAAATGAAATCAACTTTATAATCAAATGAGGTATCATTCTCATAAATTAATTTCTTACCATCAAAATCATTAAAACCAAATATATCATCTAATAAACCAGCATAAGTTAATTGTGTTAAAAGTGGTGTAATAGGATCTATATCTCTATCAATAACAATTAGATCCGTTTCAATACCACAATGTTTATCAGTATATATACTTTCTTTAATAAAATTATCAAGTAGATCATCTTCAATATCTATTCTTTCTTTTAAAATATCGATAAATTTTTTTGATTCATAACCTATAGATATAGAATTGGTAATCACAGTATTCGTCACTTTTAAAAGAGATAGGACATTTTGAACTAAATTATCCAATAAAATTGATCTCGAAGCAGATTGAAATGATTTTAAATTTGGTGAATATAAAGAATTTAAATTCGTTTTTTTATCAAATAACAAATCACAATTTAAAATATCAATGTCTAAGAAATTAATTGGTAAAATATTCCAATTGAAAACTTTAAAAATTTGAATATAAGGAGATAATTGACTTTTAATAAAATGTGGTATAACATTTGAATTCTTATTCTTCTTCTTAGTTTGCAATAATAAATTTGTCCTTTGAAAAGTTTCAGAACAATAAATGATATTAATTGAATTATTGCTTTTAGTTTTAATCTTCTTCTTTTTAAAAAAATCCAATAGAATATTATCAATTTTTAAATTTTTCCTTATATCTATTAAGAATACAATTTTCAATGAATTATTCAATGATTTTGAGATCTCACTCAATTCGTTTGATAAATTATCATTAATTATTAATATTTTTCGAATTGGAGTCAATTGTGTCAATTCAGTGAATGTAAAAAGGTTATTAATTCTAGGTAGAATATCATCTTGAATAACTAATATCTGATCTTCTAATGAAATATCATTTAGAATATCTTTTAATTCATTTTTTTGAATATTATTGAATAATTCAGAATTCCATCTTTCATCCATAATGTTTGTGGAAGGGTTGGTATCAAAATTTGATGATTAGTGTTAATTAGGAAAATACAAATAATGATTAAAATATTAATATTAAAATTAAGATTAAGATTACATATAGATTAGATAATAATAATTTAAAGGTATTATTCCTTTAATTTTATTTTGAATTTTAAAATTTCAGTGGTTTTTTTATTCTTAAAAATTTCAAATTCTTGCCATTAAATGATCAAAATGTCAGTAATCTAACAATGAACAAAAGGTTAAATAAATATACAGATAGACAAATATAAAATGTGGTGTTTGAATGAATGTGCATGAATAATAATGTTATTAGAATGAGTTACTCTTATGCTTTGGTGTAAAATTGAAGCTCTCATCAGCTTTACCGAAGAATTGTTCAGATAATTTAATCCAGTCATTTGAATTAGTAGAACCCATCAAAGTTTCCAATTCATCTCTACCTTTCCAAGGTGGTGGTCTTTCGTTTAGTTTAACTGGATAACGTTCACAGATACCCATTGGGATATAACGATGGAAGAAAGACATGAATTCACAGAAAAATCTTCTTGATTGTTGAATACCATAATCATCCGTACCCCAATGCTCCATTGAATATTGAGCGAAATCTTTTAACATATCCATTCTCTCTTGAGAAGATTTATCTAAGTTTTGTTTAGCATCAATTTCTTCAAAGATCCAAGGTTTAATTAAAGCGGCTCTACCGATCATAATAGAATCAATATCTGGATTATTATCTAAAATATCATACCATTGTTTATAATTATTAACATCACCATTACCAACGAATTGAATTTTTTCTTGAGATCTAGTGATATCTTTACCTAAAGTATCAACAAATTGATGTTCTTGTTCTCTTAAATGTGTAGCCATTTTTGAAACATAATCCCAATCAGCTAATTTGGTGTATCTTTGTTGTCTTGATCTACCATGTAAAGTAATAGCAGATACATCAGTTTCGAATACTAATCTTTTAATTAAATTATCAGCGATTGGATGGTTTTCCTTTGTACCCGTTCTAATTTTAACAGTAATTGGTATATCATTTGAAACATAATTCATTGAATTTAACATTCTGATTAATTTAGCATGATTATCTAATAAAGCAGAACCACCACCTTGTTTATACAAAAGATCAATTGGACAACCTGCATTCATATTAATTTCATTAACGTTTGTAATTGAATTAGCTAAAATTTCAGTTGCTTTTGCAGATTGCCAAATTTTTGTTGATGCTATTTGAATATTAAATGAATTTAATTCAGAATTAGCTGATTTAGTTAACGCCCATTCAGAATTTCTACCTTGAACTAATGGTAATGCTAGAATCATTTCAGAATAAGTATAATCACAATTAAAATTTTCTTTACATAATCTACGAAATGGTAAATTACCAACTGTAGTTAATGGTGATAAAATTTTCTTATATTTATAATTTAAATTTTTCTTTTTATTAGTTTGGAAATACCAAGTATCATTATATTCATTGAAAAGTTCTTTCTTTTCATTTAATTTATTATTTTTATCTATAATTTTTGCTTTCTGTTGTGGTGAGATATTATCGTCATCAATTTCGTCAGTGGTAGTAGTAGTAGCAGAAGCAGAAACAACATCTTCTTCATTTTTTTTAGTAGTAAAAAATTGAATTGCTTCAATAATATCAATTACTTTATTTGAATTCAAAAAATCGTATTTCTTTTTAGCTAATTTAATCTTTAAATGATTATCTATTAAATTCAAATCTGATGGTATATCTTTAATTTCATTATTACCAGAATGAGTAGAAAGGAATCTACATTTATAACCCATATTACAATACCCGAATTTCTTAAATATAGGACAAATATTGAAAATATCAGATACGATATCACTTTTCTTATTTTTTAAATAAAAATCTAAATCATGAACAAATCTACAATTTTCAGCGCCAAATTTACAAACATAATTTGGATTATTAATCGATGGACATAATGGATATTTCTCTTTAACTTGTCTATTATCTCTATTCTTATTCTGACCCTTTTTACCACTTTTTATAACTTTACTACCAGCATCATGATCATCATTAGAATCTTTCTTAGGATCAACGACTAGGAATTCCGGTTTAATACTGGCAACACCGAACCCAGAAGCATCGTACAATAGAACTTTCTTGGCCACAGGAGAAGTCACGTCTTCTAATTCTCTTTTGATACTACTCATTTCTCCACTAATCAATTGCTATTCAATCTATAGAAACAATGGATCTTCTAATCTCTATGTTAATCATTATTTTTATATTTTATTTTAGATGCTCATCTTTAAATTTTATAAATTTTTCAGGAGATCACGCGACCTGTTCGTGGATAATGACAAGCGATGATGACAGCTTACTTCGGCGATGTGCTTAATATTAATAATAATAAAGCTGATGAACTTGAAGAAGTTGGGGATATTAGGAGTATTATTAAAAGGTGGCATCAGTAAAATAGTGGTATTGCAAGCTGTGTTGTATACTGGATTAGAGTGTATCGGTATTGCATTGTGTTGGTATTTGTTTCAGAATATCGTATAGTCTATTTTATATTTTCCCCTCATCTCATCTCATTATTAAGTACCCTTTCCAATTTAAAGATTAAAATACAAAATAATAATAATGAATCATCACTCAGATAATATTTCAACACCAACAAACTCCAATAATAGTTCCTTGCGTAGAGATTCTATTGTGCATTCGAATGGTATAGGTGGTGTATCATGGGGCACTTTAAATATCGGTAGTTGGCTTAAGGATGAAGTTATATTTCACGCCACATTAAAACAATCTAGAAAGAATTCAATTATTAAAACTACAAATCAATCATTAAATATTAATAATAAAGCTATTACAAATAAAATAATTAAAAAGAAAAGGGATTCTGTATCATATCATAATCATAATACTTATTTATCAAATTTAGAGAAGCAATATTGTAAAGATTATTCTTGTTGTGGTTTATCTTTATTATCATTGCATGATTTATTAAAACATTATGAAGAGACACATATTAATAATAATACTCCTACTAATAATAATTTAAGTCATAACTTCTTTGATAATAATTATTCAATGAAAAATAATAATAATGATAATAAAATTAATTCAAATATTAAATCATTTGATCCCTCTCCAATTACAAAATTATCTATTATTAATAATAATACTTTAAATCATCATAATCTGATTATTAATAATAATAACAGTACGAACAATAATGCAAATAATAATTTAATTGATGCTGTATCAACAAATGATGTTTTTTTACAATTAAATAATAATAACAATAATGGTATAAAATCAAATGGTAATAGTATTGATTTTATGACTTTTAGTAATAATCATAATCATAATACTACTACTACTACAGGTATTGCTACTCATACAACAACATCTACTACTACAACTGGTGTTCCAAATAGTAGTAACACAAGTAATATTATTAATCATATTACTGCTCGTCCTAACAACAACAACCAAAATAATTCGGATCTTGAAAGTGATGAAGATGATGAAGATCAAGATAATAACAACATTAGCACTTCTTTCCAAAATAAGATTATTATTAATAATAACGCTACTACTGCTAATACTAATAAATTACTTCCTAATAATTATATAGATGATCCAGCACGTCGTCTTTACGTTATGGATCATGAAGAATCAAAACCATTTAAATGTCCAGTAATTGGTTGTGATAAAAATTATAAAAATCAAAATGGATTAAAATATCATAAATTACATGGCCATCAAAATCAAAAATTAATTGAAAATTCTGATGGTACTTTTAACGTTTTAGATCCAAATTCAAATGAACCATTCCCTGATGGTTTAGGTTCTGAAAAGGATAAACCTTATAGATGTGAAGTTTGCGGTAAACGTTACAAAAATTTAAATGGTTTAAAATATCATAGAGCTCATAGTACTCACTAAACATCAAAAACAACCGTGATAGATAATACTAAAATCAATGATATCTACTCAATATTTTGATATGTTTTGAGCTTATTATCATTGAAATTTTTCAAAATTTCCCGATTCGGATTTTACACATCCATGCATCACATATCGCGATTTTGAAAAAAATAAATAAACATGATAATAATAAATGAGTAGTACAAAAAAATAGTGGTATTATAACCACCAGTTGGACCTCAATTGATTCAAAATATACACTGGAGAGTTAATTGCCGTATGCTCATCAACATCACCAAACCGTTACAAGTTTCGCAATGGATTTCTTATCTTTTTTTATTATTCATAATTGAATTGTTATTAATATTACCCGTTTCAATATTATTGTTTCATGATTTTTATACGCATTTATTACCACCAGAATCTTCTATCATAATACCATTATCTACATTCAATCATTCCATGTCGTCGACGACGAATTCATATGTTTTCCAAAATAGCTTTACTTCATTTGATGTAGATAGTTCAAATTTACCAATTATTATAGACAACGGTTTGCATCAATCAATACCAATTAGATCAAATATTAATTATAATATTGACTCTTATCTGAATTTCTATTGTTTAAATATTGACAATAATGAAATTAATGATAATAATAATAATCATTTTTCAAATTCTAATAGATTATCATTATTAAATGTTAAAGTCATTTTATCTAATTCAATCACCTTATTTGATAAAAAATTACCTATTATTTGTACTAAATCAATGGATAAATTTAATTTTGATAATGATTATAATTATCAAAAAAATTTTAATTATTTAAAAAATTTTAAAAAAATTTTTATTAATTCTATTTTTATTGATTCTGATTTATCAAATATTAAAGTTAATTCAATTAATTCAAATTCAATTGATTTTATCTTAACACCAATATCAGATAATAATAATAATAAAAAGATTTTATTATTTGATGATAATGATTCAAAATTAATTACAAGAATGGAATTTAAACAAGATATTAGAAATTTAATGTTAAAATGGAAATATTTAACTTATTTTATTGGTTCTTTCATTTTTTTCATAATATCTTCTTTAATTTTTATTATATCAGCTATTATCACATTCACTACTCTCTTTAATTATTCATCATCATCAAATGAAAATAATAATAATTTTAAAACTAAACTAAATTAAACTAAAAAAAAAAATTAAAAGAATAAATTAAGTACATATTTTACTTATTTTTCAAATCATACCGTTATTATTATTATTACTACTATTACTATTCATATTCCCTCCATTCATTAATCTTATCTCAAAATCAACAAATAATGTTTTATGATCTTTAAATGCACAAAATCTATAATATTCATTTATAGTTTCATTAAAAAGTTTTATTATTTTGTAATATTTTTTAAATTCTGTTAATTTAATCATTTTTTGATTCTTTTCATATATTTTTTTATCTTTTTCACTTAATTCATTAATATTGATATTATCATTAGTATCATCATCATCATTACTTGTAGTAGTAATAGTATTAGTTGGTGTAATATTATTTGTATTCTCTTTATAATATTCTATTGCACTTTTATTTGTAAAAATACGGAAGTTTGGTTTAATTAATTTTAATTCATTATTATTATCATCTTTTTTATTTGGAATATTAGGTAATTCTTTATTACGATTCATAATATAATTATTATCATCATCTATTTCATTATTATTATTATCTATACCCCAATTATCATTAGCTTTACGTACTTTTTCATTAATTAAATCAATTGGTAAAATTTTTAATGTAAATATCATTGATATACTTCTATTATTAGTAACTTTATTTGAATATTTTAATTCACATGGTAATACAACTTTATTATTATCGATTAAATTATTAAATTCTTTTTGTTCTTTATTTTTTGGTTTAACTGTCGGTATCTTTATCATTTCTAAATCATTAATTTGAATCATATCTTCTTCTTCATCATCACTTTCATTTTCTTCTTCATTCTCACTTTCTTCTTCTTCATTCCTATTCTTCTCATCATTATCATTTGTAGTCTCAGAATTTGTAAATTTTGAAAATGAAAACCAACCCTTTAAACCACTACCATTACTATTAGTATCATTTGAAGAAGAAGATGATGATGATAATGTTGAAGATTTATTATCACCGCTACCACTAGATATTAATGATCTAAAAGTAGATGTACGTATACTAACAAATCTATCTTTAACTATCATATCATCAATAGCATCATATGGGAATTTACCTTTTCTGATAAATACAGTTGGTCTAATATTAGCAATTGAACTGACCGTTGGAAAATTATAAATTTTATTACTTGTTATTTTTATATCTTTTAATCTATCCAATCTTACAATTAAATCATTTTCATTTGGTTGTTTATTAACCATTAATGAAAATTTTTTATTTTTTAAAAAAATTAAAATATCATTATCCTTTTCTTCAATTGAAATTTTTTTTAAAGTTTCATATGATAATGTATTGTAAATTTTATTCATTTTATCATAAATATAATTAAATATTTTTTTAATACTTTCATTTTTTAATTCATTATCATTATTATTTAAAAAATTATCTTGATCACGTATAATACAAAAAATTAATAATTTAATAAATAATATTTTTACTAAATTTGAATAATTTTCTATTAAAATCATTTTTAAATTTTTATTATTACAAAATAATTCATCAAATATTAATAATTTCATATCATTTGGTAAAAAATTCCAATTATTAATTAAAAACAATATTGCAATACATTGATTATCTGAATTTAATGTTTTAATTAATGATAAAATACCATTTATCCATCTATTCCATTGTAAAAATGATAAATCATCAAATTGAAAAATAATAAATTGTAATATTTTATTATAAATTAAATTTGCTAAATCTGAATTATTATTAGTTGAAAATTTAGAAACGTATGATAATAAATGATTATTATGTAAAATTAATAAATTATTGAAAATGGTATTATTATTAGTAAAACAATCATTTAAATTTCTTAAAGCTTCCCATAATTTAATACTTCTAAAATTGATAAAAATGAATTCATTAATTTGTGAATTTGAAATAAACCCACTTGATAGAGATCTTTTCATTGAATCAGCATTTGGTGAAGATGCTAAAGCAGAAAAATCTTCACCTGATTTCATAAAATTATTAAATCTTCTTAAATCTATGTCTAGAAAGAATCTTGTAGCGTAAGTGATCAAAATCTCTGATGAGAAAATTTTTTTTAAATCTATATTATTGTTTGAACTTGTCTTTGAATTTGAATTTTCAATTGATCGAAGTACGATATACCAATAATGCCAATAAAAAGAAGTAAAAATATCATCATTTTTCAAATATGAAATTATAATTTTAAAAATCGGTATATCATTTTTTAATTCTGATTGATAATCTGGTGAATAACTTTTTAGATTTTTTTCAATATTAGTGGAAAATATAAAATTTTTTGTATTTAAAATATTAAATTGAATTTTCTTCCTTTGAAATAATAAATTAGTATTATCTGATGTATTAAGTTCTTCTTTTTCTTGTTCTTTGTATGATATTTTCAATGGTATTTTACCATTAACAAAAATATTATTTAATAATAATTTATCATATTCGTAATTATCAGGTATAAATATGAAAGAATAAGCATTTAATTTACCTAAAATGAATCTCAAAGAGGAAGAATATTGATTAAAATATTTAATCAATTGTGTATCATCATTATCTAATGAAGGTTGTTGTTTTTTCTTAAGAAATCTTAATGATTTTGAGATAAGTATAAGATCATTTGTAATTATATGAATAGTCATAAGAATATTATTTGAATAAATTTCCCAATCATGATCAGAATGATAATCATAAGTCATTAATACAGTTAATAATCTACTTATACATTCTAATAGTACAGATAATAGGGTAAGATCGAATGAACTTATAATTTTAATTGAACTCATTGTAATATCAGTAGTTAATTGAATATCATATTTATTTTTAATAAAATTTAAAATAGTAATCCACCATTGTAATAAAATATCTCTATAATTAATTTTAAAATTTGAATTATAATTAATATTAAATTGTAAAAAACGTAAATAAGATAGTAAATTTGATCTTAAAAAATTATTTATAAATAATTGATTATCGTATGAATTATCTGATTCACTAATAATACTAATAAAAATATTTAATGAATTAAATAATTCTAATTCTTTTTCATCCATTGAAGGTTGTACATCATCATTATCATTAGTCATTTGTTCATTCTAAGGTTAAAAGGGAGAGACGTAAGATTTCAATAATATTATTAATTCTTTATTGGTTATGTATCTTATTAGTTTTGTGATATCAAAGTTTAAAATTGTTGATCCTTTATTTATCTCTAATTGTGTCCATAATATTTGTTTTTAATTTTAAACATTCTTTAAAACCTTTAATATTATTTTTATAAAATTACCTCAATAGTCATTTCGTTTCTTTTTTTATTTAATTTTTTCAGTGAAAAAAAAAAAATATTGAAATTTTAGATCTTTTAATAAGAAAAAGTTACCGTATCAAGTAATTATCAATACCCTACACACAACACACCCACACATTTACAAAAACAAACCTTAGTTCTACTTTACTATATAGTATAACAAATATGTTAAAAATCTAGCATTATTATTATATAATATTATATAGCATATCTTATATTATTATTATTACTTCATTTGCTGTCCGACGCGCGCCACGTCACGTGAACACAGCGTCCAAAACTACTACTTAACAATACCACACACACATATATAATATTACACTAGTATAGTATAGTACAGGCTCTCACAGTTCTCTGTTCTTTTTAAAAAAAAACCCAAAAACCTTTGCTCACTTCGTTCGTAGTGGTGTGTGGTCCAGCACGAGCGCAGCGAGCCACTAGTTTTTGGTTCTTTTTTTAAAAAGAACAGAAACCATAGTATGCTATAGTATACTATGGTATATTACAATGATTGTGGCACATGCATTGTGTGTAGCATGGTGTGTGTATGGCGTTGTGCGATGCCCTAAATAAATGGCGTGTGCGGGTAAACTGGCCGCGGATTAGTATATAAGCCAGACAAGCAGAAAAACAAGCATTGAAAAAATTATATAGTTGATTATTATACATAATACGAGAAGAGTAAGTAAGCCAAGATATTACCAATATTGTGAGTGCACAATTTTTGTAATATATATATGTGAAAGAGTAAATAGCAGTTCTTATAAAGTTTATATGATGATAAACTATTAATATCAATGTTCGACTATTGAGAACAGATTATCATTACTAGCAATATGATAATTTTAAGATAACGTCAATATATTGGTATATGAATTTATAAATATATCGTTTTGATATTATAGATTTGTGTATAGTTATCTTTTAATGTGATGAGTGTCGAATAATTTTTTGTCATAGTTACACTGATAAATTAATTGTAATTGTTCTTGTATATATTATGTGTTTTTTTGTTTGTTTGTAGTGAATTTGGGAAAAAAAGCCCTGTAAAAAAAACGTATGAAAAAAAAAAAAAAAAGAGAGAGAGAGAGAGAGAGAAGAATATATACATACGATAAGTAATATAAATATAAAATAAAATAAAATAAAATAAAAGTGTAGTGTGAATATACAATGGTAAAAAGAGATTTTCATAAATGGATTAATTTTTTTAAAAAAGTATCACAATCAACATTAAATGAATTAGATGAATCAACTGGTATAAATACTAATGATAGTATAAAAGTAGATTCATTATTTAAAGAAAAGAGTGAACATATAATACATAATATGACAAGTAATAGTATAGATGTATATGAAAAATATGATATGAATAAAGAATGTGAAAGACTACGAAAAGAGGATGAAATAAATAATAAACCATTTATAAATGGTGAATTATTATGGAATAATAGAAGAAAATTATGGTTAATACCAAATAAAAGTATTGAACCAATACCAATAATAACAATTGATAATGGTAATGATAAAATATTTAAAAGTATACCAGAAAATTATTATCCAAGAATATATAATAAATTAATAATGGAAGATAAACCATTAAAGAGACCATTAAATTTATCTAATGCTATTAAAGTAATAGATTCAGGTTGGACAGAGACTAAGAAATGGGACAATGCCGCAAAGGGCATAGCATGAACACACATTATCACTAACAATACGATACAATACAATATATATATATATATATATGAGTATGGAGTTAGCGGACATAAGAACATATATATATACAAGAAAATATAATATAATAACTAATACAATAATCAATATACTAGTATAATATACTATAATATATTATATTATACTATACTATACAATAGAGTATACTATAGAGTCAGAGTATCACGTGGCTGTGTAATGTAGTATGTATCAATTACCATATTAAATATACTATATTATAATAATATATATATATATATAATATAGT
Source organism: Yueomyces sinensis (assembly GCA_030581855.1). Classification (NCBI taxonomy): domain Eukaryota; kingdom Fungi; phylum Ascomycota; class Saccharomycetes; order Saccharomycetales; family Saccharomycetaceae; genus Yueomyces; species Yueomyces sinensis. The sequence continues at coordinate 266,724 of JAKTVU010000002.1, forward strand.
AATAATATAGAATATACAATACTCAATTGGGTAATCTGATAGAATCTAATGGAAACAATGCTCTGATATACTAATAATACAATACAATACAATATAATAGAGTATAGAAAAGAGAGTGTTGTTTCTTTTTATACGGATGAGTGGAAGTGAGTTTCCTATAGTAGTAATAGATTGGGGAATTAGGGTACTAATTCCCCTCTTTTTAATTTACTGCAGATTGGAAAAAAAAGTATAAATAGTCGTGGTTTTTACAAGATTCTGGAAGATATTTCTCTCAGATCTTATTGTTGTTACACGTTTCTTTTTATTATTATCTATTGAAACTCCGGTTATTATTGATTACCGAATTAATACTACACTATACTACAATATATTATATTATTATTCAGTATGTTCTAATATTATTATAATATACTCTATTCATATTATATTACTTACTATTGATTATATCTTTTATTTATACTCTGCCCCATGATATTTTTATTGATATTTTCTTATAACGCTTCTTTTTTTTACTTATTCGGTATTTCTATGATTTGATGCCCATTTGATATATTATAATCATGTATATATAAAATAATATATATATTATGATTATACTATATTATAAAACATAATACAATATACTATAATATATTACATATAATATATCATGTCAACTGATGATGATGATAATAATAATAACACAACACCCCCTATAATTATATCTAAAAATACTAGAAATGCTATGGCATCAATTGCACCAATTTTAAAAGATTTTACACCAAAATTATCTAAAAATGAAAATATTGCTTTAAAATTACATACACATGGTACTCCTGATTTAGATGCTATGGAATGTGAAGATGTTGATACTACTTTACAAAGAACTTTCTCTGTTACATCAGATTCACCTCCATCAAATAATATTATTATTAATAATAAAAGAAGAGGTAGTATTTTATCTACTACAACAGATATTCCAAAACAATCTACTTTAAATCTTAATTTACCTAATTCACATATTATTGATGATGAAACTATTTTTTTAAATAATAATCCTAGTATATCATCACCATTAATTGATAATAATGTTACCGAAAATAATCCATTCTTTTTAGATAGTTATATTAATAATTCAAATGAAAATTTAATTGATAATAATAATAATATTACTCATTTACCAAAATTATTACCTAAAATTGGTACTATTGGTGTTTGTGCTATGGATACAAAAGTTTTATCAAAACCAATGAGAAGAATTTTAAATAGATTAATTGAAAATGGTGAATTTGAAACAATTATATTTGGTGATAAAGTTATATTAGATGAAAATATTGAAAATTGGCCAACTTGTGATTTTTTAATATCATTCTTCTCAAATGGTTTCCCATTAGATAAAGCAATTAAATACGTTAATTTACGTAAACCATTTTTAATTAATTCATTAATTATGCAAAAAGTTTTATGGGATAGACGTTTAGTATTAAATTTATTAGAATCTGTTAATATACCAACACCAAATAGATTAGAAATTAGTAGAGATGGTGGTCCATATATTGATCCATTTTTAAAAGATTATTTAATTAAAAATAATATTAATATTAAAAAAATTATTGATAATTCAAAACAACCAAATTGGAAAATGTTAGATGATGATACTTTACAAGTTAATGATCAAATTATTAAAAAACCATTTGTTGAAAAACCAGTTGATGGTGAAGATCATAATATTTATATTTATTATCATTCAAAAAATGGTGGTGGTGGTAGAAAATTATTTAGAAAAATTGGTAATAAATCATCAGAATTTGATCCAAATTTAAATAAACCACGTTTAACTGGTTCTTATATTTATGAAAAATTTATGGATGCTGATAAATTTGAAGATGTTAAAGCTTATACTGTTGGTGAAAATTTTTGTCATGCTGAAACTAGAAAATCACCTGTTGTTGATGGTATTGTTAAAAGAAATACTTTTGGTAAAGAAGTTAGATATTTAACTGATTTAACTGATAATGAAAAAGAAATTGCTAAAAAAGTTAGTAAAATTTTTGAACAAATGATTTGTGGTTTTGATTTATTAAGAGTTAAAGGTAAAAGTTATGTTATTGATGTTAATGGATTTTCATTTGTTAAAGATAATCAACATTATTATGATAAATGTACTTCAATTTTAAGAGATACTTTTATTAAAGCTAAAATTCAAATTGATAAACAAAATAGATTATTACATGTTATACAAGAAGAGAAAAAACAAAAATGGGTATTTAAAGGTTTAGTTACTGTAATTAGGCATGCCGACAGAACACCAAAACAAAAAATTAAACATTCATTTACATCACCAATATTTATTTCATTATTAAAAGGTTATAAAGAAGAAGTTGTAATTAGAAATGTTAATGATTTAGGTATTGTATTACAAGCATTAAAAATTGCACAAGAAGAAAATGCTGAAGATCCAATTAAATTAGCATCATTATCAAATGCATTAGAGAAAAAATTAGAATTTCCAGGTACTAAAATTCAATTAAAACCAGTATTAACAAAAGATAATAATGAAGTTGAAAAAGTTCAATTTATATTAAAATGGGGTGGTGAACCAACACATTCTGCTCGTTATCAAGCAAGAGAACTTGGTGAACAAACAAGACAAGATTTTGATCTTTTAAATAGAAGTATTTTAAAAAATATTAAAATTTTCTCATCTTCAGAGAGAAGAGTTTTATTATCTGCACAAATTCTTGCTACAGCTTTATATAGAGCTGATGAATTAAAAAGTGATGAAATTAGTATTAGACGTGATCTATTAGATGATAGTAATGCTGCTAAAGATTTAATGGATAAAGTTAAAAAAAAATTAAAACCATTATTAAGAGAAGGTAAAAATATGTCACCACAATTTGCTTGGCCACAAAAAATGCCAGAACCTTATCTTGTTATGAAACGTGTTGTTGAATTAATGCAATATCATAAAAAATTAATGGATTATAAATTTACTCATTGTGATGTTGATTCAATGCAAGAAAAATGGTGTTGCTCTGAAGATCCAAGTTTATTTAAAGAAAGATGGGAAAAACTTTTCACTGAATTTGCTTGTTTAGAAAAAGTTGATCCATCTAAAATTTCTGAATTATATGATACAATGAAATATGATGCTTTACATAATAGAGATTTTCTTGAACATATTTTTGATCCAAGTGATTTAGAAGAAGATGTAAGAAATGCATTCGAAGAATTATGTCCACATTATTCATTAGTTGATAAATATCCAATTAATATTCTTGCTAAAAATAATTTTAAAATTGTTGAAGCAATTAGAAATAGAAATTATGATAATAAAATTAAACAACCAATTAATAGCGTTGGTTCATTAGGTTGGGTACTAGAAAAAAATAGTAAAACTTCAGAACATGCTAATTCAGTTACATCAGTATTTGAAAAACGTAAATTTATGCAATTTAGAGAATTATTTAAATTAGCAAAAGTTTTATTTGATTTTATTTGTCCAAAGGAATATGGTATTGAAGATAGTGAAAAATTAGATATTGGTTTATTAACTTCATTACCATTAGCAAAACAAATTCTTAAAGATATATCTGATATGAAAGATATGGAAGATCCAGCATGTCATGTTTATTTTACAAAAGAATCACATATTTATACAATTTTGAATATTATTTATGAATCAGGTTTACCAATGCGTGTTAATAGAAATGCATTACCTGAATTTGATTACTTATCACAAATTAATTTCGAATTATATGAAAGTACTGATAGTAATGGTACAAAATCACATTCAATTAGATTAAAAATGTCTCCCGGTTGTCATACACAAGATCCATTAGATGTTCAATTAGATGAAAAACATTATATCAGTTGCATACCAAAAATCTCTTTAACAAGACATCTTGATCTAGAGTATGTCTCTACTCAATTTAAGAATCAATTTAAGAGAGTTCATTTACCTCAAACATTCACTCCTATTAATATCACTAAACCAAAACTTGAATATACAGTTAGCACTCAAAGTCTAGGCGATGATAGTAAAAAAATGTGTTTATAATAATTCAATAAATTATTAGATAGACAGATAGTTTCTTTACTTTTTATAAAAAATTCATATGTAGTTAGTTTACTTAAAAAAAAGCAATGATATCATAATCAATAGACAAGTAACTAGTTTACTTACAGTATATGTGTATTCACTTTGTAATATGTCCATTGATTAAAGAAGAGAGATATAATGGTAATAGTGTGAGCAATTATACATTAGCTGAGGAAATACTATCAAATAATGGTGAGATACTTTCACCATAATGATTTCTACGAATACATTCTGCAAAAATCATAGAAACATCAATAACTTCAAGTTTCTTAGATAAACTATTCTTTTCTTTACAAATTGGATATGTATTAGTAACAACAATTTTATCAATAGCATCAGATGATTCTAACTGTTCTAAACAATCACCAGTGAAAATACCATGTGTACCAACAATATATACCCTTTTGGCACCACAATTTTTGACTAAATGTTCAGCACAGCTGATATATATTCCTGGTCTATCAATCATATCATCTAAGATAATAGCGGTACGTCCACGAACGTCACCTACCAGAGTAATTAATTTGCCCTTTTTAAAACCTTCTTGTTCTTCATCATCTGAATCATTATTATCATATGTTTCACCTAATGCAAATGAATCATTAGTAACTAAACTAATCCTTTTTAATTTATCTGATATTGGTTTAACTTCAATCTCATCATCTGAATCTGAATCAATTACCGCATCATCGATAACATGACCATTACGAATTCTAGCGGTTTGGATACCTTCAGTCAAGAAAATATTCTCTTGAATATCAGGGGCATCGCCTGGTCTTATAATTGGCTTATTCTTTTGAAGCATAGATTGTTTTCGGCGTTTCAGTTGCTCTAACCCTTTATTCTGAGAGTATAAATCTTTAGCACGACGACGATCTGTATGAATCATAGCAAAATTGACTTTTAATGCACTAGCTAATGCAGTAACTCTCTTGGCTCCTTCTGGATTCTTAGCAACTATAACAGAATCACCATAATTTGGTACATTATCCATAATCCATTTAGAAAGGCATGGTCCACCATATAGATTATCAACTGGTTTAGAGAAGAAACCTTGCATTTGTGTTGAATGAAGATCCATAGACACAACATGATCTGCACCTGCCATAATGATTAAATTAGCAAGCATCTTTGCAGTAATTGCACCTCTATGTTTTTTCATTCTACATTGCTTTGAATATGGATATTGTGGTATAACAGCTGTTATCTTTCTAGCAGAACCACCTCTACATGCTGATATTAAAATCAATAATTCCATAATATGATCATTGACAGTAGAAGAAGCAGATTGGATAATATAGACATCCTCGTCACGGACAGATACCCCCATTTGAACAGCTGTTTCACCATTTGAAAATTTCTTTAAAGATAGAGGTGCTGGTTCAATACCTAAACGTTTACATATTAAATTACCCAGTTCTGGATGAGATGTACCGACAAATACTTTGCACTTACGCATATTTTCTTTTCCTTGCATATATGTGTGATCTTGCACTTTCTTAAATATATATATTTATCAAAACGATTAGGGGGAAATAGTTTAACCTAGGTATTTTGTATTATATCTAAGTTTCACTGTCAAATAGTAAATATCAGTTGCTTGCTTAAAATAAAGAGCAGTGATGTGTTTTAGAGATACCTGTATAAACGAGTGGCAATGCCTTTCAACCACTGCTTTGTAGTGAGAATTTCAGAGTTAGAGATGCCAACTAAACCACAACCTAATAAAAGTCCTGCGGTATCTTTAAAATATAAGTAGTAGGAATCAAGTCTATTTCCTAAGAAGATGCCCTAACTTATACTTGACCCTTGCTATTTTTTTTTTTTTCAATTTCTAAGGCCATCTAAAGCTTAGTTGAAAAATTTTGATCATATTCGGACAATTTCTCGAAAGGCTTTAATCGATGCCCAAAGCCCGGAAATCACCGCCAAGATCTCTCTGTATTACTTTTAGAAATAGTAGTATTATTTATTACAGTTGATAGATAGATTTATATAACAATAACAGAAAGAAAGAAAATAAAAACAAAATAATTATTATATAGGGCATAAGTACATGTGTGGAAGAATGAATGATGTGAGTGGAGGGATGGTATCAAACGTTTGATGTGCAAGATTATTTGGATTCGTAAGCTTCCCAGTTATCCAAGATATTCTTAATCTTGTCAGAACCAGTCAATTTGTAAACGTCCTCGAAGTATTCTTTGGTAATTTCGAATGGTTTAGCAGTCAAGTTTGGAATATATTTACCAACCAATTTGTCAACCTTAACATTATCCTTGACAATACTCTTGGTCAAGAAACTCTTGAATGGTTTAACACCGTTTCTTAAGTATGAAGAGTGGAATGGAACTGAAATACCACGTAATGGAATACAAGCAAAACCTCTTTCTAATTCAATTGGTTGTGGTTTAGCTAAAGATTTCTTTGCTACTTCATCAATGATTTCAAATAAGTGACCTTCAACTTCTTCTAGACTCATAGTTTCTTGAAGTTTTTCAATGTTAATATTTTGGATCTTAATCAAATTTAATACATTGCTTAAAGTGTCTAAACCTCTTAAATCACCAGCTACAACATATTGTTGACCTTCGACATTATAATTGACAATTTCACAAAGCCATTCAGTTCTCTTTTGGACTTTTTCAACAACAAATTGTAAAGCTTGTTGGCTAAAGGTCTTGGAAACTCTACCTGGGTTAGCAGCAATCATACCATAATTGGATCTACCTAAAGCATCTCTTGGAACTGCAACTTGCATAGTCATACCTCTGTAGAAGACAACTTCAACTAAAGATTCAATGGACATGACATCTGCTAAAGAAGCTAAAGCAGCATATTCACCTAATGAATGGCCAGCGAAAGCAGCATCAGCAGGAATTAAACCCTTAGATTTTAAATCTTCGAAAGAGGCCTTTTCCATTAAGGTTAAAGCAGGTTGAGTAAATTGTGTAGCAGATAATAAACCTGTTGGAGATCTAAAGGTATAAGAAGTGGATTTTTCATTAATTTCCTTAAAAATCTTTTCAGTTTGAACCTTACCATCAATAATAGTTTCAAAAATCATGGAGGTATAATTTTCTCTTATCTTGCTACCCTTTTCACCACCAAAGTGAATAGTTAATTCTGAAGGATTATTTCTAACAATTTCTAAAATTGAGAAACCATAGGTATTCTTGAAATGAGCATCAGCTCTATCCCAAACACCTCTAGCAATTTCAGAGAAATCATAAAGATCCATACCCATACCTTGTTCTTGGGAACCTTGACCAGTAAAGACAAAAGCAGAGACAGGTTGATCAATTTCAGCTTCACCAGTTAAAACAACAACATCTTGATCATTCTTAGTTTCGAAGTTAATTAACTTACGACCATTAATCATACCAACGTGTTGAATAGTAGTTTTTAATGGGGTATTTGGTAAGACCATGTTAGCAAATTGACAACTGTAAGCACGAACTCTTGAAGAAACACTATCAGCAGCAACATTTTCAATTAAACCACGAACCAAAGCAGAGGAATACATACCGTGAGTAATAGTACCTGGTAATTGAGCGTAGGCAGAAAAGTGTGGTGAAACATGGATTGGATTCAAATCACCAGAAACCTTAGCATATTTTTCATTGGTATTTGGAGATTGAGAATCGATAGTAGCAATTGGAATAGCATTTTCAAGATTAACCTTATGTTCTAAAGTTGAACCATTTCTCTTTAGATATTCAACAACAGGATTACCATAAGATTCACCTGCTTCATAATCGACAACACCGACTTCAACAAATTCTTTAGTAGGTAATTCCATTTTAATGATACCATATGATTTAACAGAAGAAAACATGTTTGCATCCTTGAAAGTAACTTCAGTTTCTGTTTCAAAAGATAGAGTTTTACCTAATAAGTCAATATCTTCATCATTCAATTCAAACCATTCTTTAGAGTTCAAGACAGCGACATCCTTTGGAGACTTAATAGCAACTCTATAAACTGGTTCAACAGTTTTTTGGAAGGTATTTGGGAAATCATCATAAGTACCTCTATAGAAAAAGGATGAAGTAACTTCCATAACTGGTTTCTTTTCTCTGTATAAAGTACCTACAACTTCGACGATCTTACCATTTGCTTGATTTACAACAGATTTGACGACAGCTGAAGTAGTAATTAAATCGCCTTCTTTTAGAGGAGAAGCACCTGGAAGTAATTGATATCCATTAGATAAATGAACTAATCTTAATAAATCGCCATCGATGGCTTCTGGAAAAATAGCTTTGATAATAACTCTCCAACCAACTACAATAGCAAAATCCATTGGGGCAAGCATTGGTCTACCTTCTCTTCTAACAAAATCTTCACAGTTGTTACCGATAGCATGTGTGAATTTGGTAATTTCATCAGCAGTAATCTTAAATTCACCTCCCTTAATGACTTCTCTTGGGTCAAATTTCAAATTGAAAGGTTCATCGTTCAACCATAATTTCCAGTACATTTCCTTAATACGTTGGTTACGTTCGGTCATAACTTCGATGATAGGAGAAAACCCATTTTGCATATCATATTGGTATAATAATTGAAGAGCCACTGGAGAACCAGACATAGTTTTGTTTTCAATTAATTGCAATTCAATTAAGTTGTCAGACTTCAAACTCAATTTGGCAGTTGGGATAAATGCGTCATGAACAAGTTCAAATAATGTGACTGTAGTCTTCTTAGCATCAGAACCATTCAAAATTTCAACCTTCATTGATCTTTTGCTGGAAGGAGAGAAAATACGTTTAGCAGGGTTTTCAACATACAGGTTATCTTGAACAATTTGTGGAGTAGAAAAGAAAGCATATCTCCAGTTTCTAGTTGGACCGGCTAATAGATCAAACCATTTATCGGAAGGAACTTCACTTGACTTGAATGTAACAGCATCAGTAGTAGCATCCTTAACAAATTTTGTGTAATCATTTTGAGAGACGACTGGGTCTGCACCACCAAAGTAGTCAACAACTGGAATAGAAGTGGTATCATTATTGTAGAATTTTTCCAATAAATAGTCAATTTGACCGTTGTGAATACCATCCATAATGTCTTTAATAGGTTCATTAACTTTAGTGGAAGCACGAACAGAAACAGGACCTTGTAAAATACAAGTTCTTTGAACATCTTCATCCATAACAGCTTCTAAGTTTTCAGATTGCCATAAGGAATCCTTCTTAAAGAAGAATTCTAATCTATCATCTAAGATTGGAACAAATGGGACTGGTTTTTGAATTGGATTCATACACATGGTTAAGAAGTAATCAAAATCTTGGGTATTTAAATATTGAGTTCTAGCTTCAGGATAAGTATCAAAAATTTGTTTAACAACATCTAGAGGGTTCTTATCCAACATAGAGTATGATTGTAATAGAGATAAAGTCTTAGTTTTGGTGTAACGTTCTTCAACTCTACGTAAGAAATCACCAACAAAATTTCTCCAAGTAACATCAAACCATTTGCCATATTTTTTCATAAACATTAATTCTATACATCTTTGAGCAACTTCTTCGTATGTCATATTACTTAGATCACGTACTTCACCATTAACAGTAGCAAACCAAGGCTTTTGGGTATCATTGTTTAACTTTTCAATGATATAATCTCTCTTATCGTCCAAAGCATCTTGTAACTTGTTCTTTGGTAGAGAAAAGAATTTGTCATCTAATTCTTTCCAGAAAACAACACATCTAGTAGCAATTTTATGGATTGGTTCACCCATTTCACTCTTGACTGTTAGAATACCACCAACTGGGCCTTTGTAACATTTTGTCCAGTCGACATCTGCACAACCTTCACATTCAACAATTAACTCTTTAGCCTTCAAACTTGTTTTAGCTTCTTTGGCAACCATAACTCTAGAACCGAATAAGAAACCATCAAAAGGCATTGGTGGGTAGTTTAATTCAGTTGACCACTCACCAGATAAGTAAGAAAAGGTGTCTTTGGCATCACCAAAACCAGAACCTGCGACTAAAATAATATTAGAGCACTTACGTAACTTGGTATACATTTGTAACATTGGAGAGTGGAAATCTTCGAAAGAATGGTGACCACCAGCTCTACCACCTGTCCATTGGACAACAATTGGGAAATGAGGATGGGCTTTTGCGATGTTAATACATTGAGTAATACTTTCGATAGAACCTGGTTTTAAATTCAAATATGATAGACCTAATGTTTCAATATATTCTGTGGCAACTTCAATGGATGGAACACCGGCACCAATTGTCAAAAATTGGATTGGATAACCTTTTTCACGTAGTTCACGTATTAGTGGAATACCCCATTGTAACATACGTGGGTTAACATAAATTAAATTAATACCTAAAGAAGTACCTTTCTTGATTTGTGATACAACAGAATTGATAGCAGAAGTCATACCTTCGGCAGCGAAATAACCACCACCTGCTAATTCAGTAGTATAGCCAGCATTAATAATAGAGGCAACAAAATCTGGAGAAACTGTAGTTGGAGTCATACCTGGAACTAAAAGTGGAGCTTTACCAATTAACTTAGAGTATTTTGTAGATACGAAAACTTTACCTGATTTATCTTTGATTAATTTTGGTTGATATTCCTTTAACCAGTTTTGGTTCCACTTAACACCATTAGAAGTGGTATCAAATAATTCTTGTTTGAAACCAAAGTCGTCTTCAGATTGATCATCTAATGCGCCTGCAAGAATAACACGAACACCAGTACCATCCTTATTTCTATGAGTTAAAACACCTAAACCGGAAACACCACCTGGACCAAAATCTATAATATGAGTAACATTGTCATTAAATTGAGTAGAAGTTTCCCAATTAACTGGGTGGGTAATGATACAGTCAACGACTCTTTCAACGATAGATGAAGAAGATTTACGAAGATCTTCACCAGTGAAGGTATCATAGACTGGAATTTTAAGAGAAGAAGGTAAAAATTTTACATTATGTTGTTCCAAGTCTTTTAAAATTTGTTCACGAGCTGGTCTTAATAATGGACAATGGAATGGAGAAGTAACTGGTAAGAATCTGTTAGAAAACTTTAGTTTACGTTGAGTATATGGAATTCTAGCTTGATTTAATCCTGGAGGAGCTTTTTCTTTACGTAAGGATAAGTTCAAACCGTATAATGTTTGAGGTGGACCAGAGATAACAATATTACGGTTACCATTAATTAGAGAAATACATATGTGCTTTTCTTTTGGTAAATGATTGTTAGTGGCATCGATATAAGATTGAACTTGATCTTTGGTTAAGTTTGTAATAGATAACATTGGAGATGGAGAACCTTCGCCATTAGCAATAGAGTCATTTACAATAGATGGAGGTAATGAAGTATTTGGGTATGTTAAATGGCATCTTACACCAATAGAAAATAATAATGTAATTGATTTTTCCATAGCAATCTTAAAATCATCCCAAGATTCAGCTTCAGCAATAGCTACAGCGGCAGAAAGACCTTGAGAGTGACCAGTAGCACCAAGTAGATGAGAACTTAATTCACCTGGAGTCAAACCTAACATCTTAGCAGTAATAGCGTAATGAGCAAATTGGATTGCACCGATTAATGGACAAGATATTGGAATAGATAATAAATAATCAGGGTTTGGTGTCAAACTACTGTTATTTAACCAATCTATGATGTTGAAACCTTCAGTAAAAATATTTAGATAATCAGTTGATGAAGAGCTTAATTTCATTAATAAATTGGCAACGTCATTGATAATATCAGAAACTAATGGATGATAGATATCATATAAATGACGTAATTCTTCGAAGTAGTCATCTGTATTACCTTGGCCACCAAAGATAGTAACAACACTGGCTTTTTCATTAGTTAATAAAGCAGAAATATCTTCAGTCTTGTTAAATGGACGATTTAAAATATAACGAGCCTTAACGTAATTCTTAATTAACTCATTAGATTTTTCACGTGTAGTATTATCGAATAATTTCAAGTTATTAGCAGCTAAAGAATGAATATCTCTAATATTTGAAGAACGTAAATAAGAATTATCGAATTCATTTAAAGCGACATTTAAAACATCATTGAAAGGACCAATTGAGTTAGAAGAGGAAGTTGGAACAGTTGGTTGTTCTTCTAAACCAATAATATCTGAAACGTAACCTAAAAATTTACCTAACAGTTCAATTGAAGATACTGGTTCATCATCTTGAGAATAATCTGGAGATGGTTCGACCAAAGTCTTTTGAAATTGGTCTTTTAATAAAGAGGCAGCAAAGTAACTACCTGATGGAATGGCAATTGCGTGCTCTAGAGCGCCATGTGTAAGTGTTAAAGACCTTGTTGACACACTCATTGCGTTAATCAATTTGGCGTTTTAAATATTAATTATAGCAAAAAAAAAAAAAAAAATAGTAACCAAAGATACTATGTTCTTTTATTTTCGATATTATTTATTTTAGCCAAGCAATTGTTCTTGAATATTTCAAATGGTCTTGTTTATAAATAAAAAAAGAGTACTAGATGATAGCTTTTGGCTACTTTTCAGCAATAACTTCAGATGATAAATTTGCCCAAGAGTCTTCTCGATGAACAACACGACGAAACTGGTAATATCACGCTCAACGAGGGGAAAGTGCCTTCCAGAACTTTTGCGCGAACTAAGCCTGGAAGGTTACTTTCCTCCAGTCCGCATACAGCTTCTAGAGGTAGCTGCTGCCACTACCATCGCGCTCTCCTATTGAACACACACAATTAACGCAGAATACGAACACTCTGCGCGTGAAAGATTTTTGGCTCAGAATCCCAACAGAAACACTCGCACTTACCGGTATGCTATTGACTGACTACAAACAAAGCATGGTACTTGGGAAGGCTGACGGATAAACCTGATCTCATCTGAAAATTACCTAGTATGACCTTTGTGGATTCACTTGTTGTCAGGACACAATTCTTAGTTTCCCACAAACTCCTATTGTTACACCCTATTTACGGTTTGTTGGGGGAAGATAATAGTAATAGCCTTTCCTCTTAGTATCATATTCTCCAAAGTTTCCGAAGACTCGGAGGTGTCTTACCTGCTAGCCTCGAATCGCAGATATAATGATGTATCTCCGTCTATGTTGGATATCTGCTAAGCCATCATCGGTATATTGCTAGCAGTGAAGAAGTGCGTACCCCTAATGCAAAACCTTGGCAATATTCACATTGCGCTATTATTGTTTTGTATTATTAAGTATCTCTCACTTTTCCGAAATTTTGTAAGGGTAATTTGAGAAGTAAATTATGATTGTATCTAAATCAAAACATTGCTCAGTCTGACGTAAGGTAAAGTAAATAACAACTTAATGTTTGAACCCCCTCCAAGTCCAGTTGAGTATGCTCCTATAAAATGTTTAGTTACTATTAATATCTTGCAAATCTTTGAAATCTCTTTTATTAGTTTTAGATCTCGGAAATATATTGACATGTTAAATTTGCCGCCCATATATCACATGATGTGTTATCACGTGCCGCGTGCGAGATGATTTTTGAAGTTTAGAAATTTGAAAAAGGTTTAAATAAAATTTCACTCTGATGAGGTAGTAAGTAATAAGACAGTTTTTTAAGTATTGCTAAAACCTATAGCCGAGTATATTAGTGATTGATAGGATAACAAGCAGCTTCATTTACTTTGTTTTTTTTTTATATAGTAAATAAAAAGAGAGAAATATATATACATAATGAACAACCTTAATCGAAAAAAGAACCAAAATCATATAACAGAGACTTTTGTGAAAAAGATTCTAGCACATTTAGATGAACCAGATCCAAATAAATTGAATTCATTTTTAACTTTATTCTCTAATGCTGGCTCACGTATAATATTTGATTCCCAACCATTCCCATCACCAGTTGAATTTATACAGTTTTGGAATAGCTCTGTGGTTAAGACAAACCATTCATTAACATGTTTCGATTATCAACAAATTCCAGGTACTAATATTTTGATTGTCAATATCAATGGTAAGATAAGATTTGATGAAACTGGTAGAGATAAAGCAGGTAATGATTCTGTAATTAATGATAACAATTTAATGGGAAATAAGAATAAATTGAATAATGCTATGAATTTTAGACCTATATGGGGTTCCTATTTCGGTTGGAGTTTACAATTAGTCTTAGAGGATAGACTATTCAATGGTGACACAAATGGTATAATCAACACTTTTGACTATAATATTGTTTATAAGCCAAGCGATTCATTAATTAAAGTTTAAAAAAAATCTCATATTCTCTTATCATTTTTTTTGTCCAAAGAATGGTAAAAAGAACTATCTAAATAATGTTTCATAGTTAATAATTATTATTTTTATTTACTTGTAATATATAAATATATACAACTGCATTCATAATATGAAATAATCAAATTTAAACATATTAATTAATATCGTTGATTTTTTTTAAAAAGATTTACATTTATGTTTATTAAAGAGGTTGTGTTCAATTACAAATGATGCCTCTAGGATAGATAAAAAAAAGGGTTATGACTTAATGAATATATAAAACAAAAGTTTGATGTTCCTTGAAACAAAAAGAAATAAAAGGTAAATTATATTATCTGACTTGTTAAAGCATCATCATTTGACGTTATTGGAGGATTATTAGGTACCAATCTTGGAAGTGATTCAATTCCTTGAATAACAAATGTTCTCTCATCAAAAAAGGTTAAATCGTTGTAATCATTATTAAATGTCTCTAGATATTTTAGTAATTTTTCTCTATTTTTAATAAGAATATCTAAAACAGGTTTCTTCTTCCTTGGGTTAGCAATTATAACTTTAAATATGTTAAAAGCTTCAAGTTGTAAATTTTTTGATCTATCAGTTAGCAATGTCATAATTAACTTTAAATTATCAGGTGAATTGATATACTCAAGCATTAATAACTTAAATCCACAATCAATAATTAAGGTTGTTAAAAGTTTTGTACTTTGTCTTTTAATAACATAGGTCCCACCTAGCATTAATTTGTTAATATTTTGAATAAATCTTGGAATGTTATTGTTTAAAATTTGGTTTGTATTATTGCTGTCACCATTACTTTCAATCCCGTTAAAAAATTCTGTTGATACCAATTTTGAATGCGTTGTTAAGGCAGCATTTAAAACTTGCAAGGATTCTGTACTAATCTCAAAATTATTTAATTTTGCAAATTCAAAAAACTTCCAAAATTGTTCATCCTTTAGTATAATTCTGCATAATTGTTCATATTTTAAACTTTCAAGAATCATATTCCCAAGCATCAAAAAGGCATCTTGATAATCTTTACTCGAAAGACATGATTCAATTTTTATAAGCGTCAATTTGATTGTTTGAGGTTTTGAGACCAAATAATCAACTGTAACCAATTTATTGTCATTACTATACCTTAACGCAATAGAATATATCAAGATAACTTCCTTTTTAGCTTCAAATTCCAAATCAATCAAGTCATTAACCAAATCATAGAATAAATCATGCTTCAGTATGGAAGTGTATAATTCATTCATCAGTTCATTAGTAGGTTTAGGTTCACTTTCATTTAATATAAAATTTTTTAAGCCCATTAGATACTTCGAGCACTCTTCTTGAACTTTCTTTTTAGTGTCAGAACTTCCATTAGTAGTGGGAGAATGTGTTATTGTGTGAAGTTTAACCAGTTGCTCTTTAATAGATTTAACATAATCTGAAGGGGTACGTGGACTCTTCTTCCACCAAAATGCCATATCCACATCTTGGGTTCGGTTCTTTTTGAACATTTTGATATATTAAAATCGTCTCGATTCCTGGAAACTCAAACAAACTCGAAGCACTAAATGAGTTAATATATTTCCTTAATAGAATATTATATACCCTCAATACTACCAGTTCTTGAATAATCTTTGCAACTTCTCTTTGGCGGCTTTGTGCATAATATGTATATGACATCTTAACAAAGTATCTTGAGATTTTTTTTGATCTTAATTTCACAAAATCAGACCGCGGTCAACACAATAAAAAGAGCGCATGCCGTGTACAAATTAAAGTAAACGCCAACTTCGATAAATATATTATTGAGGATTATATTATATATAGAATTTATAAATTTTGACTAAAAATACACTTCTAAATTGTTTTCATTGGTGGTCAGTAATGCAAAGTCTTGATTTTGGATTTTAAACAGTATGCTAACTTGCAGATTGTTTGGAAGAAGTAGCATCCAATTGGGGTTTCTCGTTATTATTTTACACTTTGTACTTATATATGTATGTATATATCAATACAAATTATCTAGTCATATATTGTGGTTTTTTTTATTTTTACAATTATCATTTCTAATAGATGCATTGTTTAATGATATCCTCTGGAAATAAGTTCTTTCTCTAGGTTGTACCAGAAATTTCTTGCAACTTCTATGTCCCTATATCTAGTGTTTTTATCTAGTGATACTTTGTTTACATTCCATTGTTGAACATGTTGAGGCACATTTTCACCATTCCAGTAAAAGTAAAAACCTCTGCAATGCTGGAATAATTCCTGTGGAGTATTCCATTGGTAGTTATTAAATTGCCATTTGTGACCTGTTGTGAAAACAGCAACTACACGGTCCCAATATTCTGGTTTTGTAAACATTCGTGTATTGTTGACAATTAGTAGTTTAACTGGGTTCGATAGTTTATCCAATTTTTTAACTATTGTGATCAAATCTGATTGAGAATTTGGTAAATCTTTTGGACTAATGTACTTTTCTTCCAATAGGAATTGTTTAATATTCGATAAAGTAAACAATGAAGATGCTGCAGATGGGATAAGAATGATAGGATCCTTCATTGGTTCTCTATGAGAAGATGATTTATGATGTTTTGATACACCATTACCAGCAGCGTTGTGACCTTTTTTAAGCTTCAATGATGATTTTATGGATTGAGCTAATTTTAATTCAGAATCTTTAATCAAATAACCAAAATTAATTGGTTTTGAACCACGTAACTCTGTGTTATGATCTAATAGTATTCTTTCATGTTCTAATTCTGTGTTGGATTGATTGTCTTTCTTGCTTGTGGTACCATTCTCAACATTTGTGTTTGAAACAAGATTACTCTCAGGAGCAGAGTTACTGTTATTTGAATAAGAATCAGTTTTACCAGATAACCAATTTAATAATTCATTTCTTATTGAAAATGGAAGATTGAGCAGGGTTCGGGATTTACAATCTTCTAAGTACTCTGCAGCACTTGAATCTTTATTCATCCAACAATGAAGAATTATTCTAATGGTAACATTCTTATCCTCCGCTTTGAATTCGGTTACATCATCTAATGGGAAAAAAGTAGTATCGTTAAATTTAGCAAATTTTGCATTTGAAAGATCATCGATTTCAAAGTTATTTTCATCTAATAGAGAAAATTTTTCATCCTTCTTTAAATGTTGTCTAATCTGTTCAAGATTTGATGTCATTATCAACTAATTCTCCTGGTTGTTTGCCCTTTTGTCGATTTTAATTCACCTTTACATACATATTCTTACTTAAATTTTCACCTTTAATAGCTTTCTAAAGTTTGCTAAATTTTGATGGGCGGGGTAACGAAAACCTACATAATATATAAATATAATTCTAAAATCATATATTTACGTAAATGACTATAGTTATTATAAGGTATTAGAATTGAATAGTAGTATAAAATATATGGAATAAATGTATAGTTATAAAAAAAGCGATATTCTCTTGTCCATGGATTCCTGAAGATACCATTTTATAAATATAAATATCAAAAGCGCCAGTGGCTTGTCATTGCCTTCTTTCCTGGATCTTAGATATATATATACTGTTTGTTTATTGTATTTTCTTGCTATTTGCCCTAGTTGATCATACATCTAAATGAAGTGTCAAACTTTTTGCAACTTCTGTCGTTTCAATTGCATTCTTAAATTCTTCAAAACTTAAATGGCCATCGCCATCCATATCATTCTCCATTATAGTTCTGTCTACAATTTGTTGTAATTGTTCATCATCTAGATTGTTTCCGACCATAATCTTCAATACAACAAATAATTCACCATTTGAAATATAACCATCATTATCAATATCATAAACTTTGAATGCAAATTTTAACTTATCATCTTTACTGCCTCTACCACTGAAGATAGATAAACCAGTTATAAATTCTTGGAAATCCACGTCACCACTATTGTCAGTGTCAAATACCTCCATAATACGGCCAGCTAAAGGATTAGAGGCAACACCAGGTATTTGCATAAATTCATCTCGATCAATAGAACCATTAGAATCTTGATCTAGTTTCATAAACCTCTTTCTCAATCTTTCGATTTCATCACGGTTGAAATTTGTATCTTCTAGTAAGGTGTCGATAATTTTGGAAGATGAGGCACCCATTATTATTTTTTTTTCTCTTTTGAATGACTTGGAGTTTGTTTGTTTTTTGTTCTCAGATATTATATACAAATAATATGCAATAAATACTATTTGAAGTCAAATCTTGTTCTATATTTCTTTGACAGTTTTTGCTCAATGTTTCGCAAGTTCCCTTCTTCCCCCATCTTCAATTTTTCACTTACCTCGGGTATATTTAAGGCCAGAAAGAGCACGAATCCTATAAAACTTCTAAAAATATTTCTAGTAAAATTGTTCAAATAGATATACCAATAATGCAGTTAAAAACATGTATATTAAGATTTGAATTATGGTATTTTGTATAAAGTATATAATGTATTTATATATATTTATATATATTTATCTTGTGGTACTTTAGAATAACTAGTTAATATTACAGTTGGATACGGGTACTAGATCATTAGTATTTATTGTCTTCTACAACTTATCCTTGTCCATGTTGTAACCTCTTGCTACACCACTAATACCATCCTCTAATTCTGCACCATCTTCATCCACTTCATCTTCAAAGTCACTAGTGCCATGGCCAAGACCCTTCCAAGATCTATTAGCTAAAGTATTAGCAGATGTGGAGACGGTACCCTTAACTATGACCCCACCTGCAACATTCTTTACTAGCTGTTTATTGTTATCGCCCTCTATGGAGATGCTGACATGTTCCATCCTTCTCAATGGACGAGATGAATCAACGAATTTACCTGTTACAACATCGAATTCTGGTTCGTCACTAAATTTTTCTTCTTTTTCTTTATCCTCTTGAATTTCTAGTTCTATATCTTCTAAAGCTTTGTTAAAATCAAGGGTCCATTGACCTGTCCATGTAACTTCCCTTTCAAAAGCCAATACCAATTCATAGGGGGTAATCATAGGTTTGTAGAATTCATTATATTGGTCAAGTATCATACCACCCATGTTACATCCTACAATACACCAAATGTCTATAGGATCAAAGTTAGCTAATTTTGGTACATTAGGTTTACCTACTACAAATAAGTAGTGTTTTTTACCCTGCGCTTTAATCATTGAAACCAATTTATTGACCGATTCATTTGTGTTTGCTAAAGATAATGTGTTGATCAAGATACCAATTGTACCTGCAGTACGTGCAATATGCATTTGTTTGTATCTTTTCATAATGGATGGGAATGGGCCAGTTGAAGTTTCTAAAGTAGGTGGGTCAATAAGTGTAATAGAGCTAAATTGTGTTGTTAGGTATAAGAGGTAAGGGTTACTTGGAGTAGTCAAGTAAAATAATGCGTAATCATGTGGATCAACAGTTAAATCTTCGGATTCAGATAAAAAGATACGTTTATCTAAGACACCATTATTATAATGATTCTTTGGATAGGATGTGCAATCTATAATAGTATCTTTTTCTAATAATGCTCCGGTGTTAATATTGGTATATATGATATCCTTGTAATCATTCTTCTGAAGCTCCATGAATATCTCAGATAAGAATGAAGTATGTGGGGTATCTCCCATTATACAGACCTTATCTTCCGTCTTATAAGTCTCTTTGAATTTTTCAACTATGCCATCAATATTCATAGATGGATTACCAAAAGAGTAGAACACAGGTAATTTAGAGATACTGTTTAGACATGAATCACCAAAATGGACTACCAGTTGACTTCCAACATGTTCTGCTGCTACCTCATCAACACAACAAGGGCTGTAAGCTGTGTCACCTAAGACATAGAATCGCTTCTCCCTCAACGATATCTTGCTTTGTAATATTTTCATAACGATACTGGAATCTTGGATTAGAGTATCTGGAAATTGTAATGTAATTATCTCATATGATGAATCATTTAAAGCGTCTACTAACTTATCAATATTATAGTAATTGTTAATGGCCTCATATAAATCAGTATTGTCCGATTTATTT
This sequence comes from Yueomyces sinensis, assembly GCA_030581855.1. Taxonomy (NCBI): domain Eukaryota; kingdom Fungi; phylum Ascomycota; class Saccharomycetes; order Saccharomycetales; family Saccharomycetaceae; genus Yueomyces; species Yueomyces sinensis. The sequence continues at coordinate 287,087 of JAKTVU010000002.1, forward strand.
AAATAAGATCTTTCCTTCTTAGCGGTAGAGAACTTATCAAATGCAAAGGTATCTTCAGTTTGAGCTGTAGAAAGAGCAGGTGCTACTTCTGTCATCCTAGTATTCTAATAATTATTGGTATGTTTGCTGGTATTTCCTACTACTAATAAAGCCAGAATCACTTATTTCAAGACCAATTCTTATTGTCCTCAGGCTATTGTGCACCAAATAAACGAAATTTTTCAGACATCTCATCGCCTTAGTAAGGTAAGCTGAAGCTCCGAGTCTAACTAATTAATCACCTTCTTGAAATTTAATCAGAAAGGGAAGCGAGTCCTGAAATATAAAAACTGCTAATTTTTCGAAGGTTTTCTTTCGTTATTCATCAACTTCTTTATTTCTTAAATTCAAAAGTTTTGTTAGTAAATTGTTGTATTATATATAATCAAAAAGAAGCTGTGTAAAAATGAGCCAAGAAATCTTTTTAGGGAAGCCATGCGACATGCACGTCCATCTTAGAGATGGGGTCATGTGCCAACTTGTGACACCTACTGTAGCTGCTGGTGGGATCACAACTGCTTATGTTATGCCTAATTTAACTCCTCCCATTACTACAGTAGATCAGGTACAAAAATATTATAAAGAGTTACAGGAACTTTCTCCAGAAACTCAATTCTTAATGAGTATGTACTTAAACGCAAGTACCACAGCAGAATCAGTTAAAGAAGCTGCAGAATCTGGTATTGTATATGGTTATAAACTATACCCAGCTGGTGTCACCACAAATTCTTCTCAAGGTGTTGACTTAAGCACCCCAGAAGGGTTAGAGTCTTTGTTCCCTGTCTTTGAAGCATTACAAAAATATAATATGATTTTAAATTTGCATGGTGAAGTACCTCCAGACAACGAAGGTGCTGTTAACGTCTTGAATGCAGAGCCTTTGTTTCTACCTCAACTACGTTTATTGCATAAGAGCTTTCCATTATTACGGATCGTTCTTGAACATTGTACTACTAAATTAGCCGTTGATACGGTTAATGCCATAAATATTGAAGATAAAGAGTTAGGGAAAGCATTGACAGTAGCTGGGTCTATAACTGCTCATCACTTGTGGATCACAATCGATGATTGGGCTGGTTGTCCTGTAAATTTTTGCAAACCAGTTGCAAAAACTGCCGCTGATCGTTCAGCATTAATTTCTGCAGCTATATCAGGTAAACCATGGTTTTTCTTAGGAAGTGACTCTGCTCCTCATCCGACTAATCCTGCTAAACTAGGACCTTTGAAGATTGCTGCAGGTGTCTTCACTCAACCATATATTTTAAGTTATATTGCAGAAGTGTTTGAGAAGGCAAATGCTTTAGATAAACTAAAAGGTTTTGTTACTGATATCCCAACAAAATTTTATGAAATCACCCCTGCAAAAGGTGAAAAATGTGTATATGTGGTAAAAAGTGAAAACCCAGTTTTTATTAAAGACACTTTAAGCGATCCAAATGGAAAGTTTAATGTAATACCATTTAGAGCAGGTGAACCATGCAATTGGAACATTGTTTACAAATAGTTTTAATTCTATTAAAAAGAACTACTATTTATTCTTCATACCATATATCTCTATTTAAATTATTATTCCTATTCAATAATATTAGTAATTTTCTTTCTTGTAAAGCTAAGTGTGATTAATTACATGAAGTACTTTATTTGAAATAGAATATTTTACGAGTTTTATTTCATTAATATAAACCATAAAGCATGCTAATTTGGTCTCTTGTATTATCCTTTCCTTATAAAAATAACCTAAAGAGATATATAGTCGTTATATATACAAGATCTCTTATTATTATTTTTGAATTACAGTAAATCTATAGGAATACCTGGGCCATGTGTGGTGCTTAAAACACATTTGATGATGGAACTACCTTTTTTATTGGTTTGGTTTTTAACTGCTTCTTTCACCCCTTCAGCAACTTTAATAAGGTTTTTCAAAATTTCCTCATCTGTAAAATTACATTTACCCACACCAAAAGAAATAAACTTATTCTTTTGTTTAAACGGCATCATATATAATTTATCTTGTACAAGTGATCTGATGTCAGGTCCAACCGTATGTTTCTTCAATTGTGGCAGCACTTTACGTCTTCCCAATTTTGGTGCTATACTATGCAATTCTTGGACCATTTCAGGTGTGGCAAATGCTCTATGAAAATCAATTTTCTGTTCATCACTTGCTATACGACGAATTAAGTCGGAGCCACCTATCACGTCAATTCCTAATTCCTGTGCAATGTTTTTTTGCTCTTCATTATTTGTAAATACGGCAATACGTTGTTTTTGAACTAATTTATGCATACTAATATCACCATTCAAGGGAGCATTACCTTTGGCACCATTAACTAATAGTTGGACAGTGATTGTCTGTTGTGATAAAGGTTGGCCTGCCTCAATGGCACGAAGATAGCGTAGGGCTTGTGGGACAGGCATTGTTTGAACTTTGCCAAATACCTTAGTGTCCTTCAATAGAAAAGAACCCGAATGGAAGGATCTTCTTAAAATAGGTCCAACATAATGATACATGTTTGCTGATAAGGATCTCAGGAATAACTTCTCTTTTTCCCCTTACTTTGAAATCTTCTTTTCACATTATTTAAAGGTATTTTTTTTACTATCGATCGTGCCCAATATTATATTTGTCCTTTAGATTTAAAGGCTTTCTGAGATCTTGAAAAAAAAGCCCGATGAAAATAGTAAATTTGATATATATACATATATATAAAAATCTATAAGTTTACTATATGTCTATTATTCATTTAACCTTTATACTTTTTAGGTTTAACCTTGTTATTAAAATCAAACCATGTCTTTGGAATATGCTGTTTTTCAAAATAATCCATCACAATATTACCATGAGGCCCTTGAACTTGTACTTCGGGGCCTGGAAAGCCTTTAGGTTCATCTTCGATGCTTGTTGAACCACTGCATAGGACTTTCAAATCGTGTGCCAGGTCTTTGGCACTAATTCCAAAAGATTCAAAGTTTGAGACTCTTGTAATCACTTTACCTCTTCTGACTTTTTCAGTAATCATTCTGACCATTGGTTGTGGACCCTTCGCAGGCTTTGGAGTTAAAGGTGTACCATCAGCTTGGAAGATTTGATGAAATAAGACAAAATTATTTGAAAGAATCAAATCTACCACTTGGGCTCTGGCAATAGTTCTAGAAGCATTCATCTTATCTTTTGAGACAACTAGATCAAAAATGGTATCATTCATGATAATGCTCTTTTTGTCCCTTGGATTAGCTAATTTTTTCTGTTTGGTATATTCTTGAAAAGCATTTCTTACATCCATATTGGTAAAGTAAGATTTATCCTTCAACCCTATCTCTTGCAAATCTCCGAAAGATTGTTTTTTTGGTTGATAATAAATAGTACAATACATTAGATCTTTTTGCTCTTGAGAAACCTTCTTACCGCCAGTTGAATTTTTGCCCTTTGAAACACTATAAGGAACAAATGTCTTTAGTCTCTCATGTTCTTTATTAGCACTTACTATTGTTAAGTCGTCACCTTTCCCTTTTAATTTTAATACACCTTCTTTTTCAAAGTGTTTTAAGAATTTTGCAGCTTTTTTCCATGAAGATTTTTTAATATTAACTTGATTATGATCAACTTTTGGTAAATTTTTCATTAAGTAGGTAGAGATAAAAGTAGAAGATGATGTAGGTAAATTTAGAGATGTATCTTGAGTTAAAGAGTAGTATAGAGCTTGAGAAAGAAAGTGGTCAATATCCTCAACTCTCCATTCGTCTAATGTTTCCGCTAGATCATCGATTTTGGTTTCAGGGCTATTACTCTGAACACTTACCGACTCAGCACCTACAGTGCTACTTAATTGTGATTCTGTATCTTTATCTGTCCCCACATCTTTCTGTTGTTCGATTGAAATGCTTGGAGGTTGAACCTTTATATCGAAGACATTAGTCAGATCATCTCCAAACCAATGGATAACTTCAACAGCAATACCTCTTTTACCGATAACTGTGTCAAAAGTGCTCATGTCCAATTTACATATACCAATAGCCATTATTGTCATTGGGTTTTTTGTGCTGGCAATACCAGATAAAACACCTGGCTTTAATCTTTCATCAAATGGGCCGACTGTACCCGCTACCATAAGATTATCACCAGTACTAATTTTCTCTGTTACAATAAAGTCATGAGTTCTGATTATAGGGATATCATTATAGAAATTCCATGCTGTGTATACAGTTGGTCTAATAATATCAGATTTCTTTAATTTAAACCAAATTGGAATATCATTATCATCTGTAAAAATAATACCGTAATTAGTTGCGGTTTCAAAATTTGTTTGCTTTATTTTATTAGTTGGAAAATCATAATCTTCATTAGCCAATGCTTTTTTACACTTCTGACGTAAATTTCTGGTATCAGAATTTTTTAAATTACTTAACGTAGTAATCTTTAGGTTCTTCTTAAACATTTCTTAAAACATAAATTCTTCTGTCAAGATTTATGGTAACAAACAAAGCAAAATAGAATCATTCTTGTCTATTGACTAAGTCAATGATTTTGTATTCTTATTAATCGAAATAGATGAGCTAAATTTATTTAGAATGCTTAGTGTACTATGACACCCATGTTTAGAAGGGCGCTACCACAAATTTAGAATGAACTCTAGAATTAAACGTTTTTAAATACGTGATATCATGATTGAATAATCCAAATAATGGCTACCATTCACTATTAAATATTCTAGTTATTCGAAAGATATGTTTGGAGTAATTTTATTATCAAACAATGTCTCGCTTAGTATTTGGCTTAGTAATTATGTCATCGTTGTGTCCAATAGGTGAAATAAAAATTGTTATTAAAAGAAAACCTTCTAAAATGAGTAAAATTATCAATTTTGAATATAATAGTTCAAAAGGTCTGCAAATTTGATAGTATTTTGGCTTATTTTGATAATCATGTCCAAAATATATATCTGCGTATTCTAATTTTAAGGGATGTATAGTAAGCGGCGCTTAGTTTAATTATATCCTAGATTTGTATTTATACTGAAATTATTATTATCAATATCAATTAATAGAAATTTATTATCAAAAGTCTTAATAGTGCGAATAATGACTCGAGTTCGGTGGCGAAGCTCCAATATTTATTCGTTGTGGTTATTTATTTTTATTTTTTGTTTAATAAAATGCTTCAAAACTCCAAACTATTGAAAAAAAAATAATATTTGATCAATAATTATCAGACATCGAAATGTAACGAATATACCTTATGAAGTTACAACTAACCCTTATTACCCTTTATTATTCCTTCTTTATTTGGAAAAATAGCATAACAAAATGTGGCAATCAACAATGCCTATTGTCCTAGATCACTAGAAAATACATCTCATACATTAATCATGAAATAATATAATCTGGTACCAATTCATGAAGGGAATATGCAATTACCCCATTATATCCTTTGCTATTTGTCTTGTTGCGATATGAAATGTTTGTAATAACCCTTTAAAAAAACCTACTTATAACTTAGTAATGATGAAAATTCCAAAAAAAGCAAAAGATAGTTAGTTTACAATTTATTTTAGAAATTAACCAGTGGTACTACATTTCTTTACTAAAGCTGTAAAATTTACATAATTGGCGTGTTGTACAACATCTAGTGGCCGGAGAATTGGTGCCATAATTTCTCTTGAGGTTGTTCCCTTCATTCTTTTATATTACACTAAAATTTACATATGTTATGTTTACCATAATTTTTAACATATTACTAAGGTAATTAAGGACATTAACTGTACACCAATTGCCCTCTGAGTATAGGTACGTTGCATAACCTACAATCAGTGCCTTTATTGGGATTATAAAAACTGGCTTTATAGTGATAATTTCTGCTTAATCATTGCTTTTTGGAATCTTTATCCTCGAAGCATAGTAAAAGATAGAATATATCAAACAAAACAATGTCTATTCCAGATACTAGTGCTACAAATGATATGATGACAGCAGATCAAGCTGATCCTATTAGAATTCCCCGTCTAACAAGAAGGCTTACGGGATTTCTGCCTCAAGAGATAAAAGCAATTGATGCAATTATTCCATTAAGATCCAGAACTTTATGGGCACAACACAATGTAACCAAGTTTCGTAATGATAATGAATTTGATCAAAGATTTATTAATCATGTTGAAACATCTCTTGGTAGATCATTATACAATTGTGATGACTTTGCCGCCTATGAAGCAACTTCAAGATCGTTAAGAGACAACTTGGTAATTGATTGGAATAAAACTCAACAACGCTTGACCACAAAGGATCCAAAACGTATATATTATATGTCCTTAGAATTTCTGATGGGGAGGGCATTAGATAACGCTTTGATTAACATGAAGAATACTGAATTGACTAATTCAGTAGATAGAAAGGGTGTTGAATCACTTAAATCAAGAGAAATGGTTGATATCGCGTTAAAGGACCTTGGATTCAAATTAGAAGACGTGTTAGAAGAGGAGCCAGATGCGGCTCTAGGTAACGGAGGATTAGGCCGTTTAGCTGCCTGCTTTATGGATTCAATGTCAACAAAAGATATTCCTGTTTGGGGCTATGGTTTACATTACAAATATGGTATTTTTGCACAAAAAATCATCAATGGATATCAAGTAGAAACTCCTGAATATTGGCTGAGCAAAGGTAACCCATGGGAAATAGAACGTTCTGAAATTCAATTGCCTGTTAATTTTTATGGTTATGTTGAGAGGAAGGATGGAAATAAATCAACTCTAGGGCATTCTGAATGGATTGCTGGGGAAAGAGTATTAGCTATTCCATATGATTTTCCCGTTCCTGGATTTCACACAACTACTGTCAATAATTTGAGGTTATGGGAAGCACGACCAACAACTGAATTTGATTTTGCTAAATTCAATAGTGGTGATTATAAAAACTCTGTAAGTCAACAACAACGTGCAGAAGCAATAACTGCTTGCTTATACCCTAATGACAATTTTTTACAGGGCAAAGAACTAAGATTGAAACAACAATATTTCTGGTGTGCTGCTACCCTACATGATATTGTTAGAAGGTTTAAAAAAACACAAAAACCCTGGAATGAGTTCCCAGATCAAGTTGCAATTCAATTAAATGACACACACCCAACATTAGCGGTTGTAGAACTACAAAGAATTTTGATAGATCTCGAAAAAGTGGAATGGCATGAGGCTTTTGGTATTGTCAATAAAACCTTTTCATATACAAATCATACGGTTATGCAAGAAGCCTTGGAAAAATGGCCAATTAGTTTATTTGGAAGAATGCTACCAAGGCATTTAGAAATTATTTATGATATTAATTGGTTTTTCTTGCAACAAGTAGAAAGAAAATTCCCAAAAGATATAGAACTATTGTCAAGACTTTCACTAATCGAGGAGAATGCTCCTGAAAGACAAATTAGAATGGCTTTCTTGGCCGTTGTTGCGTCACATAAAGTCAATGGAGTTGCTGAATTACATTCTGAGTTAATCAAATCTACAATTTTTGCAGATTTTGTTAAATTTTATGGACCTTCGAAATTTGTCAACGTTACAAATGGTATTACTCCAAGAAGATGGTTAAGACAATGCAATCCAGCGCTATCAGAATTAATAGCAAAGAAACTTAATGATGAAAATGATGATTACCTTTTAAATCTTTCAAAATTGACTGTTTTACAAAATTATACTGAGGATGAGAACTTCCAAAATGAATGGGATCAAATCAAATTTAACAATAAAAAAAGATTAGCTGAATTTATTAAATCTCAAAACAATGGAAAACATATAATTAATATGGAAAATTTGAATGAAACTTTGATTGATGTCCAGGTAAAAAGAATTCATGAATACAAAAGGCAACAAATGAATGTATTCGGTCTTATTTATAGATATTTGAGTATTAAAAAGATGTTTGAAAGTGGTGCCTCTTTTGAAGAAGTTGAAAAACGATTCCCTCGAAAAGTCTCTGTCTTCGGAGGCAAAAGTGCTCCTGGCTATTTCATGGCAAAATTGATCATTAGATTAATCAATAAGGTAGCAGAAGTAGTTAACACTGATACTGAAATTCATGACCTTTTAAAAGTTGTATTTATTTCGAATTATAATGTGTCTGCCGCTGAGATTATTATTCCTGCAAGTGATATAAGTGAACATATATCCACAGCTGGTACGGAGGCCTCTGGTACTTCAAATATGAAGTTTGTAATGAACGGTGGACTGATTATTGGTACGGTGGATGGTGCAAACATAGAAATTACAAGAGAAATCGGTGAAGATAACATTTTCTTATTTGGCAATCTGAGTGAGAATGTAGCAGATTTAAGATACAATCATCAATTCCACAAGACAACCATTAGCGAAAATCTTCAAATGGTTTTAGATGCCCTTATATCGGATATGTTTTCTGAAGAAGATTCTAATGCTTTTAAACCACTATATGACTCAATTGTTCAACACGGTGATTATTATTTAGTGAGCGATGACTTTGATTCTTACTTAGCCGCCTTGGAGTTGGTGGATAAAACCTTCCACACTCAAAGAAAAGAATGGATCAAAAGATCCATCAGAAGTGTTGCAAACATCGGATTTTTTAGCAGCGATCGCTGTATTGAAGAATATGCGAGTACCATCTGGAATGTTGAAGCACTTCCTCCCACATCGTGATCTTTTTCAGTTCAGACTACAAGTCTATATATAAATAACAGATCTGAGTTCCAGAAGAGAACATTTTTTTTACTACTCTACAGCTTGTTTAATTCTATATTCCTCTTATACTAAGTACTCCTTTCAACTTATTATTCATATCTTATAAGGATCTTGAATTATTTTAAAAGGACTTTTGCAGAATGACACTATTTTAGTATACAGGGCGTGAAAAATTTAGAGCTTATCCAGGCGGAAGAGTGAAAAAAAACCTAGACATTGCAAGGCTTTAAAGAATATTGCTTTTTTTTCAACATAGCCTTGACACATTGCATAAGAATAAACGAAGACCTTTATTTAGAGTACAACTAACTCAGTGTATTGGCTAGTTATTTCAAATCCAATGCTATTCGCCAAGCTTTCCGCCCATTCTAAGGGTATCATTTTGACTATTCTTCTCTTGCTCCAACTCCTACACATAACTAATGCCCTTCCAAAGCAAAAGAGTTTTTCAGTTTCCCCAGAACTACTCCCAGGTATTAGCAGTTTTGAAAATGAAGAAACAATTCCTGTTATGCATGCAGGTTTAATGCCATTAGCAGATAAAACTGACGAGAGCTACTTCTTCTGGAAATTTCACAGACAAAATTTTGACAGCCCTTCTCTATTAGTATGGTTAAATGGTGGTCCTGGTTGTTCATCCCTTGATGGTGCTTTATTAGAATTAGGCCCATTAAGAGTAAACGACGATAAAAAACTATATTTTCATCAAGACTCATGGTATAGTAGATCTGATTTGTTATTTGTGGATCAACCATTAGGGACCGGCTTCTCACAAGGTAAGGAAAAAGAATATGACACTACTTTAGAAGAAGTTGCTCAAAATTTCCTTGATTTCCTAAGAAATTATTACGAAGTCTTTCCAGAAGATGCTGAAAAAGACTTAATTTTAGCAGGTGAAAGTTTTGCCGGTCAATATATTCCTTATATCTCCAAAGCTATAATGGAATCAAACTCCAAAGCAGACGAAAATGACAGAATCTTTAATTTGAAAGCTATCATGCTAGGTAATGCTTGGGTCGACCCTAATACTCAGTCTTTATCCTATTTACCATTTGCACTTGAGAATAGTATCGTTACCAAGGAGACCGAAGGCTTCGAAGATCTTTTGAACACTCACAAAAGTTGCCAAACTGCCGTTAATCAAGGTAAAGATAGCTTTGATTACCCAGAATGTGACAAGATTATTCTAAAAATTTTAGACATAACAGCAGATTTTTCTGACAATGCCCCATCTAATGAAGTTTGTTTAAATATATATGATTTCAGATTAAGAGATTCATTCCCCGCATGTGGTATGGAATGGCCTGTAGAAGTCAGTTACACAGCTGACTTTTTGAGTACACCTGGTATCTTGGAAGCATTAAATTTAGATGCAAGTAAACTAAAACCATGGCAAGAATGTAATATTGATGTTCAAAAAAAATTATCAAATAAGAATAGCGTACCATCCATTCGTTTGATACCAGATCTTTTAGATTCTAATATTTCTGTCATAATGTTTAATGGTGACAAAGATCTAATTTGCAATAACAGAGGTGTTATGGATTCACTAAAGGGAATACATTGGGGTGGAAAAATGGGTTTCGGAAATTTAACTCAACACTATAATTTAGTTTTAAAAGAAGAAGATTCTGGACTCGAGACAATGGCAGGTAAGATTATTTATGATGAAGGCTTAACGTTTGTCGATATATTTAATGCATCTCATATGTCACCATATGGTCATTCTTTAGCAACAAGAGCTATAATCGATGTATTTTATAATGATGTCGATTTGATCGAATCTCCAGGTAATGATACATTAGTTGCATCAACCGCTTTTGATTTAGATATGTCAGGATATGATGAGAATAATGATAGTGAAATTAAAGAAGCTGAACATAATAATGAAAACGCAAACGAAGGTAATGATAATAATAAGGAGGTGAATGAAAGACCAAATGATGAAAAGGAAGGACAAGATGAAGAAAATAAAGAACTTTATAATGAAGAAAAGGAAAATGATAGTGAAGAAGGAGAGTCTGAAGAAGAAGAACAAGAAGAGGAAGAAGAAGATGAAACTCTACCAGAATTTACAAAAGGTCGTACAATTTCATTACTTGCTGGTTCATTACTTTTAGCAATTTTGATTGCTCTATACTACCATCGTAAATTAAAGGCTCGCGATATCCGTACTATGATAAGACAAAGAGCAAGACAAATTGATAATGCTACCGGCAAAGCTTCATCATGGGCTAAAGACCTTGAAAGAAATGCATCTAAGGTTTTTGCACATGAATCCAATGCTGCTGGTTCCAGTAGAACTCAAAAGCCTGCTACATCCTCTTCTGCCACAAAGAGTGATAACATTGGTGTTTCTAATTTGCAAGTAGATGAATCTTTTGAATTAGATGACCTTTGAATGACTTCCAATTAACATTAAAAGTAAAAAAAAAATAATTAAACATTATTGAAGTACGAAAGTCGTCACTACTTACATAACATATATGAATATTCTCATATCTATACTATGAGGACGTCATACATAATGAATAAATGTATACTATCTATCTATCTATATATAAAAAAAAATGAAACTAAAAAAGTATAGTGAATAAATTATATCTGGAGTACGATGAATATATAAAAAAAGATATCTATCATTAAAATACGTGAATGAAAGTAAGTGGGTAGTTAAGAAGGAGCATCTATCATTAGTTAATATCATAAAGAATAAATTTTAATTCTTACATTAGTTTTGGCATTCTTAATCTTTTGGATATCATGCCACATCCCATGAAGACAAATATTAAGATAAAAGGATGAATTTCAAAAATGAATGGATCGAAATATAAGCCAAATGGGATGAAATCAAATATTTTTCCTTTAAGGACAAGGAAATACATCAATAGAATTAAAAATAGAGAACTTGGTGCAGGGATACCTTCAAAATATCCAAAATTATTTTCTTTCATATCTTTAGCTAAGTAACTTATTGTCAAATTTAATCTTGCTAATCTTGCTAAGACACAAACAACGTAAAAGGCAAGGCAAATAATATCAAGATTTGTATGGAAACCAATAGAAAATGCAATAGTAGCAGGTGCAATGGCGAATGAGACTAAATCTGCTAGTGAATTCATTTCTCTGCCTAATAGTGAATTAGTAGTTTTCCATCTTGATAATCTACCATCTATACAATCACCAACCAAACCAACGATTATACAGAAAAATGCAACATGTATAAATTGAGATTCTTCAGAGATCGAGAATTTTAGAGAATAAACGACTGACAGAAATCCAAAAACGGCATTTAATAATGTAACATAGTCAGCTAATTTTAGATGTCTTAATAATGAGAAGCATCTATCGTCATTAATAAACATTTTAATCTCATTATATCTTTCTGTGGAATATTCATCAGTATTACCATTCGTTATACCTAACTCTAGTCTGTCGTTATTTATCAACGAGTTACTGGAGGATGATGAGATCGAGGATGAAAAATTTGAAAGTGTTGGGAGTAGTTCTGATGTTGTGAATATGCTGGAATCTTGATTTTTTGAATATTCTGACATTTTAAGCGTATCTGTACTTGTTTAATCCTTTCAAAAAAAGGTGTGAATAATGGTTAATATTGATTTTTTTAAATTTTTAGAGTTGGGTACTTGAAAGATCAACGACGATCACACAACTCGTTTAGAAAATGAATGCAAAAAATATTACACAGTTATATTAATCGATATAATATATATATTACTTGATATATATTTGTTGATGGCATATGACAAGTACAGTTTAGATATTAATAATTTAAAACTGAAAGAAGTAGAAATTATTAAAATATTTTATTTTTGAAACAACCAACAATCAAGCAGACTCCCCATCTCAATTTCATTAAAATTCTCCAGATTTCAACACGAAATCGACAAATAAACAGAAGAGGAATTCAAATCTTAGAGTAATGTGAGTATGATGTGTTTACACTGTAGATTTTTAATTCCGGCCCTAATTAATCTCCTCATTACCAAGCATAACCGTAGTTAAAATATTCTCACAGTGACACCACATATGGAAAATGTATTTCCCGAACCAGCGAATAACCAGTATTTTGACGCAGCAGAGAGCTTGATAAATCGCCGACAACAACCCACAAAAAACACTTGGCAACAAAGTTTTGTTTATCTTATTCTAACCTTACGGGGAAGGATTAGTGGCTACCAGCCAGAAACAGTCGGAGGATTGTGACTAATGGTATGAAACGACTTCGAATCTTTGGGAAAGACCCGAAGAGCAGGACGTAGAAGACGATGTTGACACGCATTTTGGACGGGTACTAAAGATTGGAGAAGGAATGCCTTTGACCTTTGAAATTTCGTCGGAGCGCAGCAGAATTGAAGAACATAACAGGTAAACATTAATCCATTATTCGTTAGATATGTATGTATTTACATAACATTGCAAACGATTTATTTAGTGAACACGTAAAGATTGTTTAATATGTAGATTATCGGAAAAGACAGAAAAAACAGGAAGACTGTAAGCAATACTGTGGATTATGATTACAGTAACTATGACAATAGTAAAATAAAATAAATTGTTGTAAAAAAAGAAGCACCGCTTTTTGAAGTATGATTATTTCCCTAATCTCTCCAAAGTATCTTTATTGAAAGAGCCACCTAATGCATCATCAAAAGTATATCCTCTGTTAAGGGCATTAACCATATTTGTTGTGTATGGTGCCTTTAAATTACTTAGATCTTTAGAATTATTCTTCAAAATTTCATTAAAATAGTTATGGTATATGTCACCATCAAAATACCCAATTGGTGCTGATATAACTTCATCTGGTAATTTAAATGCGTCTGTTAATGGTATACATTCTTTTCTAATAGCTGGTAATAATTGTAATAACAATGGATCTTGAACAAATTTTGTTATTTGTGTAGAATTTAAAATTTGAAATTGTTGAAATTCACCTGAATGCAAATCAATAAAATATAATGAAAATGATTTGTATAATTTCCATAATATATCTTTAGTCAATTCATCTTTAACATGAGATTCAGTATCTGATGATAATTTATTGTAATATGATTTTAACATTGAATAAATTGCATGAATTTTTGAAATTGATACTAATGATTTTGATAAAATATTCAAGTCAAATTCTTGTGAAGCTTGTTGCTGTTGTAATTTTTTTGCTTTCATCATGACAGAATATAATATTTTAATTAACATAATTTCCCAAATTTTATAATAACTTGATAAATCATTAAATGTAAAATCTTGCAAATTTCCAGTTAATGTTGATTTAATTAATTGAGGATTTAAATATTCAAAACTTTGTGAATCTAATGAAACATTAAATTTTTGTTTTAATACAGAATCAGTAAATTTTTTTAAAATTGATTTAGCAGATGTTAATGATAAAACATTATTATCACCTTCCCAAGTACATTGAACAACCCAATCATTATAACCTTTACCAAAAGCATTATATTGTGAATAACCATGACCACCACAAGTTTGTCTTAAATCATCAATTAATTTTGCGATAAACCAAGTATTGGTAGCTTTTAAAGAAGCACTTTCAATAAATAAATTTTTCAATTTTAATGATACTGTAATAAACGCTTGTGCACTATTTGGATTTTTTGAATCAATTGAATATAATTCATTTAAAGTTTTATGATAATCATTCATCAATTTATAAGCAGCAGGAGCAATTAAATAAGTTAAAGCTAATTGTGGTAATATCCTATATTGATGTAAAGGATAATCAATTAATTGAGTTTCTTCCTTTTTAGTTGGATCAGTTGCAAATTGTTGTCTTCCAACTGCATATCTTGTTGCGATTGTAACAAATTTAGAACCAAATCTAAAAGAATCCATAACCATATTAACTCTACCGGATAATAATGCACTATAACCTGAAATACTATCTAATTCTTTTTGAATTTCAACTTTAACATCTTTACCATTCATATCAGGGATAACTTTTGTAAAACGACTTAACATAAATTCTCTTGGAATTACCACATTATGATATTGAATCCAACCATTATCAATACCATCTCTACCCATTTTTTTACCTAAATCACCGATACTAATACCTGGTAATAAATCAAAAGTCTTTGGATTTCTTAATGGTACGACAAAAGTTTTAACACCATAATCTTTATTATTGACTAATAATCTTGCATAACAAACACAATGAGTAGCAGAATGAGCTGCACCACCGATCCACCATTTTGTAGCTAATAAATTAGGTGTATTAATAGTGAAAGAATCAGTTTTCAAATCATAAATAGCTGTAGTTTGTAACATTGCAACATTTGAACCATGACCTAATTCAGTCATTGCAAAACAACCATAAATATCCTTAATGAAAAGAGTACCTTTATCATGTAACCAATATTTAATTTGTGCATCTGTACCATTACCTTTAATACAATTACCGAATAAACCTAAATGAACACCTACTCTAGTAGATAATTGTGGATCAATTAAAGCAATTAAAGATAATCTTTGATCAAATATAGATAAATCACTATTAGTCAAAAGATAATTTGAATTTGGTGATTGTAAAAATTTGAAAAAATCATTATTTTTAATTAAATTTTTCTGTTTTCTAATATCATTTTCTAAATATAATGATAATCTTAAAATTTTTAATAAAGTTGTATCTCTTTCATCATTTTTATTTAAATCATAAAAATTCTCTTGATTTTTTAAAATTGGATCATTAACAATTTGATTTAATATAGATGTAACTAATTTTGCATTTTCTGAATTTGATTCTAAAAAATTATTAATTTCATTAATTTTAATCTTACTACTTTCTCTTTCATTATTAATAAATCTTTTTGCATTAAATACAACAGAAGTTGAATCAACCGTAGAAACTTTAGTCATTTCTTTAAACTATTTTTTCACTATTCTTTAAATTTTTTTTTATTTAAAAATTGAGATAAATACACACAGATAGTCAAACGGTATGTATCCTTTTAAATATACTTATTCGATATCTCTTTAATCTAGAAACACGAAATAGAACTATTTTTCTTATCTCTTATCAACCAAATCCTGGATTCACAAAACCTTGATTTCTTAGCCTCTTTTTATACTTTTCAAATGATGATAAGGGTATCCCTAATATTTGCCGCTCAAATAGTGGGGTACGGGAATAACAGTCTTTAAATCCGGGGGAATTGAAGAGGCCTCGTGACACTCGGCGGCTAGTGCTAAACTCCGTACCGTCAGATGTGATAATTTCCTATTATTGCAATTCCGCTGTTCCGTTTCCCTAATTTTGCAAATTCCGGGCTTACCGTGCAGTAATTTCCTCTTTCAGCAAGATAATACCCTTAAATTATGATAAAAAGGAAAGTTAAAATGCAAATCTTTTTCAAAAATTGAAGTATAAAAAGAAGCCATTTTTCCCACTCAAGAAAGAGAACGAGATTCAAGAATATCTTTTATTTAATACTGGTATTGACTGAGAAGAGAAAAAAATATAACAAGATTTTGTACTTCCAATTAGAGATAATATAGTTAGCGAGAGATAGAATCTAGTTCTAAGCTCAATATGTTTGGATAGTGTGCTTACTTTATCTGGACTAAACAGTGTTAAAACTGTAATTCAAAAAGGAAAAGAAAATTATCATATTTTAAAAATTTTCAGTTTTAATATGGCTATTTTGGATAAAAAGTAGCACAATGTTCAATACATTTTGATATAGAAAAGATTTACCAGGGAAATGCCTAAAAAAAGATCGAAAAAAACATTAACACATCTAAATGCTGTTACAGTACTTACCATAGGATTCCTTCTATAAAAAAAAAACTCATTTTTTCCAAATATTTTAAGATTATTTCAACAAATTATAATCTTATTCCCTCAAAAATGTATTAATCACTATTAATGCTAATTTGGTTAATGCTCGCATTATTGAATGTTAAAACGAGCCCCCTTAGAAGCCGATATTGAAATAACAATCATGAAAAAATTAGGGTATATTTCAACAAATACTCCTAGAAATTGTTAGATTTACGTCGACAGCTCATAAGATATATTATCGATCCCTGCTTAAAATTCACCTTTTATCTATCCAATTTGGTATATATAACCATTTTTCCCTCTTCTCTTTTTTTTTTTTTTTTTGAATAGGTTTTTCCGCACTAATTAAATTATTACTAGGATTTCCTCTTAGTTTTATTTTCCCTACAGGTCCCTATTCCGAGAGAAAGAGAGAACTACTACCTGTACTGAAAATGAAAAAAAAAAAAGAAATAATAATAATAAATAAATACTACAAAATCTTGAAGTATTTTCCCCTTCTCTTGCTTTTGTTAAACCCTCCTCCTATCAGATCAATTCAATTGAATAGAAATTAATCATATTTATTTCTATCCCATCTAGAAAAATACAATAAAATAAAATTCTTACATCATGAGTGATTTACCAATTGATTTTACAGAAATTGCAGATTTAAAAACTTTAGGTATTTCACAAGAATTCTTTAATTCAACATCAATCACCTTTGAAAGTGATCATTTCATTACAGTTAGAGAATCAACAAGTTCATCAAATTCTGTCGCTATTATTGATTTAAAAAATAATAATGAGATTACAAGGAAATCAATGGGTGGTGATTCTGCTTTAATGCATAAAAATTCAAAAATTATCGCAGTTAGAGCAAATGGTACAATTGTTCAAGTCTTTAATTTAATTACAAAAGAAAAATTAAAATCTTTTCAAATGAATGATCCAATCCTTTTCTGGAAATGGTTAGATGATAATACTTTAGGTTTAGTTACATCTACTGCGCTATATTTATCAAATATTAATGATGGTTTAGTAGATTTAACACCTGCTCCATTAACATTAAGACATGCATCATTAGCAAATTGCCAAATCATTGATTTCGTGGCAAATAAATTCTTAGATTGGTTTGCAGTTGTAGGTATTAAACAAGAAAATGATAGAATCGTTGGTAAAATCCAATTATACTCAAAATCAAGAAATGTATCTCAACCAATTGACGGTCATGTAGCTCAATTTGCAACTTTAAAATTAAATAATGAGGCTAATTCTCCTGTCATTCAATTATTCGTTACCGGTACTAGATCTTTAACTTCCACTTCAGGTCAATTAAAAATTATTGAAATTGAACATGATCCAAAATTACCTACAACCTATACTAAAAAATCTATGGATATTTTCTTCCCAAATGATGCTAATAATGATTTCCCATTATCTATTAAAATTTCAGAACAATATGGTATAATCTATCTTATAACAAAATATGGTTTTATCCATTTATATGAACTAGAAACGGGTGCATCAATATTCGTTAATAGAATTACTTCAGATTCAATCTTTGCTACCACTTGTTATGACAACTCAAATGGTATTGCATGTATTAATAAACAAGGTCAAGTCTTAACTGTTGAAATATCTAAAATTAATTTAATCCCATATATTTTATCAAAGTTATCAAACCAAGATCTAGCAATTAAATTATCATTAAGAACAGGCGGTATGTTAAAATCAAATGATGATTTATTAAAAACTCAATTTAATACTCTGTTAAGTGAAAACAAATACAATGATGCTGCAAAGATTGCTGCTTCATCCAATGCTTTAAGAACTCCAGAAACAATTACTAGACTAAAGACTATCCCTGTAGACACAACAGGTGGTTCCGGTAATGGTATTTCTCCATTGTTAATCTATTTCTCTATATTGCTGGATAATAATGAAAAGTTAAATAAAAATGAAACTATGGAACTTGTTCCTCCTTTATTAGAGCAAAATAGAACTCAATTATTTGAAAAATGGTTAACTCAAGGTAATTTAGATTGTTCTGAAGAATTAGGTGATCTAGTTAAACAATACAATCAAAATTTAGCACTTCAATGTTATCTAAAATCAAATGCTTATCAAAAAGTCTTAAATACTTTGGTTGAATTAAAAAGATTCAATGAAATTTTACCATTTTGTCAAAGTACAGGATTCCAGCCTAATTATTCAACATTAATTTCTGGTGTCTCAACTGCCGCTCCTGAACAAGCAGTAGAATTTGCTACAATGCTATTAAGTAACCCAACAATTGCATCCCAAATAGATCTGGAAAAAGTTGCAGACATTTTTTTTTCACAAAATTTAACTGAACAAGGTACTGCCTTATTATTAGATATTTTGAAGCTTGATAAACCAGAAATGGCACATCTACAAACAAGAGTTTTACAAATTAACTTGCAGAATTCCCCACAAGTTGCTGATGCTATTCTAGGGAACAAATTATTTTCTCATTATGATAGACCTATGATTGCATCATTAGCTGAAAAAGCAGGTTTATATCAAAGAGCTCTAGAAAATTATACTGATAGCACTGATATCAAAAGATGTATTGTTCATACAAATAGTATTTCACTAGATTGGCTGGTTACATTTTTTGGACAATTGAATGTCCAGCAATCATTAGCTTGTTTAGGTGCCTTAATGGAAGATAACATGACTCAAAATATCCAAATTGTTGTTCAAGTTGCAACAAAATTTTCCGACTTATTAGGTTCCGAAACTCTGATAAAATTATTTGAACAGCACAATTCAACTGAAGGTTTATATTACTATTTGACTTCATTCATTAATTTAACCGAAGATAAAGAAATTGTTTTCAAATATTGTCAGGCTGCAGCTAAATTAAAGCAATACAATGAATTAGAAAGAATAGTGAAAGATAGTAACTATTATGATCCTGAAAAAATGAAGAATTTCTTGAAGACTGCTAACTTGCAAGACCCAAGACCGTTAATCATCGTTTGTGATCGTTTCGACTACGTACATGAATTAGTTCTATTTTTATTCAAAAAACATGAAATGGACTTCATTAAAACTTATGTGACAGAAATTAACCCTTCCAAAACTCCTCAAATTATGGCTGCACTTTTAGACGTTGATTGTGATGATGCTTTTATTTGTAATATTCTTGAATCTGTTGTTGGCCAAGTATCTGCTGCTGAGCTTACCGAAGAAGCTGAAAAGAGAAACAAATTGAATATTTTACTTCCATTCTTGGAAAAATCATTGGCTGTTGGAGACCCAGATAAATCGATTTACAATACATTAGCTAAAATATATATTGACTCCAATAATGGTGCAGAGCAATTTTTGAAAGAAAATAACAATTATGACACATTAATTATTGGTAGATACTGTGAAAAAAGAGATCCATATCTAGCTTATATTGCTTATGATAAAGGTGATAATGATGCTGATTTAATCAGAATTACCAACGAAAATGATATGTACAAATACCAAGCAAGATATCTATTGAAAAGATCAGATATGGAGTTATGGAATAAAGCATTAAACTCGGATAATTCTCATAGACATCAATTGGTGGAAGCCATTACTTCTGTTGGTATAATGGAATTGAAAGATCCTGAACCAGTATCACTTACCGTCCAGGCATTTATGAATAATGGCTTAACAACAGAATTAATTGAATTACTTGAAAAGATTGTTTTGCAACCTTCCCCATTCAGTGATAACACTGCTTTACAAGGTTTACTATTCCTTTCTGCAATCAAATATCAACAAAATAAGGTAAGAGGTTATATTGAAAAATTGACGAAGTATGACCCTAATGAAATTGCACCTTTGTGTATTGAAAAATCATTAAATGAAGAAGCATTCCAAATTTATGATAGACATGAGATGTACTCTGATGCTCTTCACGTTTTAATTAATAATGTTAAATCCTTAGATAGAGCTATGACATATGTTGAAAGATTGGATGAACCTAACTTGTGGTTCCAATTGGCTTCTGCACAATTAGAATCATTAAAAACAAAGGATGCTATTGACTCTTTTATGAAATCAAACAATCCTTCTAAATTTTCTGAGGTTATCGACACTGCAAGACAAACAAATGATTATGATGAATTAATTGATTATTTGATTATGGCCAGAAAGACATTGAAAGAACCAAAAATTGATGGTGCACTATTAGTTGCATTCGCTCATTTAGAAAGATATACCGATATTGAAATTCTTTTAAACTCTTCTAATGTAATGAACTTAGAAGCAGTTGGTGATGAATTATTTGAAGAAAAATACTATAAAGCTGCCAAGATATGTTATTTCAATATTTCCTTGTATTCAAAATTAGCAACAACATTAGTCTATTTAGAGGATTACCATGCTGCAGTTGAAACGGCAAAACGTGCATCGAACATTTCTGTTTGGAAACTAGTAAATGATGCCTGTATTGCCAAAGAGGAATTCACTTTAGCACAGATATGTGGTTTAAATTTGATTATTCATGCAGAGCACCTTCAAGATGTTGTTAATATGTATGAACAAAAGGGTTACTTTGACGAATTATTATCTTTGTTTGAACATGGTCTATCATTAGAAAGGGCTCATATGGGTATCTTTACCGAAATGGCAATTTTATGTGCTAGATATAAACCTGAAAAATTATCAGAACATTTGAAGATTTTCCACAGTAGAATTAATATTCCAAAGGTAATCAGTGAAGTGGAATCTGCTCATCTGTGGACTGATTTGATTTACCTGTATTGCCATTATGATGAATGGGACAATGCTGCCTTGGTTATGTTAGATAGATGCTCTTCAGATTTTGATCATCAAAAGTTCAAAGAGATTATTGTAAAGGTTTCTAATTTAGAAATATACTACAGGGCAATCAATGCCTATGTTCAAGAACATCCTACCTTATTGATTGATTTATTAGCAACATTAACACCACGTTTGGATATCTCTAGAACAGTCAATATTTTTGCAAAATCTGATAATCTTCCTTTGATCAAACCATTCTTAATTAACGTACTACCACAGAATTTGAGATCCGTGAATGAAGCATATCACGACATTTTGATTGAAGAAGAAGATTTCAACATGCTACAAAATTCAATTGATTCATTTGATAGATTTGACCAGCTTGGTCTGGCTGCTCGCTTGGAGGTTCATCCATTAATTTACTTTAAGCGTATTGCAGCTCTTTTGTACTCTAACAATAAGAAATGGTCGAAGAGTATAGAAATTATGAAAACAGAGAAGTTGTGGAAAGAAGCAATTGAAACTGCAGCTAACTCGAGAGATCCAAAGGTTGTCAAAAAGTTACTTTCTTTCTTTGTTGATTCCAATTACAAAGAAGGATTTATTGCGCTTATTTACTCAGCATACGATTTAGTGTCCTTCGATGAAGTCCTAGAATCAGCTTTCATGAACTCCTGGGACATATACTCAAGACCATACGAAATCTCAGTACGTACTGAAGATCATAAAAGCTTGCAAGAGATCGAACAAAAAATCCAAAAATTAGACACCAAAAGTAGCAGCTTACCACCTGGTTCCAATAATCTAATGTTAGGCGGTAGACTACCAATCAACTCTCACACTACTGGCTTTTAGTTAATTTATATAATAGTTAAGGTAATATATAATTATTTACGTATATGGCTTCGATATCCCAATATTTAGGAAGTGCAATCATTATAGAAACAGCATGTTATCTACATATATACATATAAAGATACAATTAAAGTTTATACTAACCTCAGTCTTTGAAGGTACTGTGACGGTCTGCTTTGGCAGCCTTTTTTTCTAATTCATCCCAATCCTCACCATCATCACCACCTTCAGACCCATCACTGAATTCTTCACTGCCACCCTCTTCACTGTATTCTTCAGATACATCTTCTTCTTCAGAGAAATCACTTTCATCAGTTGGATTATCGTCTGAAGCTTCATACTCACTAATTTCTTCTTCTTCGTCATCGGAACCTTCATCATCAGAACCGGTTGCCAAGAAACTCCAACCACCATTAGAGAAGAAATCATGTGGATCTTCTTGTAATGATTTCATAATTGTTGTCCAATTCAAATTGATAGTAGAAACAGTGTAAGGAATATCCATATCTGTCAACCATTGTTTCAAGAAATCTAGGGACTCAATAGGTACAGTGTTAATATGGGTGACTGGTTTCTTAAAATCTTTGTAAATAAATACTACATCGAAATTCTTCAAACCAAACTGGACTCTTTCTAGGACACAGATTTCAATTTCATCTAAATTGACAACCATAAATGGTGGTTCAATTAATTGAACCAAACAATCAGTAGTTGGCATACAGAAAACAGCGGATCTGTTTGGAACACCTTGAAAACCTAGATCTCTGAATGTACTTTCAACAGTTAGTAAACCATTGGAAGCTTCGGCAATTGCATCTGCAAAGTATCTAAATTCTTTATCAAGTGCAATACGCTTTCTCTTTTCTTCTTGTTCTTGTTCCAGTTCATCTTCATCACCATATCTTCTAAATTTACGTTGACCACGTTTACCTGTACCAGTTTCATCAACTGCAATATCAGAAGCTTCACGGTAAAATTGAATATCTTGAATTTTCTTTTTACCAATTAAAATAGGATTTTTCAAATGAATATGAATAATAACAATTAATTCCCCTTTACATGATTGGAAAAATAAGTTTTTAATATTGGAGAATAAAATATCAATTCTACTATCAGTTCTCAACGGGGATTGGTATCTAATACCATTTTCATGAATGAAAACAGTACTTGGTACTCTCTTTGTATCTGGACTTGGTCTAACGAATATTTGATCTAATCTCTTGGTTCTACCGGATCTATTTTCAATTAATTTATCTTGTTGAACAACATCAGCAAGAACTTTCTTCTCTTGTTCTCTTTTAGTAGACTCTTTCTTTAAATCTTGAATTTGTTTGAAAATGTCACTGAAACGATCACCATCCTTAGATCTTAATGTGATGGAACGCACAAACTGATTATCAGAACTTTCTTCATATGGTAATTCTTCAGTTTTCTTTGTAATACCACCAACACCAGGAGAATGGAAATTCAAACGCAAATATGTCATTTCACCTTCTTCATTCTTAGAACCATTTTTATAGGAATTAATGTGGAATGGAACAGGTCTACCATAAATTGGCACAATAATAGTTTGGCTTCTCCAGTCAACATGTAATCTCAAATCTTTAACATTTGAAGGAATTTGTGAATCTCTTACGTAAGATTCATACTTCTTAAAATATTGACGAGGTTCAACTTTTGTATCTTTACTGTCATTCGCATCAAATCTTAGCAAACCATCTTTTTGCAATTTTTCATGTAATTTTCTTTGATTCTCCTTACGTATTTGCTCTTTTTGATTCTCTTCAGCATTATTACGAGCATCACCACGTAACTTACTCTTTAAAATTTTTGAATTAGCTTCAGTCTTAACCTTATTATTTTGCTTAGCCTTAGCCTTTGTTGGTTCTTCTTCATTGTTGAAATAGAAAGAAATTTGTGCTCTTGACTTAATATAATTGGTTAAAGTTTGTGGAGAGCCTTCCCTGACTGCTAATTGAATGGTATCAGCCAATTGTAAAGCATAGTTTTCACCGGTCTTAGAATCGGTAATATTATTGAAACCTAAGGAAATGTTAAAACAGTCACCTGCTTGAATCTTTCTATAATCATTCTTTGCATTTAAAATAAAAGTTGAATCTCTAAATTCTAAACCAATTAAAGAACCAATATTCTTGGTAAAATTATTAACTAATTCAGGTCTAACTTTTTGAATAAATTCGATGACGGATTCATATACTTCTTTTGGAGTTGAACCAATTTTTAATTTATTAGTGATAACTTCATTTTGCAAATCTAATAAGAAATCATAATTTTTAACCATTTCTTCAGTTGGATCAATTAAGAATGTTCTGGTAATGGTTGAACAATAATTGTTATAACGAATACCACAAGAAGCTAATATACAACCTTTACCACTCAACATATCATCATTAGAGATAGCAGAGACTCTTAAATCAAATTTGGTACCAGATTGGATAATTGGAGAATATGTCCAATCTAATAAATCGACATTAAATTTTTGAGATGATGGTAGAATATTTGATATTTCATTACCAACTTTTTTAAGGAATTTACCATCGTCAATTTTATTTTCAATCTTTTCAGAAAGTTTAACATTTGAAATTTTTAATTCTTCATCAACTGCACGAACAACTTCATCAGATAATAAATTCATAAATGTGTCAGAACCTTTACTAGCTGCTTTCAAGAAATTCATTTCATCATTATCCTTAATTTCCCAAACATTAGATAAACCTAATGCAACGTCAACAACTTTTAAGTCATTTGTTTCTTGGGCTTCTTTCCATAGTGGAGTCCATTCATTCATAAACTTACCTTGATAAGAATCTTTAATTGGCATACCAATGGTTTTACCAGCATTATTAACCAATTCTAAAAGGTCAGTAAATAATTTCTTATTATGTTCAACATCTTTACCGTTTCTTTTCCAAATTTCGAAATCAATTTTATCAGTATCCTTATTAAACAATTCAGTAGCCTTTTCTAAATGAGCTGCTTTAGCCGCACTGGTAATAACAAGGACCTTTTCAGGTAAGAAAGCAAATAAAGTAGCTGGGAATTCATATCCTAATAACCAAGTGTGCAATATAGTAGTCTTTTGGTATGGATTTTCAGCATTAGCAGAACCTAAAACGAATATTAAAGCATTAGGAGAGTCTGCAAATGAAGTATATTGGGAATGTAAAGCCAATACTCTTTTCTTAAAAGAATCAAAATTAATATTTAATTCATCCATTTTGCTTCAAAAAAATTCTAACGTTCCGGTGTATAATACAATTAATTTAAATGTTAATGTTTATTACTAAATTGAAAAAAAACAAAAACAAATGGTACTTTCTAAAGGTATCTTCCCAAATATCACAATTTAAATAAATAACTTTCCCGTTGAATCTATGGATCTTATAACTTTCTTTATCTTATACAACAGGTAGATCATCGATTGGGCTTATCTTGCTGAAATATCTTTTTTTATAGATTTTACACATCTGTAGGCGTCTTCGTAAAAAGTGATGTTAAAGTATGCGACACACTTTAATAATAATAAAGAATATACACTATATAATAAGAATATTAGTTATAATAAATATTTTTTTTAAATTCATTGTTTTAGTATTTGTACATAATTTACTAAAATGTATCTATACATGCACGATTAAATAGTATCTATCGTGTATACTTTTATTTTTGAAACTTTGTTCAGAAAGGGCGAAGAATAAGTGACATAATAATAATAATGATGTCATCAGCCAGAATCCTTAATAGTATTTGTTTATACAAAGTTTATACCATCATCTGTTTAAAAATAGATAATGTGAAAGTTCCTAAAATAAATTATCATTTTGGTTTTTTTGGTTTACAGTTCATCGTCGTCGTATTGTTAAAACCATCAAACGAGAAGTATTATATATAGTTTTTTGGTTTCGTAGGAGGAGAATTAATTTGTTTCTTGAAATTAAAGATTTTTTTTAGAAATAATATGTGTGTCATGAATCTTCTTTATCCAAATATTTTTATTTTTCTTTTTTTTCTATTTATCTTATTTTTATCGATTTTTAAAATTTATTATTATTCATTAGAGAGATATAAATCATATATTAAAGGGAAACTGAAAAAAAAAATATTTTATTTGTTTTATTTACATTTTCTCTGAATGCTATACTGGCTGTATTTATATTTGTTTTTTTGAATATGAAGAAGTATTGAGGAAAGAAAAGAGACTCTAAAATAATAATTAAGGGGAGGGGGAGGAGAGGCAAAAAAGAAAGAATATATACAATTCATTGTAATGGGGCATAAAGAATTTGAGTAACATATTTTCTTTTATATCTAACAATTGAAGCAACACATAGAGTATTATGTTTAATACTACTAGTAGCCAAATGATTTAATACGACATGATTTGGTATAGGTAATGCACCTGAATTATTTTCATTATCTGCAGAATTTGTATTATAATTATTCAGTATAACATTTTCTAAATGTGGTGGTAATTGTGGTGGTGTTAACCAAGCCATATTTTGATGATTATTTTGTTGTTGATCTAAAGTTAAATAATATTGTTCCATAACTGTTGGATCTGTAAATACTGCAGGTATATCTTGTGTATATTCAACTAATGGATTTAATGGTTTTTCTTCATGAAAACGAGTAAAACCATCACCTAAATCATCAGGTTCTTGTTCAATCTCGAATGCAATTCTTGATCTTGCACTCATTGGTTGTTTTATCTTAGTTGAAACATCTTGTTTATAAATACTACTTTTTGCACCACCAGTACCACTTTCTTGATATGCTGATTGTTGTTGATTTAATTGTTGTTGTTGTTGTTCATTATTTAAATTTTGTAAATCTGTTGAACTTGGTGATACAATTTCAAGATAATTAACGAAATTACCCATTTGATCAGTAGCAGTCGGTAGATAATCACTAAATCTTAATTCATTATCAACGATAAATCTAAATCTATGAGTACCTGGTGGTAATTGTAATTTAACATGTAATAAACCAGGTTGATCAGGTACAGGTACTAAACCAATCATTTTTCTCCAACCTGTAAAAGAACCAGTAACATAAACTTTACTACCACCTTGTTGCCAAGTAATATCAACAGGTACCATATTCGATTTATTAGAACCATTTTGATTATCTGTAGTAGTACTTACATTATTGTTATAATGATTTTGTTGTTGTTGTTGTGATAAATAAGTAGGGGATACAGTATTATTTTTATTATTATTTGATGAATCAGCAGGTGAACTTACAATATGTTGTGAAGAATCAATTGATTCATCATCATCATCAGATATATTTGTATCTGAAGCATGTTCATGATGTCTAGCATAAGGTGGAATTTCATCATCATCTTCATCTTCAAAGATTAAAGTAGATTTATTTCTAGGTAATTGTTTATTATTATTATTATCTAATTCATTTGGACCATCAATATTCATTAATGATAAGGATTGACTAATACCTGTAGCATCATAATCATTTCTTTGAGCTTCTGATATGTCTACCATAGACACATCTTTATTTTGAGCAAAATTATCTTGTGGCATGGGAAAAGAGATAATAAAAAGGGTGCATAAACTTCGTCTTCTTATTCTTTATAATAAACAGATGATCAATGCTTTTGTGTATTAATAATTAACAAAAGGGAGGGGTGGGGGATAATAATAGTTTATTACAACACAAAAAAAAAAAAATACAATACAATATTCAAAACACACAGTTAATCTGTTTTGAATTAATTAATAAAATTGGGGTGGGGGGAGTGAAATAAACAATACTTTTGATATGTAATACTTAAATTGAGTATTAAGTTATATAACAATCCATATTAAATTCAATTATTTAAAAGCTCTTTAATTTATTTGAAATTTCAAGTAATCCGAATTAATAATTTAAGAAAGCTTGGAGGTTAAAATTAAAATTAAATTTCTGGAGAAGTTGCGGGTAACACTTGAAACTATCTGTCGCGTGCCAACAAAAAAAAAGAATAATTAGTGACATTATATAATAAGAATATAGCATTAATGAATAGAAAGTTGTTGCTTATTGAATATAAAAAATAATAAAATAGATTAAATGGGTGCATATATATAATAACGATATATTTGAATGAAAGTACTAAAAAAAAAAAAATAAACCAAAACGAAGCAAAGAAAGATAAAACACACAAAAACATATAACATGACAATAAAAAAAAGAATATAATATAATATAAGGAAACCTGTATTTTAATAAAAAATATGTGTAATAATAATTGAATATATAATAATAAATTTGAATTAATTCGAATTATCAGATAATTTAGGTAAACCAATTTCTTCTAATAAGGTAGTTAAAGGCGGCAGTGAAATTTTATTATCATTTTCAATACTTTTGTTATTATTAATAATTGGTTGTGATATTATATTAGTGACATTATTATTAATAATAGGCCTTATAGAAGGTATACCATACATATTAATTGTGTTAGTATTTGTATCATTTGTATCATCATCATCATCATGTGGTATATGAAATATAGAATTTCTTTGTGAATTAGTAGGAGTAGGTAAATAAGTGTTTGTAGTTGTATTTGAATGTTTAGTTGTAACTGGTTGCATAAACATTGAAGATAAAGAAGAATTTGAAGAATAATTAATATTAGTAGTATTTGTATTGTTTGAATTGAAAAAAGAATTTGAATCTATTGATGATCTTGAAATTTGTAATAATGAAGATACTGACATTAAAGAATTAGATGAAATATTTAAAGAAGAAGAAGAAGAAGAATTAATATTATTTTTTAAATTATTATTTGTTTTGTTACGAATATTTGGAGATGAATTTTCAATTATATTAGTATTATTTGGATGTACTTTCATATGTCTTTTTAATTCATCAGTTCTAGAGAAAGATTTATTACAACCCCAAATAGAACAAATATGTGGTTTTTCACCAGTATGTGTTCTAATATGCCTTTTTTTATGTTCAGCCCTATAAAAACCTCTATTACATAATGGACATTTAAATGGTCTTTCATCATTATCTGATGGGAATGTTTTTCTTGAGGGCATTGCTTAGTTTTTATAACAAGATGTATATTTATTTTAGTTTTATTAAGAATATATAAATAGTTAATATGTAAATAATATATATATATATTTAAGGATATATATAATGAAGTTGATTATGAAATAATTTTAATAATAAATAAGTAAATAAAAAAAAAAAAAAAAAAAATTTTTTTTTTAATATAAATTAAATGAAAATAAAATATTATAAATAAGAGAAGGAAATGATAATTAAAGGAAATTGGAATTTACAATATAGAAAAAAAAGTGGGAATAAATAAAAAAAAATGCGTTAGTTGGTTGTAACGATGGAGCGTTAGTTCGCAATGGGGAATATATCAAAATGAGCCAATAATGAAAAAATCTGGAGAACCAATTAGTTCCGATGGAATAACTAGCGAAATACTAGCTAGTTAGATAAACAAATAGCCAGCGTGGGCCGCTGATGTCCGGGACCACCTCTAATTCTGAACCAATTCTAAAACTAACTTACTAGTTGTTATTATTTCAAAGAACGCGCTTTATGTCCGCCCCACTGCCATCTCCGGTTGTGGTTCTGGCCGGTGCACAGTGGTCCGCCCGGCATAGCTTGGAGGATCAGTCTGCAAAGAACATACATGCATACATACATATATATATGCATGCAGAGAGAGCATGGCCGTCGGTTCACGGCGGAGATGGGGCGAGGAATCGGTCTGCTTGGTTGCGCGCCTTGTGCAGTCTGTGGCCAGTCTGGGCAACGTCATCGTGGAACTCGTCCAGGAGTTCGTTCTGTTGTTCTAATTCTCTATTAATCTCTTGTGATATCAGTTTCTGTCTTTTGATACTCTCTGCTAATATCTCTAATTCCCCATCTTGTTTGGTACGTTGTATAACCATTTCTTGTCTATTTCCTAATACTCGTCCACTCACTGGTGTATTGTTATTCCGTGTTGTTTCTGGGGGTAAAACATCATTAGTATAGGCAATACCGATCGCTTCATCGAGATCCTTACTCAATACATTCAATAATAATTTCCGTCTCGGTGTCTCTTTAAACCGATGGTCATCCCGCAATTTTATCAATTTAGATCGGATTCTTAATCCTTCTTCTTTATTATCTAATTTAATTAACATTTCTTGTACTTCTTTATATTCTTTATTCCAATCATCTTCTTCTATATTATCATTCTTCTTTGCGGGGAAGTCATTCTCTTTTTCTTTAATTTGTGTCACTTCTAAAAAATTTATTACTAAATCACTTTTATCTTTTATTATTGTATTCATATATTTATTTAATTTTTTTATACGTTTCTCAATTATATTATCATTTTTACCATTTTCCCACCAATTCTTACTTAATTTATTATTACCTAATTCTTTATCTAATTTTAAAAAATCATTATATCTTTTCCTTATTATTTTATTATCTATATTATTATTCGTAACTCGTATAATATATTGTGTATAATCTTGTGATGTTTTATCAACATCAATAATCTCTGCTTTCATCACTAACTAACTAACTACTAAAGTATATATTTTTTTTTTCTGGGGAAAGAGGGGTCTATTATTAAGGTTCTTATACTTCAAAATATATAAAATTCTCTTTATATTTATATATTAACCGAGTATTTATTTCTTACCCGCTTTTTTATCCATATATAGTTATCACTCTCTATTCAATAATGACTTATTCTTATTTTAAATACCCCACTTTATTATTAACGATACTCTTTCGAATAATCTTCTATAATTACTATCTTTTAATTTTTTCATTGAGAGAGATTTTATTTATATTTTTTTTACGAGATTAAAAAAAAAAAAAGGGTGTGCGAGTGTAAATCACATGATACAATACCAATATAGTATTTTATATGTATTAATATAATAAGAATATTATATAGTATTATAAACTAAACGAATTTTTTTTATACCTTTGTATGAGATAATATATATATAAAGTATTAAATAGTGTTAATAATACATACTGGCTTTTTCTATTTTTACAGATTTTACAAGTCCAAATTTGGTAAAAAAATTATATCGTAAACAGTTCTTCAATAATGTTAGTGGAGTAAGGATATTTAATAAGTATTTAACAAACAAATAAATATATATATTATTACTATCGTCTTGATAATCTAGTTCTTATTATAATATTATTTTTCTTACTATACTATATATTATTTAAACAGATATTTATCAAGTATGTATTGTTTCGAAGTAAATTCCAACATCTGATTAGTGACACTGGCATTACCTCACCACAAAGAGGTTGTCAACAATGCATACACAATTTCTATATAAAGCTATGCATATTTCATAAGAAAGGATGTATAGTTTAATAATTACATTTTGTTTATCGTTTTCAATTACACAATCTATTAAGACCTCATGTCTCTTAATACTACCGTAATATTAAATAACAATTAATATTTTTGATAGTTTAATTTTATAAGTAATGAATCAGATAAAAATAGAAGTGGAGTAAGAATATCTAAAAATATGAATTACCTGGAGTATTACAAAAAAAAAAAGATCTTCTATATAACGATAATCATTCAGCAATTACTTACTACTCCCTCCATTGTATAAGTGACCTATTATGTCCATTATTTGGGCCGTAACTATTTTGTAATTTAAATTTTATTACAATTTCGGTTCCTGGATGAATCTAATCTACGCAACTGTTATCAGCAGCATTGCATGCTTCACATCGTTAAGCCACTTTTACCTCATAGTTTAATATATCCTGTGAAAGATTCAAATTTTTATCTAACTCAAACACAGAATATATTGCATGCTCTCTGTTTAGTGATAGTGCAATTTTTTTTTTTTTTGATAATAGAGCCAACTTCAATATTTTGAGTATACTATTGGAGTAGTAACTGAGCCATATTCATACAAACTATTTATCAATGTATTTTTTATACCATATTTATTATAGTTTCTAAACGTGGTATTTTCATTCAATAAGGATGGATAAAGGTATTTTTGCAAACAATAATGGCGTAAACATTATTAATTTATAAAATATCTTCGTTCTTATCCTTATATTGGTAGTTTAATGTTTCATCCAGCTGTAGGACTGGCTTTCCTAAAAAATTTGGTAAACTTTTCAATAGCAACTTTTTTAAATAGTTCAAGATTTTAGTGAACAATATGACTATCCTCAGCTGTTTGGTTGCTATATCTGATACTCATAGTGTCGGGATGCACATGAGTCAGACCCGGAATTAGCAGTACCAGTAGTTCTTCTAGTAGCTTTAGCTCTAGCAGCCTTGGATTTATTAGTTGGTCTAGCCATTGTTATTAGTTGAATGAAGATTGTTAAGGTTATATATATATAATTACTTAGTTCAGTATCTATATCTGTATATATATATATCTGATCTCTTATTTCTGAACATAACTAAGTATGAGTATTATGGTACCTCTTTATATACGTCTTCATATTATAAAATAATATGTAGTATCTTGGTCATTGTATAATCATTGAGCTTTTTTGTATTGTTATTCGAAGAGCGTATTTTGGCCCATCTCAACACATAGCAAAATTAACTAGATATTCTTTGAAACTTGCAAAAAAAATTAATCTCTTCTTCAATAGAGTGTAGAATACAATACATAACTAACTAACTAACTATTATATAAATAACATTATAAACTATGATTATATATTACTCCAAAATCTTATTATTTTATTATGGTTCTTTTGACCATTTCTTGCTTTTTTTCTGTCATCTGCGAAACAGCAGGCCTAGTTGGCAATCCCCTCTAAAAAAACGAATATTTTAAAAAATATCTTGTTAATAATCAACATAAGAATATATATAACCATATACTTAAATACTCAATTTAATTTAAAGGATGTCAAAATTATTTATTTCGACTGCTAATGCTGGTAAAGCACACGACACAGATATTTATAGTGTATCCGTTATAAATCCATATACTATTACTGCTTCAGGTGATGGTTATATTAAATTATGGAAAAATAAATTATTAGATAATCAATCACCAAAAGATTTCGTTTTATCTAAATTCGTACATAAATCAGGTATACATCATATTGACGCTTTTTATGATTCAATTGATCATTGTATTATTACTTGTGTCTCTTTCTCTGGTGAAATTTTCTTTTTTAATATTATTAACGATACAATTGAAAAAATTGATTTACTAGATAATTCAAATGAATTACAAAATTTTAATAAATTATCATTTTGGGCTATTAAATGGTTTAAATCACAAGATTTAGTTGTTGACCATAGATTTGCTGCTACTGATGTTAAAGGTAATACTTATGTTTGGAAATATACAAAAAAATCTGATCAAGAAAGTGATAACGATGATAATGAATACAAATTAATTTTTGATGGTTCAATACCACCACCTTCTTCTACTCCAAATTTTGCTACTACTATTGATATATCACCAAAGGGACAAATTGCTACAGGTTTCTCAAATGGTATTATCGTTGTATCACAATTGTCTACTTTAAGGCCAATTTATACATTTGAAGGTTTCGGTATTAAAGGTATTGAACAAAATAGTAATACAGTTAGAGATATTAAATTTTCACCATTAGGTAATTTATTAGCTGTTGCTAATGATTCAGGTTCTTATGGTTGTATTACATTATATGAAACTGAATATGGTGAAAGAATTGGCGATTTTACTATACCTACACATTCAAATCAAAATACAATTGGTGCTTTCGCTCATAGCGGTTGGGTATTTGAAATATCATTCAATTCTACTGGTGAATTCTTAGCTTCTGCTGGTTATGATGGTAAAGTAAGAATTTGGGATGTTAAACAAAAAGAACGTCTTTCAACTTTAAATATATCTGCAAATGATATAGAGATAGAAGAAGATATTTTAGCTATTGATGAGAATGGTGATTCTTTACAAGTACCACCTGTTATGGGTATATCTTTCATTAACAAAGGTGTTAGAGGTGGTATGAATGCAGAGACAAATGAAGGTCTTGTTTGTATTGCATTGGATAGAAGTGTAAGATGGTTTAGAGAAGCTGGGGGTAAGTAATAGAGCTGAAGACAGCTATACTATTCAAATTTAAAGCTATTATTATCATTTAAAAGCTTATTACCAATATTTCATCGATTTTTTAATGTCTTGATAATTCCTATTCAGGTAATTAATAACATTCTTTGTGTCATATTTTTACCTCTTGCAGTAATTTACACCAGATTCGGGCATATTCTGGGCTTTTCGGCAAGGCACACAATAAATTCCTCTCTTTATAAAAAATCGATAGTTTTCTAAATAATAATAGAAATAGAAGAACAATCGAGTTTAATTAAGTAGATCAAGTATTATTAGATAAATAGATATAAGAAACTACACACACAAGATAATACTAAATAAGTAGAGTACTGGTTACTAAGATAGCATAGTATTGAAAACACACACATTGTAAATATTTGATTAACTAACTACCCTTCCCGTGGTATAAGAAATTCTGACCTTTCCAATGTCTCTCAGATTTAATGAAACATCATTCCAAGATGAATCATTTAATGAAGTTATAAGAGAGAAACTTACAAAAGCTTTGAATTCATATTCTAGAAAACTAGATATTATCAAATCTGAGGTAGATGTATGTCATGTCACTTTTGCTAAAATACCTAGTTTAGAAATTTTAGACGTTGATATTTTACCTGCTAATTTTGGTGATTCTAGACCTGTAGTAAAGACTATTTGTAAACTCTCATGTGATAAAGTCACTATACAGATTAAAACATGTATTGAATCAAATTTATTATCTTTATCTACAAATTCATGCCCTTCTTTTATTAAACCACATTTATTATGTGATGACTCTTTCCTATTACCTATTATTATGACATTTAGTGATATAAAATTTAAAGCTATATCCAATATATTTGCTAAGAAATCAGGTGTTGGTGTAACGTTTAATGATGTTATATTAGATTTTGAATTCGATTGTTCAATTAAAATTTTACAATCAACATTAGCTAAAAAGTTAAAAAATTCAATGCATGGTTTATTTAAATCTGTATTGCCTGATTTAATCTTTTCTTTATCACAACATTGGTTTAATAATGATTCAGAAATAATAGCAAAAGGTAATAATAATAATACTATTATGAATCAAAATATTGATAACAATATCGTATCAACTGCAAGATACTTTGATGAAAGTGAATTACAAGAATTATCACCTGTAAATATGTTAAAATTATCAACTTTAATTTCATCAAGACAAACTTTAGCATTAATACCATCAGGTATAAATGGTTTTGTTGGTAGACCAAATTTACCAATGTTATTATCAAGATTACCATCTTTGAGCCATTATAACAACAACAGTAATAAAAATATTCTCAATAAATCTAATAGTAATGATAGTTTATCAAATTCATCATCATCTTCTTCATCCTCCTCCTCATCTTTATTATATTTAAGAAAGAAAAATTCATCAAATTCATCAATTAATAGTAATAATACATTAAACAATTCATATATTGGTACTAATAAATTATCTAAATCAGTTGTTGATAATAATAATTTTGAATTAAGAGATATTATTAATATTCAGAATAAATTATATGAAAGACAAAATTATTGTGATACAAATATTAAACCACATAGAAGAAAGATTAAATTTAGTAAAAAGAAATATAATGAAGAAGAACAAAAAGAAGAAAATTTACCAATTAAAAATGTTAAGACACCATTGATATTAGAGAAAGAAAAATTATCTACTGTAATTGAAGAAGTTAATCTTGATCAATATAATAATAAAGAAATTATTTCTAATGAAACTGATAAGAAATTAGAAATAAATACAATAACGAATAATAATAATAATACAACAAAGAAAGATATGACACCAATTAGTCCGATTTATAAGAGACCATTAATATTTCATCCATCTATGTCATACGATAATAATAACAACTCCAATAATAATTACGATTTTAGAACTAAACATTATTCACATTTCAATTCATTTAGATTACCTGAAAAATCAATTTTACATTATGAAGATTATGAAGATAAAAAACATAAAAAAATATTTACTTCAACATCATCGATACCTATTTATTCAAAGAAACATTCATTAACAAGAGATTTTTTAATAAGACAACAAGGTAATAATAATAAATTAACAAATGAAAATATATTACCAACATTATCACAACACCAATCATATCAAAATTGTAGATGGGGATTTATTAATGAAAAACCACCACCATATACAAAGAAAGAATTAAACGCAACGACATCGACATTGTAAATACGACGACAACATTCTTCTTGTTTATCTATTCAATTATATGTAATATTTTTTAATCATTCACTATATAATACTAGTGTAATTAATAACATTCATTTATCATTTTAAAACCAATTTCACTCTCTTTTAAAATACATCTCTATTAATAAAATAGATAGATTTTCAGTCCTTTTAAGCGAGTTTTTCACTCTTTCTATAATAAAAACTGAAAAAAATCAAGAAAATAACAGTGAAAAATCACATATATATATAGAACAATACAAAGAAAAAGACAGTAAAAGAAAGCATCAAAGGACTTCAATTAAGAATACCAGTAAAACTCATCTCTCTCTCTTTCTTTTGAATATCGTTATCATTCATTAGTAATGGATAGTTATAGCTTAAAGAAAGACAATAGGAAAAAATTTCAAGATAAACAGAAACTTAAAAGAAAACATGCTACACCAAGTGACAAGAAATATAACAAAATAAATGCTAAACCAATAGAGGAAGATACTACAAATATCAAGAAACCATTACCTTCTAATGACAAAAGATACTTGGAAGATACACAACTGGCATTTGAAACAGATGAGGAGGAACCTGAGCAAGTGAAGCTTATCACTGACAAACTCAAGGAGATCATAATCCAACGCCAAGAGAAAGAGGACTCCATCCAGGACGATAGCGCACCTTCTTCTTGTCCCACCCACCTTGGAAAGAGTGCGGCCACCATCACAAAAAGGCAACTCGATCACATGGACGTGGGCCAACTTAACAGTCTTCTGTCGAAACATCGTCGCAGCGCAGAACAACAACAAGATAACGAAGACTCTTTACCCACTCAGGCCAAACTTGAACATGTTGTCCCATTACAACAACCTCAGCAACAACGTCTCCGCCCACTCGAACTGGAAGAGGACGAGAACTTTCTGGATGGCCTGATATAGAGACGCTGCTACGAAAGTAACGCCATGTCCTTAAGGAGGCTGCTGCCGACGGAAGTGGGGCGCCACGCTGGTCGTGGTTTTAGGTTCTATTTTTACTTGGAGTCATCATCACCAACTCTACTTCCCCTATCTTTGCACAATGAGTCGTGCGTGTGCTCTTACATATATATATGTTTCAAGGCTTCTTTTATTTTTTGACATCTGTTCATCTAATTTCCTGTCCCGTTATTTATTACTATATACTCTTATTTATTACTTGTATTATTGTCACCATACATATAAAACAAACCAAATCAAATTACATTAAATTAAATTAAAACAATTTTTTTTCATTTATTTGTATTCGTACACTCACCAGTTTAATATCTGATTTTATACTTTTTACTCTATTACATATATCATTTTTTTAAATATGTCATCTACTGATACAATATACTTCAATAACGCTAACCTACATCAGGTTAGTTCCAAGAATAACCAACCTCAATTTCCATACTCATTTGAGTGTAATGGTGGCACTCGCAAAAACTTTTTGATCAATGAAAAGAAAAGAAACAAGTCTAAGAAGAATTCTAAGAAAGATATCACTTCCAATGAAACATTTTCAGATGATCTTTCCATCAAAACAAGAGATTTCTCTACTACTTCTTCTGCTATGTCTCAGTCTTCTTATGTGACACCAGTCACTACTCCGGTATCGTTTAAGGAACCTTATTATTCAAATCCAGTGGCCTATCCGTATGGTGGGAACAATAATTTTATGATACCACCAAATGGTATCCCATTAATGCAGTTGCAAAATCCTTTCACGGGTATGACTTCACCACTTCCATTGCAACAATATCCTCATTATAATACTACTACTAATAATAATAATTATTCATACTTTTATGATCATAACAATAACCCTTGCATTAATAATAATAATAATAATAATATTCATAATTCATTTTCTTATCCAAATATGAATTACGCTATTTCAACACCTCCAAGATCTACTTCTTCAACTACAGATGTTAAGAAATTAGCTACTATTTCAAAGGATAATAATTGTAAATGTTCTTCAAAAGTTTTTGCAGGCGCTTCTTTTGCTACTGATATGCCAGATGCTAATAATTTACCAAAACCAAGCTTTGTTTGAACAATTTTTACACATCCTTTTGTTTTTTGTTTTAAATATTCAACTCATTTTGCATGAATTTTTTTTTCTTTTTTTTTTTTTTAATAAAAGAACTTGATAATAATAACAATTATTATTATCTAGAAACTATTATTATAAGTTCCTAAATCTAAATTTTTTTTTCTTTTCTTTCTTTTTTTTTTTTTTAATCAAAAAAGAAGATATTTGTATTTATTAATTATTATAGATATATTTTATATAGTAAATATTAATATTCTTTTTTTAAAGCAGTTAAAAAATTTGCTTTATCTTTTTCAAATTTTACATTCTTAGTTTCTCTTGCCTCTCTTGTATCTAAAATATTGTTTAAAGTGTTATATGTATATAAATTTGTTGTAAAAAAAAAGAAATATAAATAATGATTATTTAAATTGTTGTCCGATGTTTTATTTTTATTATTATTATAAAACAACATTCTTGGCCAATTTAGCCTTATATTGTAAGATAGAACCATCCCATCTTGTAGCTGTCTTATCTTCAACAACGAAAATATCTTTAGCAATTTTGTCTAATAATCTGAAATCATGGGAGACGACAACAACACCACCGTTAAAATCATTAATAGCATCAGCTAAAGAATCAATAGTTGGAATATCTAAACCATTTGTAGGTTCATCTAATAGTAAAACATTTGGTTGTTCTAATGCTAATAATGCAAAGACAACACGAGATCTTTGACCTTCTGATAATGTACCCATTTGAACAGTTTGAGCTTCACCAGTTAAACCATATCTACCTAATTGGCCTCTCCAATATTGGAAATCTTGTGATATACTAGAATATTTATCTCTAACGAATTCTAATGCAGATTTAGTTAAATCTAATTGATCTTGAGAATGTTGAGAGTAAACACCTAATTTAACATGTGTATGTCTTGAAACACGACCGGCTTGTGCCATTAATTCACCTGTCATAATCTTTAATAATGTTGATTTACCAACACCATTTGGACCAACCAAAGCGATTCTAGAATCCATATCGACACCAAAATTTAAATGTTCATATAAATTATTTTCAGCTTTACCATCATAAGAGAATGAAATATCATCGAATGCTAAAACTGGTGGCGGTAATCTATCAACTTGTGGGAAACGGAATGAGAAAACTCTATCTTGAGCAACTGGTTGAATTAAACCATCAGCTTCCATCTTATCTAAAATCTTTTGACGAGATTTAGCTTGTTTAACTAAATTAGCATAAGTACCAGCAGATGCGATAAATTTCTTAATATGAGCAATTTCTTCTTGTTGTTTATTATATTGTTTCATTTGATTAGTTTCTAATTCAGAACGGGTCTTAACATAAGAATCATAATTACCACCATAAGCAGTTAATTTTTGTAAACGCATATCTAACATATTAGTACAAACACCATTTAAGAAATCTTGAGAATGAGAGACTAAAACTAAAGTACGGTCGAATCTCTTTAAATATTCTTCTAACCAAACACAAGCTTCTAAATCTAAATGGGCAGTTGGGTCATCTAATAATAATAAAGTTGGTTTAACGAATAAAGCTTTAGCTAAAGCAACACGCATTTTCCAACCACCAGACATATCTTTAGTTTTCTTTAAAATAGTCTTTGAATTGAAACCTAAACCGATTAAGATAACGGCAGCACGACTTTCAAAAGTATCTGGATCTAAAGAATCCATTCTTTCATATAATGGATCTAATAATTCAGATTCTGGACCATCTTCTAAGACAATCTTTTCAGCTAAATCTTCAAGACGTTTTAATTCATTTTGAGCTTCACGAACAACATATTCTAAAGCAGAATATTCAGATGGTTCAGCTGGTTCATCTAATAAATAGATATCAATATTTTCTGGAATTGGATATTCTCTGTTAGCAATAGCTTTTAAGAAAGTAGATTTACCACAACCATTTTCACCTAATAAACCATAATGACGACCATAATTTAATTCTAAACCAGAATCTTGGATTAAAACTTTACCATGGAATAATAAAGAGACAGAAGTCAATTTAATATCACGAGAAGTTTCTAAAGAAGCTAAAACACCAGTAACAACACGATCAGAGATACCATGTTCATCTTCTTGTAATTTCATCTTAGCGATTTCTTTAGCAGTAGCATCTGGATCTTCGTCATCCTTCTTTTCCTTCTTCCTACCTAATCTCTTGACAGTCTTACCTTCGGCAGCTTTCTTAGCTTCTCTTTCAAGCTTTTTGGCTTCTCTTTTAGCTTTGGATGATGACACTGGTGGCATTCTTCTGTACTGTTTGTTTTGAACTTGGAGTTTTTTAAATAAAAACAAAAAGAAACAAGATATAATATAAAACAAGAAATCTAAATAAGTATTAACTAATAATTACGAAGGTACATTACAATATAAAATAAACCCTGCATTGAAAAATTCAAAAGCTTTATTGTAATGATCATGCTATTAATTAATTAAACTAATTTTTAATTTTAATGCTCATCGCAAAGTGAAAAAAAAATTGAAAATTTCCGGAAATGGACACCAGTCACAATCATTTTTAACGTGTGTCAGCAAAACAAATTGAAACAATTAAAAACAATTGATGATACTTTTAAACTACTGGTGAACCCAATTAAATTAATGATATTTGATAATAATATAGTTTTGATAGTGTGTAGATAATGAGTGTATTGTAATAATCTGCTTGTATTTCTAAACATGTTTTGGTGTTGTCATGGCGAGGTATCAAAAACGATATTATATAAAATTTCAATACATTGATTAGAGTTAGTAAATATTATCTTTCTTGTGATAGCATGTTAGTAATGACTATTCTTGATTATATCTTTCACTCTATATCTCTTTTATGTCTTTTTTGTTAGTATTTATTTGAAATCGTCGTTGTTTTTTCTTAGTATACGTAAAACTTGCATAGTTAAGCTGAAAAAAAATAATATTGAAAAATAAAGAGAAACAACAAAATAAAAGAGTTATTAAACAAATTTAGAGGACTTTTATATAACTTTGAACTAAATTATACCCAATTATTTGAAATACGTTTACTAAGGGAGAAAAAACCTTCAATATGTCTGAAGTAATTGATGAACAAATTATTGAATTATTTAAAACTAAAGGTATCAATGAAATTAAAGATTATCATTCTAATGTTCATTCAGAGAGTGTTGATTTAAGATATCAATTAGATAAACAATTATTAACCAATTATAATGATATATTAATTGTAACACAAAGTATTCAAGATATTGTAACTGAAATGAAAATTGGTGATGATAAATTAAGAGAATTATGTTTTAATGATGACGTTTATCATTTAAAAAAATTAGGTGAATTTCATCCAGATAATATAATTAGTAAAGATTTAAATGATATCATTGATATAGATTATGATATTAATCAAGAGAATGAAAGCTTATTGATTGCTTCTATTACTGAATGGACTTGTAATGTTAATTTATTTTGTCAAGCATATAATTATGATAATAATATTAATAATAACATTAATCATAATAGTGAAAATATATGGCAATTATTAAATGAAAGTTTAAAGAAATTGAAAAAAGGTACAATTCTAAATGATATTCAAAAGAATGAAATATTATTCAAATCATTAAAATCAAGTTGTAATCAATTAGCTTCAATAATTAAAATTCAAGAATCAGATGAAGATAAAGAAATTGAAATAATTGATATTGAGAATGAAAATGATGAAAATGTTAATGATTTAATAATGTCACCACATCAATATATTCAATTTTATAATATAATATCAGATAATTCATTACCTATAGAGAATAGAGATAATATATTAAATGAAATAATTAATAAATTATTATCATCAATACATATAATTCAAATATTATTATCATCAAATTCTAATGAAGTTAAAGATTTTATCAAATTAGATAAATTTTCAAAAAAATTAATTGAATTAACAAGGGATGATATTAACGCAGGTTTACAAAGATTATCTAGATTAATCGAGGAAGCAAATATACAAGACAATGATGAAGATAAGATTAATGACAAGATTCTATATCCAATATTAAAACATGACGATAATGATGACAACACTAATAATAATCAGATGAATGATAATAATAGTAACAATATTGAATCAATCGTACGTCGCGCACAACAAATATCAAAGGGGTTAGGTAATGATACAAGAATGCGTGCACATGGTCAAAGTCAAATGATTAAGGAGTTACTAGATAGAGAGATTAAAATTAGTACATCAACTAATAATAATACAAATGACAATATTAAATCTAAATATGATTCCATCAGTACAACTAAATTAAATGAATTATACAAACAAGCTATTAAAAAGACGGAAACCGAAGAAAAGGAAATCTCTGAAAAGTTAATATCATCATCAACAGATACAACTGATATGAATACATTAGTTAAGAACACCTTGGAACAATTTGAGACGAAGAGATATATTTCGTTATTGGAAACTGGAATAACGACATTGACGGAGATTTAAGATAACGTCATGATCTTATGATTAAATCGGAGTCTTGTGACTATTGATATTTTCCACGAATACGCCATTCTACAATAATTATTATTGAACGTTTCCATGATCATATTATTTAGTGTCACTTTACTCCTTGATCTATTTTTAATAAAAAGGAAATTACGTATTTCTTTTGATCTTGGTGCCGAGGGTTCGGTGATTATTTTGAAACTGGGTCTCATTAGCGATGGAGGGAGAGAAATATCTAATAATAACAAGCAAATATATGTAAAATTACATAAATTTAATATCTAAATACCTTTATTGGAGATTAAGTATCTTAAATCGGGGGTTTGAGTGGCCGTGTAATAGACGGAGTAAGAATTTCAGTAATTAGAACAAATTCCTACGGTTCTATTCCTATTAAAATATAAAAATATACATATATATATCGTTAAATATATTGAATAAAAAATTAAAAAATATCCTTCTTTTGTCTGACACTCTTTTTTTGTTTCATTGTTATTATTAAAAAGTTATCTATTATTACACATATACACCTTCTCTCTCACACTCATTTCGTTTATTCTTATATATTGAGTACATTCATCATGAAGTTAAATGAAATACAAAAAGAATATCAATTAAAGATTAAAGAACAATTAATTAAAAATCAAGAACATTTAGAATCATTAAATTATGAAGGTTGTAAAGTTAATTTTCCAATTGATTTAAATGAATTACCAAAATCTGATAAAAATTTAAAAATTTTCTTCTTTGATATTGATAATTGTTTATATAATAAATCAAGTAAAATAGAAGAATATATGTTGAAGGCTATATTTAATTTCTTAGAGATACAATTAGGATTAAATAAAGAAGAAGCTATTAAATTAAATCATGATTATTATACTAAATATGGATTAGTTATTAAAGGGTTAGTTAAATTTCATAATGTTAATGCATTAGATTTTAATAGAATGGTTGATGATTCATTACCATTACAAGATTTAATACAACAAGATTTAAAATTACGTCAATCATTATTAAAGATTAAACAAAGTGGTAAATTTGATAAATTTTGGTTATTTACAAATGCATATAAAAATCATGCAATTAGATGTATAAGGATATTAGGTATAGCTGATTTATTTGATGGTATAACATATTCAGATTATGGTAATTGTCCAAATGGTGATTTAATATGTAAACCTGATCCAAGAGCATTTGAAAGAGCTAAAACACAATCAGGTTTAGGATTATGGTCAAATTCATGGTTTGCTGATGATTCCATAGCTAATTTAAAGATGGGTCTTGAATTAGGTATGAAACAAGTAATCAAAGTCTCCGAAGATGAGATACTGTATAAAAACAAAAACAACAATACTAGTACTGCCAAGTTACTAAGCAATGCCAAGAACGACGACACAGTCACAGATCTATTGTCATTACAACAGGAGA
Organism: Yueomyces sinensis; assembly: GCA_030581855.1. Classification (NCBI taxonomy): domain Eukaryota; kingdom Fungi; phylum Ascomycota; class Saccharomycetes; order Saccharomycetales; family Saccharomycetaceae; genus Yueomyces; species Yueomyces sinensis. Next base: position 331,589 of record JAKTVU010000002.1, read on the forward strand.
AACTGTCGTCTGGCCCTTCATCACAGTCTCTCTCATCGGCAACTACCGCAGTATCTTCAACAACGACTCTAAACAACTACTACTACGAAGACGCGCACAACAGAAACACCATCACTGTAAACACACTCTCCGAACTATCGTCACTGCTAGTTATATAGTACAATACATAATCTATAATAACATCTCATCTGTATCTATTATATCTATTATTTTATTTTAATTAGGTCTTTTTGAAAAAAAGATCTAAGAAACTGTCTGTCACTTGGCTCTTTATCACCGTCGATTTCCTGATGGAGCAGCCTGTCTGCATGCAGTAACAGCTCAGATAAAGAAGAAACTCGGTGACTTGGCAACTAAAACAACAACAGACTAAAAACACAGAGAGAAAGAAGAGGCTGTTATCGTTATTCTGTTCTGCCCTGTTTCACGGCAATGGACTACTGGTAATTTACTACTTACTTACTACTACTTACTACTGTTACTTTACTGACGAACTGGCTCGTGATAGCGCCGTGCTTCTCTCTCTTGTTATTACTCAATGCCCCGAAGAAAGAAAAATGCAAAGTGAGAAGGAAAAACTTGGAATATTGAACAAAGCCATCGATTCAACACTACTGACGTAATTTTGTGCATTGTTATATATTGTTAATGTTCTCATCGTATTCTATTCTATTCTAGTGAATGTTTGCAAGGAAAAAGAAGTGTTTCTTTTCTGTGTGATACTCTGCCTCTCTTTTTCTGTATATATATAACTATATCCCTTCCAAGAAATTAATTATATTGAATTTTTGAAAAAAATAATAAATATAAAAAAAAACAAATACGAGATTTATTATATTATCAATTTGTTATTAATCTAGTTTATTACAGAGATGAATATAGATTTTAATAATGATAAAGATGTTTTCACTCCCGAAAATACTGAGAATTTAGGTATGATGGAATTTTTACCCGATCCATTTGAATCAATTGGCTTTTTAAGTAATAATACTGATAGTAATAATATTATTAAACATGAAATTGATCAAGATATATCTTTAAAAACTGCTCCTATTAATATAAATAATAATAATAATAATAACAATGACTATTGGTCAAATGATTTATCCGAATTCTTAAATTTACCTTTAAATAATCAATCAAGTTTTACAGATTTTAATGATAATTTAGCTAATTCTGTACCTATTATGAATAATAATTCAAATAGTTTCTCTATACCTAAAAGAGATTCAACTTCTTCTTCAAATAAATTTAAAAATGATTATCTTGACTCAATAATACCTAATAATAATATCAATAATAATAATACTAGTAATAATAATAATCAATTGGAATTCGTTCATCATTATAAGAAAATGGATAGATTTAAAAGTAATACTAGTAATAGTCCTATTTATTCAAATAGAGCTTCTTACGCTGAAGATATATCTCTATCTATTGGTAACAATATTAATAATAATAATACTATCCATCATCATAATAATAGTTTTTCAATGCCTAGAAAAAATACTATTATTAGACAAATTTCTTCTACTTCTTTAACTGGTGGTTATAAAAAAACTAGTTTCTCCTCTTCTTTAGATTTAACTCAAAAACAAATTATTATTTGTGCTAATTGTGGTACAAGTAGAACACCACTTTGGAGACGTGATTCAAAATCAAATACTTTATGTAATGCTTGTGGTCTATTTCAAAAATTACATGGTACTTCAAGACCTTTATCTATGAAAACTGATGTTATTAAACGAAGAAATGCTAAAAAGAGGACTAAAAAGAATCTTGATAATTCAAAAGATTCAAAAGACTCGAAAGATTCCAAAGATACAAATGATAATTCAAAAGAAACAAATGATCTTAATAAAAATATTATTAAACCTTTACCAAAATCTGTTAATAGTTTAGTTAATTTACAACCACAACCTACTGTATCAAATCAACCTATTTCAACCACTTTTACTCCAGATAAACAATTATTAACTTCAACTACTAATACAGATAATAGTGATACTAAAATTTCTTCTTCTAGTATACCACAATCTTTATTCACTATGAATATACCAAATACAACTAGTTCTTCTTATAATGCTAAATCATTTTTTACAAATAATTCACCACATAATTTAGATTTTAATAGTATTTCAATACCAAATGAATTCAATAATAATAATAATAATTCATTAGGTACTAATAATAACACTCCAATATATTCATCAAGTTTCACATCTCAAGATTTAGATCCTTTAGAAGAAATTTTATCTTCTTCACCAAATATTATTTCTACTGATAATACTACTATGATTGATAACCCAAATAATAATATTAACTCAAGAACTTCTTTATTATCACAACAATTAAAATTTTCAAAGAAAACACAAACTGAACAAAATAATTTAGATAATAATAATAATAAGAATTCAAATGTAAATAATAATATTATTAAAAAAAGTTTCAATTCTTCACCAAGAAATATTTATCCAGATATTATTCAACAACAAAGAGGTGTATCATCTAGAGATAATACACCAATAGCTTTAACAAATCAAAATTCCTTTAGTAACATGATACGGCGGGATCAACAACGTGTTACTAAAAGATTCGATAATTATAAAGAGAATCCATTAAGCAGTTTACCTAATTCATTAGCTAAATCATTCGGTACTAATAGTCCATTGACATTTTTCAATGATTCAGTTGATGATAGTCCAGGTTCAGTAAAATCAACAGCTACTTTCTCTGATATTAATCATAATAACCAATTAACTAATGGTTTAGAACCAAACAGTCAAGATTGGATATCTTATGACATATAACACCTTATTATCTTCACATATACTATTTTTTTTCCCTCATTGACAAACTCGTTTTATCTTTTAAACATCTGTATTTATTTATCTATTTATTTTTTATAAACAACACCTTTTTATATAATAAAATTCCTTACTCCATACTAATTTACTCTATTTCAATCTTTTCTTAAACCTCTATTATATCATTTTTTATGGTATTAGATTTGTAGAAATCTCTATCCATATATATATTTTTAACGCTGATCCATCTTATCGAAAAAAAAAGATGAATTATGTATGATAAACACTAAAAATGAACAACGACAAAAAATAAAATAAAGATCAACAAAAACTCAATTGAATTAACACTTTAACGGGATTTTTAATAAAAGAAGCTCTTTATTTTTAGCATATATCATTATTGTCAATTTTCGTATTTTCAATGGTTCTAATATCATTAATTACTATTATATGAAATAAATAAAAGAAATCCAATTGTTTTATCTTCACTCATTTTTTTTTTGTTTTTGGTAAAATAAATATTATCTGAAACCATATAATGGGTGTTCCAGCTATATGGGATATACTTAAGCCATATTTAAAAAATAATAGAGTTCCATTAAGTAGATTCGTAAGTGAGTTTCATTCAGCTAATGGTATTTATCCTAGAATCGCAATTGATGGTTACACTTGGTTATTTGAATGTGGATTCATAGTTAGAGTAACTGATCCAGCATCTCCTTCAAAGACCAATTCGTATATTATCAATGGTAAAGCTATGACTAATTTTGTTTATAGGCTTAAAGAACTTTTAGCTTTAAATATTGAATTGATCTTCGTTTTTGATGGTTATTTAAAGCCAGCATTTAAAAATAGATATAATAAAACTACAAATGATAGGGAATTATTAGATGCATTTTATTCTGACATTTTAAAATTTAATACTGATTTCAAATCTGAATACCTTGAACATGTAGAATTTCATAATAATTTTGAAAGATGTTTTAATATTAATTTCGGTAATGAACCTATGTTTTTAAAACCTATAGAACAATTACTTGATATCCTTCATATTCCATATATATTAGCTTGTGGTGAAGGTGAAGCTCAATGCGCTTGGTTAAATGTTAATAAGTATGTTCATTTCGTATTAGCAAATGATTCTGACACTTTAATGTTTGGTTGTAATAATATGTTAAGAAACTTTTCCAAATTTTGGGAAGATAGAGGTGCTGCAGCAACTAGTGGTATTAATATTAATAGTCCAGAGAAACCAAATGATACTAAAGAATATTTTGTCACTGTCATTGATATGAATGATATTCAAAATCGTTCATCGAATAATATTGATAAATGGTCATTACTATTATTTGCAGCTCTACTTGGTGCCGATTATAATGAAGGTGTTAAAGGTTTAGGAAGAGTGAAAGCAGAGAAGATTGCATTTTCTAAATCACCTAACTTTTCTGAATTATTTAAAAATATCTTTAATGATATTAATCGTGATCGTGTCTTTAGAGAGATGCAATATGAAACTTTTAAAAAATATCTTGCTAATTATTGCCAAATGCATTCAAAGGAATTATTTGGAAGAAATTATAAAAATTTATTAGGTGAAGAAACTTTCGATACATGGCCAAATGAATTGGCTGTATTGTTTTATTTTCATCCATTTATTAATCATATGATTGATAAATCAATTTTGCCATTAAATAAGATGGAATTAGAGAATAATAAAATTTTTGAAACAATTAATTTTAACAGACTATATTATTTATTAAAAGAAGAAATTACTGGTGTTGCAAATTTTGAAAAATGGTTTCATATTACTTGTCATGAAGCCTATTTATTAAAATATATCTTATCACATAATAAACCAAAGAGTAAGATAGTAAAAATTACAGAGGAGAAAATAACTAAAGTTGGCCAAAATAATGAAAAGATTATGCTATGGAAAGTAAGATTTAATACATTTTTAGAAGGTGTTGATACTCCTAACGATTTAATTGAATCTCCAACCAGAAGTCGTAGTCCATCAAAGAGACAAATTGATATAGATGAATTTAAATTTAGTACGTGGATATCACAAGATTCAATTCCAAAAGAGCATCATCTAGTACAAGAATTTAGAAAAAGAGAATCACTTTTGAAAATAGAATTGATGAAAAAACCAAAAAGAGTATCAAGAAAAAAGAAACCATATCAGAAAAATAACCTAGATGATTTTTTAAGTAAGCATGCATCACCAATTAAATCAGATGTACCTATTAGACCAAAAACTTTATCTAGACAATCTTCTATGACTCTAAAGCCATCACCTCTATCCAGAGAATCTTCAAATCTTTCTGATGATGCTTCTAGGATTGATATGTTATTCAATTCTAATAATATTCCAAATTTAAATAAAATACCTTCTTTGAATAGAGAACTATCCATATCTGCTAAAATTCCTAACTTATCCAAAGAAACTTCATTCTTGAAACCTACAACGTCTCAATCAGTCAAAAGACAATTATTTGTTGAAAATAATGAAATAAGTGATGATGAGGATGCTGTAGTTTATCAAAATGGTGATGATTCATTGATATTTATGGATGAACCAGATCCAAAAATTAAAGCTGAACATTCAAATACTGCGCATATTTCTCCCATGAAGAGAGAGATTGACTACAATTCAGATATGCATAGTATCTTGGGTAATGATATTCAATCCAAGAAAACCAAACTTGGTATATCTAAAACATTAAGCTCATTATCAAATGAAATAACAATGGATTCTCCGTTAGTCAAATTGGAAGATCCAGTGACACCAAAAACAGCAGAAAATTCTCCAATTAAAGATACCCTTGCTACTGACGAAAACATACAAAAAGCCCCATATGGTAAAGAAGGAATTTCACAGGATCGTATCATTTTACAAAAGCCATTAATATTCAATGCCAGACGACAAGAGATAAACAGACCGCCAGTAACCTTAACTAGAGGTGATTCTATCCTAGACTCTCTGGCTAAAGAAGCAGAGATGTTTTACAAGGAAAATGATGATGATAGTTCAGATTTCTCGTCCTCAGATATTGATGGTCTAGGATAGTTTTCTCTATATTATGATAATGGTCTCCATATCTTTGAAATCCAGTAGATTGGTATTATCCTCGTGATGTGGCGGTGATAGCGCCGTGTGGTCACGCTGTGGCAGCGTTTTGAAATTTACTGCGTGAAAAACCACATCTTTAAAGGAAGCCTTTAGCGGCGCCATAGAAATCGGAAGAAGAGTGATGGGTATATAAAGAGATGAATATTTGTAATACTGGTTGCATCCTGGATCTTGTTTTCAAGTATATAATTGAATATTTAGGATACTAATTAGTTAGCGAGTATAACACATATAATTGAATATCGAAATAGCTAAAATTATGACAACAGTTGGTATTAGTAAGACGATCAAGTACAACCCTGCTACTGACAAACTTGTGACAGTAGCTGCTGGTTGTTTCTGGGGTACTGAACATATGTATAGTAAATATTTAGGTGATAAACTTATAGATTACAAAGTTGGCTATGCTAATGGTAATGAAAGTAAAAAGGATCATTCTAATACTATTTCATATGAAAGAGTGAAAAAGGGTGACACCGATTTTGTTGAAGCTTTACAAATATCTTATAATCCAAAAGTTGTAACATTAACTGAATTGATTGATCTTTTCTTTAGAATACATGATCCTACTACTTTGAATCATCAAGGTCCCGACTTAGGTACTCAATACCGTAGTGCCTTATACGCACAATCCGCAGAAGATTTACAAGAATTAGAAGCTTTGAAAGCTAAATGGCAGCCAAAGTGGAAAAACAGTATTGTCACTGAAATTTCTCCAATTAAGAGTTTCTATGATGCTGAAGAATACCATCAAGCTTATCTAAATAACAATCCTGAAGGTTATGCTTGTCCAACACACTATTTAAGAGATTTATAGTGTTAATGGTTCATTATATACTTGTTATTAACCAAAAAAAATAAGTAGTGGATAAATAGATAGAATTTTTTTATATGAATTAAAAAATATATCTAGAGACTACATAAATATTTAGATAGAAATTCTTTACATCATTTTAAGAGGAAACATATTTTTTTTTTTCAATAACGATAATGAGATGCTTTAAATGGTCCTACAATTGGTAATCCTAAATAATCTGCTTGTTTATTTGTCAACTCGGTTAGATCAACTGATAAATGTTTTAGATGAAATCTTGCTACAGCTTCATCTAATTTTTTGGGTAAAATATGAACATTTAAATCAAATTCTTCAATATCTTTAAACATTAGATATCTTTCTTTAAATGCTTTATCATTCTGTTTAAATAAAGCAATTTGTGCCAAAACTTGATTACAAAAAGAAAATGACATTACAAATGACGAATGACCAGTAGCACACCCAAGGTTTACTAATCTTCCATTTGCTAATAATATAATATGACGACCGTTCTTTAATAAATACCTGTCCACTTGTGGTTTTATATTAATACATTCCTCTGAATTTGCTTTTAGCCATGCAACATCAATTTCTATATCAAAATGTCCAATGTTACAAACAATTGCATCTTCGGGCATTTCCATAAAATGATTAGGATTGATTATATCTCTACATCCTGTAGTAGTAACAAAAATTTGACCAATTGAAGCAACATCATCCATTTTCAATACTGGAAAACCCTCCATTGCAGCTTGAAGTGCATTGATTGGATCAATCTCTGTGACAACTACTCTTGCTCCCATTCTTTTTAACGACATTGCACACCCTTTACCTACATCACCATACCCCGCAACAACTGCCACTTTTCCTGCAATCATAACATCAGTTGCCCTTTTTATACCATCAATTAATGACTCTCTGCAACCATACATATTGTCAAATTTTGATTTGGTTACAGAATCATTAACATTAATTGCAGGAACTTTTAATTCACCGTTTTTAAACATCTTATATAGATGATGAACACCAGTTGTTGTCTCTTCAGATAATCCAATACATTCTTTTAATAACTCTGGATGTTTTTTATGAACTAATGATGTTAAATCTCCTCCATCATCAAGAATCAAATTTAAATTCTTATTATTCTTGAATGCAAATAATTGTTTTTCAAGACACCAATTATATTCTTCTTCTGTTTCACCTTTCCAAGCAAAGACAGATATCCCATCAGCGGCTATTGCAGCAGCCGCATGATCTTGAGTTGAATATATATTACAACTTGTCCAAGTAATCTCTGCACCTAAATATTCTAAAGTTTCAATTAATACAGCAGTTTGAATAGTCATGTGAAGACAACCTGCTATTCTTGCACCTAATAATGGTTTTTCATCTTTAAAATATTCCCGGATTGCCATTAAACCTGGCATTTCATTTTCAGCTAGGGCAATTTCTTTCCTTCCAAAGGCGGCAAGTGTTATATCAGCTACTTTATAATTTTGATTTAACGTTTGCATTATTTATTTGTTATGGATATGTGCTGGGATGTGGATTTTACAAGAAAGTATTACATGATTTTTTTTTTCATTTGAATAGATTATTATTATTAAATAGAAAGAAAAAAAGAAGTTGCAAAATACTAATTATTCCTTAACTTAAATTGGGTAAAAACAAAAAACCCTTATATACAATAAAAATTATTTGTTTTTTTTTTTTAAATAAGTAAAAAATATATATAAAATTAATTTAGTATAAATTTATCAATTTATCATTTAAATATTTATACTACATATACAATATTGTCAAAATATAAAAGGAGTCCCTTACAAACAAGAATGTGTGTTGTAGGTTAGGAAAAAAAAATTATTAGTGGGAGTACGGGGAGGAAAAAAAAGGTACATTTTTGTAATCATCATTAAAGCTTATAAATTTAAACAAAAACTTATTCATGATGTTGTTCAGCATGTTCTTCAGCATGATGTTCTTCGGCATGATGTTCTTCAACGTGATGGTGTTGTTCTTCATGATGTTCTTCAGCTTGGTGATGTTCAACGACTGGTTCTTCAACATGATGTTGTTCTTCTTCATGGTGTTCTTCAGCTTGGTGATGTTCAACGACTGGTTCTTCAGCTTGATGATGTTCAACTACTGGTTCTTCAGCTTGATGATGTTCAACAACTGGCTCTTCAGCTTGTTTTTGTTGTTCTTCTTGTTGATGAATTTCTTGTTCAGAGACTTCTCTAACTTGTGGTTCATCAGCATCAACAGTACCAGTATTGGCCTCAGCCTTTTCAGCTTCTTCCTTTTCTAAGTTTTGGAAACCTAAATTAGCTCTTGATCTTAAAATGTATAAATGTTCACCAATTTGTTTTTCAAAAGAATTAATTGAAGATTCGATATGACCTAAGAATTCATTAACTGGAGCATCGTCAATTTCATAAGCTTTTAAGTTTTTGTTAAACTTATTAACTCTCTTCTTTAAGTTTAAGAATCTATTCCAGTTAACTTTTTGTTCTTCGGAGGCATTTTCATTTTGATCAGCATTTTTAATATTTTCCTTAGCGATAATTTTATTCCATTCTTTGAATGATTGTTTAATCCAATTAGTGAAATCATTAACTTGATCTTGTTTAATAGTATCAGTTTCTTCAGTAGTAGTAGATTTAAATAATAACATATGCTTATGTAAAGCTTCAATATCATTTTCATAAGAATCTTTAATATTTTGTAAATAATTTCTAATTTCTTCTCTAGTAACTAAATCATTAGCATTAAAATTTTGTTGCTTTTCTTCATCATTTTGTTGTGTAAATTCTTCTAAATCTTTTAATTTTAATGCTAAAACTTTAATTTTATCTTCAGCATTTTTTAATAAACCTTCAAATAATTTAGTAAAAATTGGTTTAGCATTTTCAATTTTTTCAGCATAATAACCATTAATTTGATTTTGAATAACTTCATCAACTGCAGTTTTCTTTGATTCTAAAGAAGAAGCCCATTGTTTTAATTCATCTTCAATTGTTAATTGAGTGTCAATAGATTTTTCTTTAATTTCTTCAGTTGGTTTTTTAACTACTTTTTCAACGGTAGTAGAAGAAGCAGAGGTAGTGGTGGTAGTAGTAGAAGCGGTAGAAGAAGCTTTCAAAGCAGATTTAGAAGATAAAGAGGAGATAATCTTAGAAGCGGAAGATTTAGCGACAGAACTAGCAGAAGCTCTAGCATCTTTAAAATCTTGAACTTTAGCGGCGACTAAATCTTTAGCGACTAAACTTTGATATTTAATAGATTGGAAAATTAGGGATAATTTTTCACATAAAATATTTCTATGTGGTTTAGTAGCATGCCAATGTAATTTAATTTTAGATAAAATTGGTTTAACTTTTTCATTATTAGAGAATTTATTAATATATGGTTGAACATATAAATTATAATAAATAGTAAATTTATCACAAGAATTAGAAGTAATTTTTTGTAATTTAATAAAATGTTTATTATTTTCAATCTTTTTAATATTATTAGTTAATGGTAATAAAACTTTATAATGAACATTATCCTTAATTAAGTTGACATGTTTTTTAGCATATAAATTATAATTTAATTCAGTTTTTAATACTAATGGTGAAATATTTTCTTTATAAAAATCACAGTTATTTATTAAATGATTATTTAATGTAATTGGTGAAGTATAATGACATAAATTTAATGAATTTGTAGAACAATTATTATAAGAACAATAATAATGTAATGATAAAGTTATAGTTAAAAAAGCTAATAATAGCTTTTTAAAACAACAACAACAGCCTGCCATAGTATTAATAGAATAGGATATGTGGATTGATTAATTGTAAAGTGTATAAATATAGAAAATATATATAATATAATAATAAGTGTGTATAATTATTATTATAGTATTATACTTTTCATTTATATATATATATATATTAATAACACGGTTGTTGTTTCTCTTGTTCTCTCTCGCTGGACAATATTAATTAATATTATAATAATAAACAAAGACACGGTAAACAAGAAAACATTGACCAAAAATGGTAAAAAAAAGGGATATGGTCACTAAACACGAATCTCTATTTTTTGCATGTGACACACATATTTGTTAAAAAAAAAAGATGTGCTTAATTACATTATGATATGTGTTTATCAATTGATTGATGATATTATTGTATGTCATGTAATGCATTAATAATAAATATATAATATATACAATCAAATGATCCGTACTATAATATAATAAAATAGAATATTGGAGTATAATGTATAAATCACTGGCTATTTATATAATAATTCAATTCCTATAATATGGGATAGTAATTTTATCGTTCTTTTATTAATTAAATAAGCAATTAAATTAAAAATAGGGGATATAATCTCTAATACATTTCATATTATTATACAAAGATTAATCAGTATAATTTAATTTAATAATTGATTAGAATTGAATTGCAAATCTTTTCTTTTTTTTAAAAAAATTCCTTTTAACCGATTTAATTATATCCTTATCAAGTAAGGGATCTTTATAGTATGCACCCCTAATTTTATAGAAAAAAAAAGTATAAATAGCCGCTCTTTTTCCAAGATTCTGAAAGATATTTTCTCTTAATTTATTATGTAGATCTCTCTGTTTACCCGGTCTTTTATTTTTTTTACCCTTTTTGGTATTCAAATGATTCAGATCAATTTCTAATTAATAATTCCCTCTTTTAGCGATATTCCCACTTCAGGAATATGTTTCTACTTTAGTCGCCATTATTATACTACACTATATTATACTTATATTCTATTTTATCCGAGACAATATAATCATCACAAAATATACTATAATATATTATAATATGATTTGATATTTACTTAATCATTCTTTTTTTTGACTTTTTTCTTCTTCTTCTTTTTTTTATTACTAACAATAATATATATATATAATATAAAATCATCTTTTTTTTTTTATTTTTACTTTTTAACCTTTTTTTTTTTAAAAAAAAAGTACAACACACACATATACATCTACACTACACATACACATACACACTTATACACAAATATATTATATTATTATAAGAATATTCTTTTTAATATAAGATAATATAACACTCACATTTTTTTTTTTATTATTATCTGATTATGTCTTTTTGGCCATTTACAAATAATAATAATGATTTACAAGATAATAATAATAATGATTATTCAATTAATAAAATATTAGAAAATTATCATATTGTATTAAAATCATTAAAATTTACTTCACCATTTATTGATTCAATTTTAAATGCAAATAATTATAATTTAAAATTATTTGATAATACAAATAATATTAATAAAATACCATTACCACCAAGGCCAAATAAAAATAAAAATAATAATATCATTACAAATACAAATTCAAATAATATTACTATTAATAATTTAGATAATTCATTCATTGATTCAATTTTAAAAAATCCAAGTTTATTAAATGAATTAGAAAATAATGATTTATTAATTGATTTTATTTCATTAGGTTTTTTTATTAAAAATGAAAATACAATTGTTTATAATTTAGATTATTTAATTGATCAATTATTATTTTGTATTAATAATTTAAAAAAATTTGATGATAATAATAATAATCCATTAGATTTTCAACATCATTTATTTCAATTAAATTATGAAAAAAAAAATAATAATTTACCACCACATATTTTAGATAATTTTAATTTAAATCCAGATAATTTAGATTTTTATTTTAATAATCAATCAAATTTAATTTTATCACCACCACCTGAATTAAGTTCAGAATCTAAAATTAGATCACAAGTTTCATTAACAAATTTCTTATTAAATAATAATTCAAATAATTCAAATGATGAACAAAAAAATATTATTATTTATTTTCAAAGAGCAAATATTATTGCAGAAATTTTCTCTATTGATAATTGGTTAATTTCAAATTCAATTTTATCAAATAAAAATAAACGTTTAACTAAATTATGGTCAATTTCAAATTTTAATTTTAAATTTCAAAATAATAATTCAAATTCAATGGTATTAAATATTTTTTTAGGTATAATGGAAAATTTTTTATCAAATAATACTGATAATTTTTTAAATTTTATTAGATTACAAAAAAATTTATCAAATTTATTAATTAAAAATATTAATTTTACTAATTTTACTAATTTTTTTATTAATTTATTATTAACTGATAAATTTAATAATCCAACTGGTATTATTGATTTGTTTTATGATCAAAATTTAATTTCAAATTTGTTAAATTATTTAAATTCTGATAATTTAACTTTTGATGAAATTATTTCAATTGGTGATTTTATTAAATCATTAATTAAAATTTCATCAGCTATTCAACAACAAGATGAATCATCATTAACTCCAACTGATAATGATAAAACAACAAATGATATTATTAGTAATAATAATAGAGAATCATCAAATATTATTGGTCCAAATATTTTAATTCAACAATTAACTTCAATTGAATCAACACAAAAATTTATTGATATTATGTTGTTAAAAAAAAATCGTCATCAAATTTCAATTATTAGTGAAATTATTATTGAACTTATAAGAAATAATCCATCAAATAATTATATTATTAATTTAAATAATAATTCATCAACAACAACAACTAGAGATTCAATATATTTAGGTTTTATGCTAAAAACTTTCTCTGATAATTTAATAAAAATTTATCATTTATTTACTTCATTTGAAAAATCAAAAAATAATGCTATTAATATCACTAAAGAACATAAAAATCAAATGAATCAAAATTTTGAACCATTAAATTTTCAAAGATTTAATTTATCTAGATTAATTGCAGAATTATTACATTGTTCAAATTTTGATAATTTAAATTATAATTTAAATTATTATAATTTACAAGTTAAAAAAAATTTTGAATTTCAAAAGAAAAATTTAATTAAAAATTTAGAAATTGCAATGAATGATCAATTAATTGATATTGTTACTCCAAATAATAATAATGATGATGATTCTTCAAATCAATCATCACTATCTAATGATAATTCATCACAAATGGATATTGATGATCCTGAATTAACTCCAACTAATGAAACTTTAATTGATACTACTGAAAATAATAATAATTATTTTCAAAATTATATGTTTAATGATGAAACAATCGATAATGATAATGAATTAGATACAGATATTCCAACATATTTTATTAATTCAATTAATAATAAAAAATTAAGAACAAATTCAACTATTGGTGATTTATTTAAAATTGAATTATTAGATTCAAATTTTATTCCAAAATTTTTAGAATTATTTTTAAAACATCCTTGGAATAATCTTTATCATAATGTAGTATTTGATATAATACAACAAATTTTAAATGGTAAAATTGATTCAACTTTTAATCCATTCATTATTTTATCTCTTATTAATTATAAAGAAGTTCAATTAATTACAGAGCAAAGGGAAAGTAACTTAATTGAATTTTCAATTATTGATGATCTTATCCTTAAAGGTTATAAATCATCATATACTTTCTTTGAAGTACATCAAACTAATTTAGGTTATATGGGTCATTTAATTCTTATAGCTGATGAAATTTCTAAATTTCAAAGTTTTAATTCAAAAATATTGGATTTTATTTCACCAGTATTATCTAAAACTTTAATAAATAATACAAAATGGAAACGTTATTGTGAAGAGGTACTTAAAGAGACAAGAAAAATGTTTTCAAAAATTTTAGGTGGTGGTTCATTCATTGAAGACGATAATGGTAAAATTATTCCAAAATTATCAATAGAAGAAGAATCATCAATTATTGAAGATATTTCAACAGAAGATGCATCCGTTAATATAGATGACCTTGAATTTGAATTAAATTTTTCAACAGAGTCAGGATTGCATAAGAAACTTAAGGACTTATTAATCATATCTTCTCAAGATAGTGTGGATTTAAGAAATAAAGAAAATGGTGTTATTATATTACCACCAGCTCCACCAAAAGAAGACCCGCTTTAAACCATTTTTCAAACTAAAATATATTCAACAAGGTCAGTAAGTTTTAAAAAAATAAAATAAATTTTTACATTGCATCATATATTCATCATATATTGTACATAAATTACTATTATAAATTCCATAACATGCATAACAAAAAAAAAGCATCCCATGATAGATCGAAATACTATATAAATAAATTATTATTCAAGTAAAATTATCAATATTAATTAATTATCCTTTTTTGAGGTTTTCTTAGCAGGTTTGTTCCCTAATTTAACACCTCCAGACTTGTCAAAGAATCTACCAATAGTCTTCTTCCAAACCCAGAATGGTAGAGTGAAGAACATACAATCGCTGATCTTAGCATTTGGAATACTATCAGGAGTGACTAAAGATTTAGATCCATCTGTTTCCACGACATATACATCACCAAATTTGATGCAGATTTGTTGGCCTGGATCATCAGCAGATCTCTGGAAGATCATATACTTCTCACCAAGACCATTGGTGTTATCCTGTTCTTTACATTGAAAGATGAAATCATTGATTCTGTTCTTGTTACCCTTTGTTTGGAGTACCATGACACCGTAATGTATTATACTTGTCGCTAGATATATGAACATTAGGATCAAATAAGTCTTTGGTTGAACTCTACGGAAGAAAAACCCACCTTTGTTGAAATCATAATCTGGGAAACCATGTTTCAAATAATAATCATATGTCTTTCTACGTGTATCATCTGCAAGAATTTGTGTAGCTAAATTCAATCTTTCATACAATTGTTTGTATTTTCTATTCTTATCTGGATGGTACTTCTTAGCTAATCTTCTTAGATTCTTGGTGATTTCTCTAGATGTAGAAGATTGCATCTTTGGTAATTTCAACAATTTGTAGAAGTTCATTTCAGCACCATATTTACTAGTAACTTCATTTTGCAATTTGAATATTTCAATTTCTTCTGTAGTGAATGCCCATGCTAATAGTGGGAGCAACAACCCCAGAACAATATAATTCAGCATATTCTTTGGAATTGACGTTGTTAGTGGTTTGAATAACAGATACTTCGAAATATATAAGGGATCTTAATCTTTTATTAGTATTCTTTTTTTTTATTTTCTGACTATTTTTCAATATTTCTCTAGTTTATTATAGAGAACCTGGGATTGTTTAGGCGACCGATGAGTTCACGCTACACGTAAAAGGCCGTCAATAGACGACTAGTATAAAAAACAATAGTGTAAACTGATATAAAGGTAGTAATCATTAATTCAATCAAATAATCTAGCACCAAATAATAATTACTCATCAAATCACACAATACAACCTTCATAATGGCTTTAATATCAAAAAGAATTATAAGCCGTCTTTACCAATATGCACATATAATGTCCCTCTTTTTATACCTTTCTTTACTGGCGAGATGGTTCCTTCTATTGCCTTTAGTAGGTTCTAAATTCCTCCCTGGTGGTATACATGAATTTTTATGTTATATCTTAGTAGGAACATCCATAGTAGAATTATTCTGGAAGTTTTGGTTTCATGGTATAGTAGCGTCATTCTCTTCAGTCGCTATCTTAAAATATTTAAATCTACTATATATCGTGGTCAGTTTACATTTCTATGATGATTATGAACATGCACCAATATTGAAAAATGCCAGTTATTCCAGTTTTATTATTGGGTTAGCTTTTACACAAATGTATTATCACTGGTGTCAATTATTTAAAACTGATCCAAAACAAAATTCTAAAAGGACTACATTTTGGAAAGTTAATTCATATTTTATGCTTCCTTTATTCTACTTAAGTGAATTTTATTTATTGTTATTAAATGTTCAAAATTATAACTTTCATACAACTCCAGTCTTAGATGTAGTTAATAAAGTAGTTTTGATTCTATTCTTCCCAGTAACTATATCTGTATTCATTCAATATTTATCAAAAACTAAATAAATTAAATATATATTATTTTATGATTATTAATTATTTAAATAAGTATATCATTCATCATCATCTATAAGTAAAGCAGCTAATTCATCTGCCATATTTAATGCAAACTTTTGTGCTTCTTCATTATCATCCATTGTGTTAAATTTTTGTTTTGCAATTGCAATTTTATTCATCATTGTCTGAATATCTATATCCATATTAATATTCTCATTCTTTGATTCGAATTCTGAATTTGATTTAGTGTCTATTGCAGTTTTTTGAGTAGTAGTCCCCTTTTCATTGGGCATGGTTAAATTCCTATTTTCCCATGGGTATGTGTCAATAATCTCATGAAGTCTATAAACTCCTAAAAGTTCCCCATATTCATTTCTTATCTTCTCTTTATTTTGTTGATGGATTACCACTTCACATGAATTCTCATTTGTAATTAGGTCTTCATTAATAAGTTCCAATTTGTCATCATCAATTATGTGTTTTTTTTCAGATTCATCACGAACATAATGATACCAAACAACAAAGGAATTCTCTTTACATTTAAGATTACCAAATTTATCAATATGACTTTGATTATCTTTATCATATTGTCCAATATATATTATACCAGCTAGAGCTTTTCGAAGAATCTCAGCTTCATCACTTTGTATTTCTAATAACCACTCGTCAAAATTATCAGTTTCATCGATATAGATATCATACAATGCATTGTAATATTTAGTATTCCACTTTAAATCTTTGACTATTCCAGGTATTTCATCGATATTCTGATCTGAAACTTTTGTTATTTTTTGAATGATCGTTCCAGTTTCATCTAATGAAAGATTTAATGATTTATTAAATAATATCAGTATTTTTTCATTGGCACTCATTATATTGGTAATTGAATAATTTTATTATTAAAATGTGTGATTAAATGGCCATATATATATAAATATTCTAGTATTTGCTTATCTTCTGTTAAGCTTCTTTTAAAAGTCTAAATTATTTTATCACTTTCTAACATTATTAAAAAAACCCATCCAAACACCAAAATTGAATTATAAGCTTATAAAAAGATATTAATAAAATATATATGTTTTAAAAAAATAATATATTTAAATCTAAATATATTATATAATTAAGTTTTTAAATAAATATATGTGTATTTAAAAAAGAATGTAAAATTTATCTTTTTTTATCGGTTTTTGTTTTTATCATTATTATTCTATAGATCATATATGGTTTATTTTTCTGGAGATTCAGCATAGATCTTCAAGTAAGCAGCCATGACCTTCATACCATTAATGTAATTACTAATATCTAATTTTTCATTAATAGAGTGAGCACCATCATCACCTCTACCCATTGGTAATAACATAACACTGGTCTTTAATTCTTCTTCGAAAGTTAAAGTGATTGGAATAGAACCACCTTCTCTAGTCATATCTGGTTCAACACCGTAGACAATCTTGGTAGCTTCAGCAGCAGCAGTGAATTGGGCATTGAATGGATCAGATACCCAGTAGTTACCATCATGGATCAATTCAGCATGACAAGTATTTGGAGAACCTAATTTCTTGAAAACATTGTTACAATGGTCAACGACAAGCTTGGTTAATTTTTCAGAATCAATATCTGGGACAGTTCTGATAGAGAACTTACCACTAACCTTAGCTGGGATGACAGTCTTAGCACCACCACCGTAGAAAGCACCTTCAACACCATGAACGGATAAAGATGGGTATCTCCATCTGTGCATTAAAATGTCTTCTTTCTTTTGATATAAGGCAGTATCAGAACCAGTAGCAGCATTTAATTCTTCAACAGAGAAATCAATCTTTTCATATAATTTTTCTTCCTTTTCAGTTAATGGGGCAACCATTTCATCAATACCTTTAATTAAAATCTTACCTTGAGAATCAACTAAAGAACTTAAAATTTGCATTAAATCGACCATTGGTTCAGCAACGATACCACCAAAGACACCGGAGTGTAAATCAGCATGTGGACCATTGATAATAACTTGGTAGTAGTTACAACCTCTTAAACCGTAGGTTAAAACAGGTTTCTTGGTACCTAACCAATAGTTATCAGAGATACAGACAGCATCGACACCTTTAAAGTAACCAGTAGCTTCTTGAGCAATTAATTTGTCTAAACCTAAAGAACCAGATTCTTCCATACCTTCGAAACAGGTAATTAAGTTAACTGGGAATTCTTCATTAGCTTCTTTATAAGCTTGAACGACATTTAACCAACCTAATAATGGACCAGTGTCATCAGTAGAACCTCTACCTTTTAAGGTACCCTTTTCTTCATCAATGGTTAAAGTGAAAGGTTCAGAATCCCAACCGTCACTCTTATTAGCTGGTTGAACATCATAATGACCATAAACTAAAACAGTTTTCTTCTTTGGGTCAGCACCGTAACGAGATAAGATGACTGGTGGTAATGGTAATTTTGGATTTTCAACAGGTGGTGGTTGAATACCTAAATCTTTCTTTTGAATATCGGTAAAACCTAAAGTTTTCAATTCCTTAGCTAAAAATTCAGCTTTTTCAAAGACCTTTGGTCTTAATGATTCATCACCTGAAACAGCTGGAATTTCAACAGCATTAGCTAAACGGTCAATGAACTTTGGTTTCAAAGAATCAATAGTGCTGAAGACTTTTTGATATTCAGCTGGAAATGAAGTAGAAGACATATTTCTTTTTTCACTTAAACGAACGTTATTATTATTCCCCAATAATGGATTACTAACAGTTTTCTTTTCGCTTGGAATAACAGTGTTAGTCTTTGGAAGTCTCCTCAGAAACTTCAAATTCTTAAATAAAACTCTAGACATAATTGGAATGGCAATAGCACAGGTCACCCAACCAATCATGTTTGCTACGTTCCATTGTGTGAGTCAATCACCAACACATCGTCATTGTTCATTATTATTATTATTCTTGTTGGCTGCCAAGAAATGACGAATTATTGAAAATTTCATGAAAAAAAGTTCCGATGAGTTAATTTCGTGTTATTATTACTTCAAGAGGTATTTTTGCACTAACATGGTAACAAATGTATATTATATCTTGAATAATTGATAATTAATAATTAATATTAATAAACTATTAAAAATTGATTAAAAGTTTCACAACTTGAATGGTCAAATAAGCTTATTAGATTTATTATATTTTAATATTTTAAAGTAATAGTTATTTAGAAGCGCGGCGCTAACAGTTTTTCTGAAATTTGTAAATTTATTTAAATATTAAATAAGAATTAATTGAATAATAATCTCGAAATATCAAATCAAATCTTTAAAACAAAGATTATATATATCAAATATTTATAATTAGATTGTGCGTTAGTCAATTCCGATTGGAAAATATTACTGTGAATCAAAAAACCTGGTATGAACTCGATATGAAATGATCAAATTTATTAATAAAATTTCATTACTTCGAAAACCTTTAATTTTCAATCGACAGACAACTAGATCCCTTTTTATAGAAAAATCTCCTTCTGTTAGAGATGTTTTAGCTAGTTCACCAGAGTATGATGTTGTCGTGATTGGAGGTGGCCATGCAGGTTGTGAAGCAGCTACTGGCGCTGCAAGAACTGGTTCAAATACTTTATTGATTACTCCAAATCTTGAAAAGATTGGTACATGTTCTTGTAATCCCTCGATGGGCGGTGTAGGAAAAGGTACATTGTTGAGAGAAGTAGATGCCTTAGACGGTGTTGCTGCAAGAGCAACAGATTTAGCAGGTGTACAGTTTAAAATGTTGAATAGAAGTAAAGGTGCCGCCGTATGGGGACCTAGAGCACAAATTGATAGAAAACTTTATTTAAAAGAAATGCAAAATTTAATTAAAAATTATGAAAACTTATCCCTATTAGATGCATCAGTTAAGGATATTATTGTTGAAAATAAAAAAGATATAGATAATAATAATAATAGTTCAAAATATTTATTAAAAGGTGTAATATTAAATGATGGCACCATTATTAATGCTAAATCAATAGTTCTATCCACTGGTACTTTCTTAAGTGGTGAATTGCATATTGGTACTAAATCATATCCAGCTGGTAGAATTAATGATCCTCCTACTTATGGAATTAGTGAAACATTAAATGACTTAGGTTTCAAATTAGGAAGATTGAAGACTGGTACTCCAGCAAGATTAAATGGTAAAACTATAGATTTCTCTAATTTATTAGAACATTTTGGTGATGATCCACCAATTCCAATGAGTTTGATCAATAATTCAGTTGCTATTAAAGATCAGATTATTTGTTATGGTACAAGAACAACATCTGAATTGCATGATTTTCTTTATAAAAATTTACATCGTTCAATTCATATTAAAGAAACTGTAAAAGGTCCTAGATATTGTCCATCAATTGAAGCTAAAATAATGAGATTCCCATCAAAGACATCACATAGAATTTGGCTTGAACCAGAAGGTTTAGATACTGATATTATTTATCCCAATGGTATTTCAAATTCAATGCCTGAAGACGTACAAATTCAAATGTTAAGAATGGTGCCAGGTTTGGAGAATGTACAAATGTTACAGCCAGCTTATGGGATTGAATATGATTTTGTCGATCCAAGACATTTACAGAAAACTTTGGAAACAAAAATTGTAGATAATTTATATTTTGCCGGTCAAATAAATGGTACAACGGGCTATGAAGAAGCCTGTGCTCAAGGTTGTATTGCAGGGATAAATGCAGGATTAAAACTTAAAAATAAACCAGCATTGGATATTTCAAGATCGAATTCATATATTGGTGTTCTAATAGATGATTTGATAACAAAAGGCATTGAAGAACCATATAGAATGTTTACTTCAAGATCAGAGTTCAGAATAAGTGTTCGAGCAGATAATGCAGATTTTAGATTAACAGAGATGGGTAAGAAATTAGGAATAATTAGTATCGACAGATGGTCAAAATATTTAGAAATAAAATCCCTTTATGATACTATTCATGAGAAATTAATAAATACAAAAATGAGTGGTAGGAATTGGAGAAATGCTTTGGATATGAAAATAAGTGATTCATCAGAACCAAAATCTGCTTGGGACCTACTTTCATTTCAGAATGTTGATCTAAAAACACTTACTGAAGCAGTGTCTGGATTAGACTCATTATTAATAAACATTCCAATTCATGTCCAAATGAAACTTGAAATACAAGGAAAATACGATCCTTATGTTACAAAACAAAAACAATATATTAAGGCTTTTCAATCAGATGAGCAAATTCTATTACCCTTAAATTACGATTATAGTACAATACAATGTCTATCATCTGAATGCAAAGCTATATTAAATAAAGTAAAACCAGAAACTATTGGGCAAGCTAGAAGATTGCAAGGAATTACACCAGTTGCTATTTTTGAATTATATAAAATTTCAAAAATGGTCAAATCTAACTTCGTATGAACATTTTAGTTAGTTGAATCACAGGATTCATATTTCTTCGTTAATTATTGTTCTTAAGAAATGAAGACATTTGTAAATAACTTATAAAGTATATATATTCTATATCAAAAGTTAATAATATTATTATTCTTAAATCAAATATGTGACTTAATTTATGGGTGATGTCTATATATCAATTTATATATAAGTTGTTTATAATCTAAACAAATCTATAGGAGGTTAAGATGAGGAGATAAGTTGATTTAATTTCATTTGAAGATCATCTGAAAGTTGGGAGGCAACGCCAGAAAATAGAGCATTATTAGATGTTATGTTGAAGTTTTTTAAAGACCTGGCAACAAAATTGTTAATACCGTTGATTGCATCAATATCTGGGATTGGATCGAATGGTTTTGATGAGATACTTATTAGCTTACTGTAAGTAGAACCAAATGTAGCTATCTCTTCGATTGTATCTAAATCAATTTGATCATTTTTCAAATTTGTAATATTTTGGGAGGTAGTGGTAATGATAATTTTCTCTAGGGCAACTGGCATTAAAGCGGCATACTTGGTAGAAAATAATTGAGAGTTAGTAATAAACTTTACAATACCAGCCAATGCTAGCTTACGATCAAGAAGGTTACCTAATGTTGGTAGTGTATTGATAATAAAATTTGACCATATTTGAGTAAAGATACCATCCTGAACATCATCGATAAATTGGATAACAAAGTCTGCACCAAGTTTTATAGATAAAATACCGACGAAAACTGTTAGTTTCTTGACATATTTTTCAGTTTTTGAGCTTTGTAAACGTTGCAATAATAAAACTGCAATTTGTTTCAAAAATGCTCTTAATGTTTCGACTGGAACAGAAGTCATAATAACTTCTAATAATTCGAACCCATGGATATCATATGATTTTGATGCGATTAATCTTTGGAATACACCCAAAACTGGTGTAAAATCTGAATATATTTGATAGTTTGCTTTAACAATAGCACTCAACAATCTTGTAACAGCTGGGATATTACCTTTTAATTCCCAAACAGTTGGTGATAATATTGGTTGAGATAATTGTTGAACACTTGGTGGAACAGAATTAATCTTTTCAATGGCAAAAGCTACAATTTGTAAAACGTATGGTGTAAACTCTTGGATGTCTTCTGATAATATGTGTAAAAATGTTGGCATAACCGAATCTAAAAATGATATGATATTTTCAGGTGATGTATATTTAACTATAGCACCAATGGATTCGAATGTATAATGAGAGAATCTTGGATTTGATGGATTTGTAGCCATGAGAGACACTATGCTAATTAGATGTGATAAAAGTTCTGAAAACATTGGTTGAATAGAATCTTCTGCGGTTTGTAAAACTCTGAATACTGCTTTCATCAAAAATTCATTTTCAGCTAGCTTTTCAGGGGAGCTATTTTGTTTCATTATAAGTTTGAAAAAGTTTGTCAATAAAATGTTAGAACTATTTGATAAATCACTCTTATTAAAGATCAATGTTGAGGATGAAACACCTTCTCTTATGGATAAAATTCTTTCAATTGTTATAGCTGAATAAGTGTATAAGACGAATTCATCTGATTCTAAGAAGCTTGCTAAAATTGGTAAAATTTCAATTAATTGAGCTTTATTTAACTGATTTCTAAAAGTGTAGATATATTTAATAGCATCAACTTTTAATATTGGGTGAACCACAGAACCTGTCAAATCTTGATAAATGTGGTTTGTGAAAAAATCTAATATATTGACTAGTTTGTTTGTGTTTGTAACACCAATTGAAGTCAAATTACCATTCATTGCCAAAGAAGAGAATAAATAAGTACATAAATCTTTATATTTCCAATTTGATTGTTGGTTCATTGAATATTGTTTAAAATTATCTTCAATATGTTTTAATAAAATATTTGTAGTCAAATTTTCATTTTTTATTTTTAATTCGTTTAAGAAATTTGTAGAAGATTTTCTTCTTGTATCATAATCAGAATTTTCTAAATCTCTACGAATATATTCAATTGGATCATCTTCAAATAATTCAATATCTGAATCACGTAAAATAACATTTGGTAAAATTACTTTAACCATTATATCATTCATTGTATCATTTGAATTAAAGAATTCAAAAAATTTTGGAATACGAATAATTGCTGTTAAAAAATTTAAAGATTTTGCTACTAAAATATCATTCTTTGGTTGAGTTGAAATTTTAGTTAAAAGTTGCCAAGTAACTTGAATAAAGTCATTAATCATTGGATCAAATATATCTTCATATCTTGTAGTATATAATTGTACGACTTCTTGAATGGAAGACTTAACTTTAATTAAGATTGAAATATCATCATCTTCATTTGGATCATCAACCAATGGATTTTCATATGATAAATATTTATGTAAGATACCCATACCATCTTTAATATTATCTTCAAAAAATTCTGGAATATCTTGACAGTTAAAATCATAATATAATTTAATTAATAATAATAAAATATCAAATAATAAAGTTAAATTATCTTTTGTTTCAATAGTATTATCATTTTTAATATTTGAAATTTTTTCATCAACATTTTTCAATAAATTTAAGAATGGAACAGAGAAAGCATCTAAAACGATTTTAATTTCAAGGAATAATTCATCTGATCTAAATAAAGGTCTCCATTTTTTAAAAATTGAATGTGATACTAATAAAATTGATTTTGTTTGATTCATATTTTCAATAGATAATTTAGATACTAAATCATTAATTAAATTTTGCCAATTATGTGGGAAATCAGAATCGGCAATAATTGATATGGATTCACCTATTTGAATCTGTAATTGTTGTTCAGGTAAAGATATCATTAAAGAGATAATTTCTTGTTTAATAATATTAATATTTGATTGTGCTAATAAATGATTACCATTTTCATCAATCCAATTTACTTTTAAGAAATTTTTCAAAAAAATCGATGCAGCTAATCTAATTGATAATGGTAAACTGCTCAATGATATTATTCTAAACAAATTTAGAATAAAATTGTCATTTTTAGATTCAACTGAACGTAATTGTTGTTCTGCATTTTTCCCTTTAATTGGATCAATAGTATCGGCAAAAAGGTTGATTAAAGTTTGCAAATCAGACATTTTTTTCTTGTCATATGAAGATAATATACCAGTTGATATATTATTAGACGGAGTTAGTGTATGCTGTAGATTCAAAATCCAAGAACTAGAATTAAATCTATCAATATACTTAATTTTAAGATGGATTCTTTTTTTATATATTTTATTTCACTTTTTATTTTTTTTCAAGCATCTCATCGTTATTGGATATCATTATTTACGAGGCGGTTAAATTTTGTTACTTAGCAAGTATTAAAAGATTACACTAGAATGATTTGAAATTAGGGAATTGAATAGTATATCAATCAAATTGTAATAAGAATAATAGTTTATTAATTGTAAAATAACTTAATAAATATCTAATCATTGTTATCGTCACGTGATATTCGATATTAATAAAAATAATTCTTTTAAAATATTTTCAAAACCCCAAATAATATAATCTATATATTCCTTCTAATAATCAATTAAACATTAAATAATATATATATTAATGATTAATCTATTTGAATATTTAATTAGTTAAATAATAGTATTAAAATAAAAAAAATAGTGTCTTCACGTGACTCCCACTCTATAGGGGCTGAAATTTTGTATCGTATTTTGTTGCCCAATGAAATTTCAATTTTTAAAAGTTAAATAATTTAATGATTGAATAAGTTTAAAAATTGTTTTATTAAGATGATTTAATTAATTGTACATTAGATAGTTAAATTGTCGTTTATCAATCAATTCGATTTAAATTATTCTGGTTTAGGATTCAATTGCTCCCAATTTTTTTCCCTTACAATAAGAAAATTCAATTTTTTTTTTTTATTTAATACCTTAATTGCAATACCATTAGGTTTTTTCTACAAACACCCATAATATAATATCAATCACCCACTCTATTCAAATAATGTCCTCCACTCAAGGTGCTTCTTACAATGAACAACTTCTAGAATCTGCTAGAAGAAATAATATAGACCTTTTAGAAAATATTATTAAATCAAATTCTTCTACTGAATTCGTTACATTATTAAATAACTCAAGAGATGCTTTTGGTAATACTCCATTGCATTTATGTGCCAGAAATGGTTCTTGGGACGTTTTAGATAAAATATTAGATCAAGATGGTGAAATTGAAATTGATCCAATTAATATTACCGATGGTGATACACCTTTACATTGTGCCGTTAGATTAGCTATGGAAGATGCTGATGATGGTACTTTCATATCTAAAAATTTAATAGCTGTAGGTGCTGATCCAAGAATTAAGAATAAAATGCATCAAAAACCAATCGATTTAATTCATGGTAACAATTTAATGGATTTAATCGATACTTTACAAGGTGCCGAATTAGCTGCAGCTACAGGTGCTCAAGCTGCTGCCGCCGCTGGTGAAGCTGATGAAGATGGTGAAATCGTCGAAGAAGATGATTAAATGTCGTCATCTTTCTTTTCCTTCTCTTGCTATTCGTCCGCATTACGAAATTTTAGGATATAATAGACAAATAATATAATATATGTATAGATCGATATATATATATATTAATATTACTCAAAATCAATCATATAATTAATACGTATATATCTATATATATATTTATATATGTAACTTTTTTTTCAATGTACTAATTTTTAAATCCCCCATCGATTCATTTTGATTCTTCAAGAGAGATCACAAAGCAATCAATCATTGAATAAATCATTACTGTTATTATTATTAATTTGACCTTTATTCAATCAATTGACATTAATTTTTCAGCAACTGCTAATTTCCGGGTTTCGATGCCCGAGAGCTCCGAATATTCTGCGTATAAAAAATAACCTTTAATATTAAAGGTCTATACAACCATCATCAAATTTAAACTAACTAGAATATATCAGTACTTCATAGTAGAGCCTGCTTCTTTCTGTGTTCAAATATTGTAACTTTACAGTGGTTAAAGGAACAAACTATTAATATAATCCAAAGTGTCACGTTTCAGCAATCTTTACAATCTTTACTTAAAACCCTTAATCAAATTCACTTCTTCAAAAAAATCTTCGAATATTAATAAGGTAAAAGATTACGTCAATTTAAATTCAGATAGTATTTTAATTCAAAAAGATAACAATAAGAAAATGATCCCAACTGTATCAAAAGCTGCTAAACAATATATTCCACTAATCAAATTTCTAGGTCCAGATTTAAAAGTCGATGGTACACATACTATAGGCCCACATCCTATGGCATTGAACGGTATATCGCCAAATTCTCCAGATTGTGTATCTGTAAAGGATTTCCTAGCTAAGCAACTTCCATTTAAAGTCGTTCAATACCAATCAGCTGCGATTAAGACTCCATCAGGTAATAAATCATCTGCAACTAATGTGAATCAATTAGATTCTATCTCACAATTGCCCGCTTGGTTGAAATTTAAAGATATTTCTCCAAATGAGATAGATATTATTAACGGAGGTGGTGTCGTGTAAAAAAATATAGTATTAAACCTTCTTTTTTTATTTATTGTTTCCATATTCTTATACAATTATATTTTTTTCAATCTTATAAATATTCCCTTTATTTTATTATTTATTCAGCCAATATATATTATTTTTATCCCCAATCATAGCACAATAAATTTTCTATTATCTCTAATTGCATGTTTGTCAATAAATTACTCTCTCTATACTGTACAAAAAAATCTGTTAAATCATATTTCTCACATATAAATTGTGATAATAATTGGTTAAATCCTAATTCATCTAATATATTTACATTAAATAATATATCTCCATTTAATTCGTCAGCGGCTGCAAATTTAATAATATTGTGAATACAATAACAAATTGTTTGCTTCTCATTGTTGTTAATAAATATCGTTTCAATATTTGAATAATTTAAATATACCCTAACTTTCCAAAATAGTTCATTATCAAATTGTTCAGTAACATCAGAGTATTTAATTAGAATAAATATTTTCTTAAAATTCTGAAGTAATTGTAATATATCTTTCAAATAAAATAAATTATTTGTTGAATCATCAACCTGAAAAAATTTCTCAATATCAATAATTTTTAAGCAAGTGAAGGGCTCTAAAATAAAATCACAATTGATATTATCTAAAAATTTAACTTCCTCTATTTGGTGATCAAATTTATTTCTTAAATAATATATTGTTGATTGATTGATTTGTAAATTATTTGAATTTGTCAAAATTACATTTTTCTCTATTTCTAAAGGCTTTAAATAATCTAAAAGAGTAGTCGATATATCATTTATAGTGATAGAAGTTTTATTATTTTCTAAAGATGTATCATCTCCATTTTTTTTATTTTTGATTGTTTTTGGTAAAGAATTTCTTTTTATATTATCATCTAATACTGAAAGAAGTAAACTATGCTGCTGCTTTTTAGTATTATTTACCTTATTTCTACTATCCGTAGGTGACGCTGCTTTCTTTTGAGCATTTTCTAATTTTTGTTTCTGTTCTATTATTAATGATGTGAATTGATCATCTAAAAAAATACTAGAATACCTATTTTTATTACCTATATCAAAAGTATTCTTGTCTTCGAGCAATTCACTTGTATCTTGAAAAACTCTCTTTTGAGGGATCGTTGAATAATTAATACTTTCAGTCGACTGAGAAGAATATTCAATAGGTTCATCTTTTTTTGTTTTTATATTTTCTGACTCATTTTTATTTGTATGATGGATTTTACTTAAACCAGTTCTTAACATTCTAAAATTTTGGGTTTCTAAATCAATAATTTCTAATTTTGAATATTCAATAAATTGAAAATTAATATCTAAATTAATAAAAAAATTATCAAAATTAATATTGTTACCAATTGAATTCAACTGTTCAAGTTTAGATAATAATTTTAAATGATTTATTTTATCAAATGGTTTCCATTCCAAATTTTTTAAAATATCTTTTGGGATTTTCCAAATTTTAAATAAGGATTTTTTAGTTAATAATTTTTTCTTATTACATTTAATATAATTTGATGTCTCAAATTTTTTTACCTTTTTTTTAAAAATATTAAGCTTACTAAATTTGGGATCAAAAGTTTTATCAAATAGGATGTCTAATGAAATCATATTTATAGATTCTGAAGAATTTAATTCCCATTCCTTTAAGGAATAATTATCAAAGTGAGATTTTATACTTCCTGAATTTATATGATTATGATTTGAATAAATAAGTGGAATTTTAAAGTTTTCAATTGAAGAGGTATTACATGACAAAAACTTCAAATCAGAATTAGAAAAAATTTCAGATTCAATATCATTTTTATTGACTTCCACTTTCAGGTCTTTCTCTAGTATTTGGTTATATTCATTTTCTAAAGTACTTGTCATTTCTTTGAACAGAATAATTGGGATTCTCTTTTTAGATTCTATTGGTTTTTGAATCTCCATCAAATATCTACTATAAGGATCAGTTTTTAAATGGTTGATTTCAATACTCGGAAATGAAATATTGGTAATTTTTTTAAAATTATCTTGACTACATTCTTTTAAAATATTAATGACTTTTTTATCAATTTTCAATTTTTCCTTAAGAATGGAAGTCTTAGTGATATCATTTGTTATTCTTGGATTTGAAGTGTTATTAAACTGTCTAAATTTAAATAAATCTTTTTTGTCTATCTCTTTGCTATCATTATAAGGAAGGGGTATTATTATATCAATGAAGTATTTATTACGTACCAAATTATGAAAATGTGTAAGTTCTTCACTAGGTAAAAACTTAGAAGTACAGTTTTTTCGAGTAGCAATATATTTCAGTACTTTTTGGATTTGTTTATTAAGAACCAATTGGACTTTAAAATCTTTTTCCTTCTTTCTTTTGAATTGAGAAAATGCTGGATCTTCCATTGATTCAGGAGTATTAGTTACTTCCCAATCCTCAAAATGCCACGACATTGTTTCTCTTGTCTCTCTTAACGTAGTAATAGAAAGGAGCTTAATTACAGTTAGGTGGAAATACTGAATATCTTTTAGAATTTTTTATTAAAAGATGTTTATGATTTTATTTATTATTTTTACATCTTAGCCGCCTTTATCGTAAATCTTCTTCTTTTTAAAAATATTATTGAAAAACATCTGAAATCAACAAAATATAAAAGATTTCAAGAAATTAATAAACATTATAAAATCAGGTAAAAAGATGATGAATATTAGGTAGTTAGTATCAATTAAACTAAAAAGTGAATAAAATACAATATAACCTATAGATAATACAACAAGAAATAAATTTTGGGTCTCTAAAGCTGAACATTTTCTTTTCTTTCCCACTCTTTTTTTGTCATCTTACCTGCTTCGCAACAAAAAGAGTTAGCTACAAATTATTACAGCAATTGCAATGGTAACCACAATCAACCCAATATCTTCATAAAGTGTTTATAATCTCGAATGCTATTCTTCTTCAAGAATTCTCGATGCTTCTATAATGACGTATTGTGCCCGATGCCTGATAGAAAACGAAGTGAAAAAAAATCGATTATTAATTAATCAACTGAAAGGGCTTTTCAAAATGGTTTAACTTTTAAACAACTGGTGATACAGAGCCTAATTATATCTGGTATTTTGTTCTAGGAGTCTATAATAACACCATTGCATAAACCACAATAGAAATGTCAGCTATCTCTGACAGTGAAGTAGAGACAGATATCATCTCTAGAAGTCTTTACGGTATTGTTGATATTGGCTCAAACGGTATTAAATTCAGTATATCCTCGAAGGCACCACATCATGCAAGAATTGTTCCGTGTGTCTTTAAGGATAAGCTTGGAGTATCTCTGTTTGGGGCACAATACCCCCATAAATCAATGGAACAAGTTCCTATTCCCGAACTTGTTATAAAGGAAGTCTGTTTGGCTATGAGAAGATTCAAGTTGATCTGTGAGGATTTTGGTGTCCCAGAAGAAAGTGTACAAGTTATTGGTACTCAAACTATAAGAGAAGCATTGAATAAAGATGAATTTATTGATGCAGTTTATAAATCAACTGGTTGGAATGTCCAAGTTTTAAATTTAGAAGAAGAGGGGACTATTGAAGCATACAGTGTTATATCTTCTTCTGCTACTTTAAATGGTTTCTTAATCGATATGGGCGTCTATAGTTGTATTTTATCTTGGATTAGATCTGTTGATGGTGAAGCTACAATTTCTTCGACTCCTGTTTCATTACCTTATGGTTCAGGTATATTAGCGAAAAGATTACATAATGAAGATCGTATGCAATTATTCTTAGAGATTAAACATGCATTTAAAGAAGCCTTTGCTAAAATTGAAATTCCACAAGATATGATTGATGTTGCTTCAATTAATGGTGGCTTTAATTTATTCACATCAGGTGGTGGTTTAAGATGTTTAGGTCATTTACTATTATCACAATTACATGATTATCCAATTCAAACAATCCTTAACGGTTTTTCTTGTTCTTTTGAAGAATTTTCTTCTGTTTGTGATTATCTATTTTTAAAAAATAGATTACCTGGTGTAAAACAGACAAAAATCTTTAAAGTTTCTGAAAGAAGAGCAAAACAATTACCTGCAACAGGTTTATTAATGAGTGCTGCTTCTGAAGCTTTCCCAAAAATAAAATCTGTTCATTTTGTAGATGCAGGTATCAGAGAAGGTTTATTTTATCAAGATTTACCAAAACAAATTCGTTGCCAAGATCCCTTAATAATCGCTTCAAAACCATACGCACCACTTTTGTCTGAAAAATATTTAGATCTCTTGAGATCAGCATTACCCGAAAATGATGTTCCTTCAATGGTTTATAATCGAATAGCACCTGCATTATGTAATCTTGCCTTTGTTTATGCATCATACCCAAAAGAACTTCAACCAACAGCATCTCTACATGTTGCTACTAGTGGTATCATATCAGGTTGTCATGGTTTATCACATAGAGTTAGGGCAATGATAGGTATTGCATTATGTAATAGATGGGGTGGAGATATCCCAGATGCTGAACAATCATATATGAAAGCATTAGAAGAAATTGTTCTCCGTGATGGTAATAAGAATCAAAGAAGAAGAATCATATTTTGGAGTAAATTTATTGGTACTTTAATGTTCGTTATATGTGGTGTTCATCCAGGAGGTAATATTAGAGATGGATATTTGAATTTTAAAACAAGAGAAATCGCTGATCCAAATTCTGAAGAGAATAAATTATCAAAACTTTCAATTGATGAAACATTATCTAATCCATATACCAACGAATCTATAAGAGGTTCACACCCAGGCTCCAGATCATATCAAGTAATTGTACAAATAGGAAAGGATGATCTAAAAACTACAGCTTCAGTAAGAGCTAGAATCATTACACTCCAAAAGAAAATTAGACGTCTCTCGAAGGGAAGTCTTGATAAAGCATTTGTTGAAGTGCAATTTTCTGATGACTACTAATACACCTACTAACATAACTATATAACTTGTAATAATATTAATGTACATACCCCTATCTATTAATTTACATATCCACTAATAATTCTTTTATTTTATAGAATTTTTTTTAACACTTTTTTTCTTTCAATTTAATACAAAAAATACCTACATAATTGGTATCATTTTATACCTAATAAAAAACATTTCAATGCTAGTTGATGTTACTACTATCAATAAGTACTATTGGCAAGAATTGTTCGATAAATGACAATGTTTTAATGGTTTCTGTCTTATAATAAATTCTGGTGATACCCGGGTAACCCGCGTCTAAGTCCGTCTTCTTAGAATTAACAATTTTTCAAATTCTTAGTTTAAAGATCTTTGCCACCTTAAAAGCAACATTAGTATAGCAAAAAGACAAAGCAACTCACATTACAGCAAGACCAATAGAAATACAAGTCTGAAGTATCTTGTATTTAGAATACAGAACCTCAATTGACTGTTTGAAATCAAAAAGAAAATACACATTAATATATATGTTATGTCTTCCTTAAGTGATTTAGTTAAAAGTTTAAGTGCAGTCTACGAAAAAAAGGATGCTGATGCGTGCAAGAAATTATTAGGTCCTATTAAAATTGAACTTATAAAGAACAATTTATTGATTCCAAACCTATCCAATACAAATGAAACATATTTAAACGATTTGAACATCGCTAAACACATTCTAGAGATTGGTGCTTTAGTTAGTATTGATACTTTAAGTTTCGAAGAATTTGAAAATTATTTTTCACAATTAAGACCATATTATTTTAGTGGTGTCAATTTAATATCAGAATCTCAAGATAAATCTAAATTAATAAGTTTAAATTTATTAATACTTTTATCAAATGGTGATATAACAAAATTTCATTCTGAATTAGAATATTTAAGTAAACATATCTCTAATCTCGAGGAAGATCAATTATATTCATATCCAATTAAATTAGAAAAATGGTTAATGGAAGGTTCTTATCAAAAAGCTTGGAATTTAATTGAATCTGGTTCTAAAATTTTAGAATTTTCTATTTTTACAGAAACGTTAAAAAATGCAATTAGAGAAGAAATAGCACAAAACACAGAATTAGGTTATTCTGAATTACCATTAACTAATATTAAAGCTTTATTATTTTTTGAAAGTGAAAAAGAAGTTGAAAGTTTTGCATTAGAAAGAGGTTGGAAAATATCAAATGGTACTGTTACATTTGGTGATGAAGAATTTGTTGAACAAGTTAATACTAAATCAACTACTATTGAAAAAGGTTTAGATTATGCTATTAATCTTGAAAATATTGTATAAAACACCACAAAATATTTTCGTAGAATTCTTTTATTACTTTTTTTTTTACAGTCTATACGCATACTATATATATATATATATAAAAGAATGGTAAAAAAAATATGGATATATATATTATCTACTATTAACACTACTACTTTTATAATAATATTTCATAACATTAATAATACAAATTAATCAATTTTAAAAAATTAAAAAGAACTTCTTTTCTTTCTTTTTATTACTATTTAAGTTTTACTTTATAAAGATATTTTGTTTTAAATTTTTTAAAAAGAAATTTCATTATTTATCATTAAACGCTATGTAAAAAAACATATACTAAATTTTATTTTATTTTTTTGTTGTTGTTGTCTTTATATATAATTACACCTAAGCACCGATGATACCAACAGTCTTACCAGCCTTAATTCTCTTTTCAGCTAAAGCGGCAATAACAGCGGCACCAGCACCAGAACCATCTTCAGCTTGAACAATAGCTAATGGCATCTTCTTTGGATCAGTTTCTTTCCAACCATAGATATCTCTCAAACCATTAGCGGCGGCTTCTGGGAAACCTGGGTATAATTTATAAACGGAACCATCAGCGGCAATATGACCCTTTTCATAACCCATCTTTTGACAGATAGCAGCAATACCACAGACAGATAATCTGGCAGATCTGATACCGATAGCTTCAGCT
Organism: Yueomyces sinensis; assembly: GCA_030581855.1. Classification (NCBI taxonomy): domain Eukaryota; kingdom Fungi; phylum Ascomycota; class Saccharomycetes; order Saccharomycetales; family Saccharomycetaceae; genus Yueomyces; species Yueomyces sinensis. Next base: position 366,189 of record JAKTVU010000002.1, read on the forward strand.
AATTTTCTGATTAATTTTCTTTCTGGAGAGGTAGTCTTAATACCGAAATCTTTTTCAAAGATTTCAGAAGTATTTTCTAAGTTTTCAAATGGATCATCAACAACTCTAGATGGATAAGAAGTATCCATAATATATGGAACTTTAATCTTAGTTACATCTTGATCCTTAAAGATGAAACCTTGTTCATGTAAATCGACTAAAGCTAATCTCATCAATTCACCTAAGTAATAACCAGAAGACATTTTTTCGAAAGCTTGTTGACCTGGTCTTGGTGATTGTTCATCAACCATAACATCATATTTAGTTCTTGGTAAAGCAACATGTTCATTATCGAAAGAACCATATTCACAGTTAATAGCCATTGGAGACTCTGGTGGAATATCAGAAGCTAATTTACCTTCTAATTTTGGAATATTCTTAACGGTATCGAAATAAGCACCGTTAACACCAGTACCGAAGATAACACCCATCTTACATTCTGGATCAGAATATAATGAAGCGACTAAAGTACCAGTAGTATCATTAATTAAAGCAACAACTTCAACAGGTAATTTCTTTTTAGATAATTGTTCACCTAACATTTTAACAACATCATGACCTTCAACACCTGGAATATCGAAACCTTTAGTCCATCTTTGTAAGATACCTTCATTAATCTTATTTTGAGAAGCTGGATAAGAAAAAGTGAAACCTAATGGCAAAGTTTCTTTAACACCATTTGGGAATTGTTCTTTTAAGAAAGATTCAATACATTCAGCTAAAAATGCGAATAAATGATCAGCATGTTTAGTAGTTCTTAAATGATCAGGTAATTTATATTTAGATTGAGTAGTATCAAAAGTATGATCACCAGCTAATTTAATTAAAGCAACTCTAAAATTAGTACCACCCATATCAATAGCTAAATATTCACCTGATTCTTTACCAGTTGGGAATTCCATAACCCAACCTGGAATCATTGGAATATTACCACCTTTTTTAGATAAACCTTTATCCAATTCAGAGATAAAATGTTTAACGACAGCCTTTAATTTTTCTGGTGTAGCAGTAAAAATAGTCTCTAAACCACGAATTTGTTCAATTAATTCTGGTGGAACATCAACCATAGAACCTTTTCTCACAGGTGGCTTCTTTGGACCTAAATGAACCATAATGAATGAAAATTTAAAAGTAAAAGTGGAATGCTAAATATAATATAAAGGAAAACTAAAAAAGACTTGAAAGTTGTCTGTATTTGTTTTTCTTTGTTTGGTTTTTTTTTATTAATTCCAAATTTAATTTAGAAATAAGAGTAATATAATTTTTCATTTCAGAGAATACCATACCTTTTATATATGAATTTTTCCAATGAATTCCAACTCTTTAATGGGTCAAACACCAGTCATAATACCGTCTAACGTTTACAACATCACCCTATTCACTTTACTGGCTTTGTTAGAGATCTGGCGCCAGATCACTGCGAACAATAGCAGCAAATTAGCCCCTCGCTAATGCACTCTATTTTTACTGCAAAGGGAATCACTCAGTCCGCTTGTTTCTTCTTTCTCTGGGGAAATTGCCGCAAATAGTCTCCTTAACCCCGCACAGTCCCCTCTCGGCGTTTACAGCACCCAATCTAGTATCTCCGTGTGAACGCCAATAATAAAATATCACCATTAAAAGTTGCTATCATGCAATAAGGATTAATAGATGCGGGGAGAAAGCTATTGAAAAGAATATTAAATCCGGGGTGGTGTAATGTGAGTAATCATCCGATACTATTGTTTGTTGTTTTCGATTAATCATTGGAATATACCCCGCTTTTAAAATATTTCGTATTATGGTATTTCATAATAAGCAATAATAATAACAAGGCACTCTATTCTATGCTGGTATTATTTAAATCGGAATATTCAAATATTCCGAACGTGTGTGTTTTGTTGGTTTTATTGGATTTCTTTTTAATACAAAATCTCTAAGAAATAATATTTTTTGTAAATATAATATATATATTTTTATATTAAAAAATTATTATTATTTTTTTCTTGCTTTTTTTTTTATTATTTATTACTACTATACTTTTTTCTTTTCTTCTATCATATTTTTTCAAATATTTCTATTATTCCACTATATACTACTAATAATAATCCACCACCTGGCCCATATCTACTAATTATTGGTATTAATCCCTTATAAATACCTCTAATACCTTCAATTCTATATAATGAATATACTGATGGTAATGTCCAATTTCTTTGTACAGTTAAATTATGTGTACTTTGTATTCTTGTCTTAATTACATCAAATGGTACACTTAATAAACAACTTAAACATCCAGCTATTGTACCTGCTATAAAATCATTTCTTCTATTATCTAATTTATTATTATTTTTATTATTTATTGATAAAATGTTTTTTTTAATACCATATATTAATCCAAAATAACTTGCATTCCATATTGAATTTCTCCATATTGTCGCTTCTAATCCTTTATATAATGAAAATATACCTTCTTTTTTAATTGTTTGATAAACACAATCTCTTGGTCCTTTATATATTGTTCCTTTATCTTGTAATCGAATTTTAACAAGTTCAAATGGAACAACTATTGTAGATTCTACTAATCCTGCCATTGTACCAGATAATATTGTAATCATTCCATCAACATTATTTGTATTTAAAATATTTTTAAAAATACTTTGAAATTTATCATTACACGCAAATTTAGTCGCACGTTTAGGTACTTCCATTAATAATGGTGAACTCATACCTTTATAAAGTGATATAAAACCTTCTTGTTTAACAATTTGTTTCATACAATTAAACATACTTGTATATTCTTGAGTATTTACCGTAGATGTGACGAATTTCTTATTATTAACTTGTAATTGAAATCTAGTTTTAACAACATCTAATGGATACATTGCTAAGATTTCTAACATTCCTGCACCTGCACCAGCGATAAAATGATGTAGAAATGGTATAGTTTTGACTTCTTTATTCGTCATTGTATAAGACTATTTTTTTACTTTCTTTTTCTTTCAATTTAAAAATATTATTCTGATAAAATGAAAATATCAAATCCAATAAGATATTAATTTTTTTTTAAATATATTTTGTATTTATAATAACACTCATCAGCAAAATACTGCTCTTTCGACAGCTTTTTTACTGTCTTTTTTCATTTTGTCTTATACTAAAACAGTAATATTTAAGTCATTTCAATCTGACTCAATATACACTCTCACAGAGTTTCCCGTACCTGTTATAGAAAAAAAAATTGAATCTCTCATGAACGCCAATAATTGAGAAGAAATTTTTTTTTATTTTGATGCAATTAAAAGAAAATTTCTCCTTTCTTCGATGTTTCTGTGAGTTTATTTTAGTTATTGATCAATGGGATATCTATCTTATGAATAGGAGGTAGCATCATTCAATTGACATGTTGACAACAACGAAAATTTTTTCACTTACCAATATTGATATTATAATTCTGTATTTCTAAACTTGACTCATTCTTTTCTTTTTTTCTTTCTTTCTATATAAATGAAATAAAAATAGCCTTATTATTATACTTTTACATCTTTTTTTGAAAGTATTATATTTTTGAAATTTTTTTTATTTCTGTAAAATCAATATAGCTAAACATTAACTTCTTGGCTAACGTTAAACAGGATGCTAAAGAAATTTATTGTAAGAGGTATTCATTCAACTTCAGCTGCATTGACAGTTCCTTTTCAAAAAGATTCAGTATTAAAAAATGCTATTTCTTTAAAAGGTCCCAAATATTCTTGGACAAAAGAAGAGATTAAAGAAATTTATGATACCCCATTACTAGAATTAATCTATTCTGCTCAAATCCAGCATAGAAGATATCATGATCCTACTAAAATTCAATTATGTTCTTTATTGAATATTAAAACTGGTGGTTGTAGTGAAGATTGCAAATATTGCCCTCAATCAACTTCAAATAATACTGGGTTAAAAGCTGGGAAGTTAGTTACTGTTGAAGAAGTTGAAGCTGCTGCAAAAGAAGCAAAATTGAATGGTGCAACTAGATTTTGTATGGGCGCTGCATGGAGAGATATGGCAGGAAGAAAAAGTGCATTAAAAAGAATCTCTGAAATGATCGCAAAGGTAAATGAATTAGGTTTAGAATCATGTGTAACTCTAGGTATGATTAATAAAGAACAGATCAATCAATTAAATGATGCTGGATTAACTGCTTATAATCATAATATCGATACATCTAGAGAACATTACAAAAATATCATATCTACTAGAACATATGATGATCGTTTAGAAACTATTAAAAATGTTCAAGAATCTGGTATTAATGTATGTACCGGTGGTATCCTTGGTTTAGGTGAAACTCATGAAGATCATGTTAGCTTTCTGTATACTCTTTCAAATATCACTCCACATCCTGAATCAGTACCTATTAATAGATTAGTACCTGTTGCAGGCACTGCTATTGTTGAAGAGTTAAAGAAACCAGGTTCTAAAAAACTTGAATTTGAAGAAATAATTAGAACCATGGCAACAGCTAGAATATTAATGCCTAGAAGTATTATCAAACTTGCCGCAGGTCGTTATACTATGAAAGAATATGAACAATTTTTATGTTTCATGGCTGGTTGCAATAGTATTTTTACTGGTAAAAAAATGTTAACTACCAATTGTAACGATTGGAATGATGATAAGAGAATGTTACAAAAATGGGGACTTGAACCAATGAAGGCTTTCCAAAAACCAGCACTATTAGCCTAAACAAAAAATAGGAAGGCATTATTATTTTTTTCCTTTTAGCTATAGTTTTTCTCAATATATTTATTTACTTTTTTTTCTTCTTTGATATTTTTCAAAGATAAAACCGTATAACTATCAAATCAGTATTATTTAAAGAATGTTACTCTCTGTTTAATTTTAAATATGCTATTTTAACTTGTCAACCATCTTTTAGATATTATTTTGAGTGTATCTACTAATTATTTCTGAATTTTAGTGATTATTGAAAAATATCTTAACATACGAGCATTTTTTATTTCAACATTGAACTTTCAGAATACGATGCAAATATATTAGTAGGTGTATTATACCAATCGAAATCCAAATGTTTTGTATCTTTGACATGATTCTCAAAAAATAATGAGATTTTCTATACTTATTCATGTATTCATTTTAGACATAAGTACTCTCATCTATTAATACTTATAGCGACAGTTACTACTTAAACCTCAAATTTCAAACTAACTTGTTTGATTATCTGAAAAATGTATAATTAGAATGCTTTCAAGTATATGCATTGTTCTTGTATTTTTCAATGAATCCCCCCTCTATACCTTAAAAAACTTTGAATTTTTTAGTCTTTTACCCTTCTACACTTCGCTAAATTTTTAAAAAAATACTTAGACAAAATTTTAAAAAAATGCCTAAGACTAAAGTAAGCATTAATTTAAAAGTTTAAAAAAAAAAAATAGTTAAAGACAAAGAGGAGGCTTTTGATTATTAAAAAAAAGCGTTATTTTTTTTGGATTTTTTGAATATACAATACATTATTTAAATATATAAAAAATATTACATGAAAAAAAGTTAGAATGTTTATTCTTTATCCCAACCCATTTTAATTGCTTCTTCATAAGTTGGATAATCAGTGTAACCTTTATCAGTCATAGCATAAAAGGTTGGTCTATCATATGCATTTAATGGTAAACCTTTTTCCAGACGATCTGGTAAATCTGGGTTTGAGATGAAATATCTACCATAACCTAATAAAGTATTTTCATCCTTTAAGAATTCCTTTGCGATTTCTGGGTGGATAGATAAATTACCAGTTCTAACGAAGATACCTTTCCAGATGGAGAAAGCGAAATCATTATTACCTTCATTATAAGCACCAACACCTTCATCGACAAAGACATCAGAGACTCTTGGTTCGAATAAATGTAAGAAAGCTAAACGTTTACCTTGTTTAGCTCTTAATTCTAATTGACCGATAACATAAGCGTAATGAGCTAATAGAGTTGGATCATAACCACCGGACATACCACCATAAGTATTATAAGGAGCTAATCTAATAGCAGTTTTTTCAGGACCAATGGCATCAACAATAGCATCAACAACTTCTAACATGAAACGAGCTCTATTTTCAATTGAACCACCATATTCATCAGTTCTGTGATTAGAAACTGGATCTAAAAATTGATTTAATAAGTAACTGTTAGCAGCATGGATTTCAACACCATCACCACCAGCTTCGATAACATTTTTAGCAGCTTTAACATATTCTTTAATATATTGTTTAATTTCATCTTTAGTAATACCATGTTGTTGAATACCGACTTTTTCAGCTTTTGCTTTAACTTCATCATCCATCCATAAATTATCACTAGCAGAATCATAACGTAAACCATCACGAGCCATTGATTCAGGGAAAGCTTGTCTACCTAAATTCCACATTTGAACCCAAACGAATGATTTATTTTCATGAATTTTATCAAAAATTTTTTTCCATTCAACCATTTGTTCATCAGAATAAATACCTGGAGCATTATCATAACCACCAGCTTGTTCAGAGATGAAAGCAGCTTCAGTGATAATCATAGTACCTGGTCTTTTAGAACGTTGATCATAATATTCAACAGACCAATCTCTATTTGGGATATGACCAGGTGAATGAGCTCTCATTCTAGTTAATGGTGGTAAAACAACACGATGCTGAACTAAAGTATTACCGACTTTAATTGGTTTAAATAAATTTGTATCTTTTAAAGCTACTGGTTTAAAATCTTTTTTGAAAGGCATTGTTAGTTTGAGTGTGTAATTTGTTTTTGTTTGTTATTTATTTTATATTGTATAAGAGATACATAATGAAGAGATATGCATTATTTAGTTTATTGAAATATATTATCTTATTTATATTAATTAAAAATATTTTTGAATTATGGAATGTAGTTGATCTTTCATTGTTTTTAATATGTTTTTATTAATAATATTAATTATTATAAATACGGGATAAGACACGGAAATCCGTGCTTTATAATAAATACTTCGAGAAAAATTAAGAATTAAAACAACGGATTTCTGTGCGAACATCTCTATATATACAGAGAAAGAGATATGTGTGTGTTAATAATATATATAGAGAGATGTGGATATCTTTATTACAAATATGATTATTAATATGATTGATAATCCATAATACAATTAATAATATATAATATGATTGATAATATAATACAATTGATTAACACTAATTAATAAAGCATATATAGATGTATTACAATTAATTTATAATCAACATATATGCATGCACTATAACAATATACAGTATAATTGATTTATAATCAAGATATATGTATATGCTATGATGATATATAACACAATTAATAATATAATTGATAATATAATTAATTTATAATTAAGATATATATATATAATAAATAATACAATTAATTAATAATTATGATATATGTATATACTATGACAATATAAAATAATTAATAAAGCAGAGATAGTGTATTACTGAATAAGAATAGACAAGTAAACAATGCAAATCTGATATATTGTTTCATATATAATTGAAAGATAAACCCAACAATATATATAACAATGAATAGAGATCGATCCAACAATATATCTAACAATGAATAGAGAAAGATATCTAACAATAAATAGAGATCAGTTCAACAATTAACATTAAATAGTAGAGACATATCTGCCAATTAATATATCAATGCATCAAATATTATAAATATGAATAATAATATGTTACGGAGATAATACGACCGGAACAGGAGACCCGGAGATTGCACACACACGCCACAACGAATATATTACTTACAATATATGAATTGGCTAGCGACTACTGACCGTTATTTGTATTAATTTGAGATTGAACGATATTAGTACACTATATAAAAGAGAGAAAGAGATGATAAAATTACTTTAATAAGGAATATGTCTGTGAAACGGCGAACATCACACACAAGGGAGAGAGAATAAAACTTTGAGTGAAAAATAAATTAACATTAAAATAAAATATTTGTAGGCAGGCAACCGAAAAGAGGAATCGAGAACTAAAAAAACAAAAAAAAGTTTTTCTTGTCATGATTTGTAATATCACACGATCATGCGATTCTTAGTACTAGGTAGACTTCACATATTCAAGAACACTGACGTCGCGTACACGGTTTGCCCCGGAAGCAGCAACGAGAGACAGCCGGACAGGATAAGGAGGGTGAAATCTCTCTTATCTACTGTGACTTCTAACACAATTTTCGGCCAAGCTCTCCTTTATCGCTGATGCACGAGAAAATAACCAAGCCCAGCACTGAGTGGCAAAAAAACTGAATTTTCGTCGAAGGAAATAACGCAAAATAATATTGAACTTAATAAATTAAAAATAACTTTCCGCGGGGATCTGTAGTGGGTGGGTGTATCGTTTCTTTTTGAATTCCCTATTCTTCAAGGTGACCCTTGCTTGACTGCTGCTGTCTCTTAGTCAACCCACTTCTCTTTTATTTTCAACTTTGTTTTCTTTATAAAAACGCTAACACTTTTGAGGTTCTTCAAATCATCAAAAAAAATTTTTCATTCCTTGTTTTTAAACACTGTTTTTTTTGTTTCTTTCTTTGTTATTATCACATATATCATCACTACAAACTATTAAACTGAATATTAGAACAACAACAAACAAATTTTTTCTTTTTTATAACAAATTTTTCAAATAGAATCTATATCCTTTATTCTTTTATTTCTCCAAATTTTTTTCAACAAAACAAACGTAAGTTTCTTCAAACTTATTCTTTTTATTACTAAAAAATAAATAAAGAAAACTTATACAATTCTATTAACTATTAGTTGTACTAATTTCTTTTTATTCATATTACTACAACTCTTATCGTCTTTTTTTTTCTACATTATTTTACCTCTTTAAGGCGAACTTTTAAAAAAAACACTTACAAAATATTATTATAAGATAATCTAATATAATATCTTATTACACAAATTCCAAAAATATTATTATTATAAAATAGTTTAATATAATATCTTATTACACAATACAAATTTTTTTACCCATATTATATTCACTCAATTTAAACTATCTTTTTTTATTCAGTTATTATCTATTATTTTTTTTCTCTTTTTTCTTCTTTTAATTAATTATGTCAAATTATTTTAATTTAATCTGGTCATTTTTATTTATAAATTTAGTTAAATCTGCTGTTACAAATGAAGTAGATTTAATTAATTTAGATAATACTAATAATATTAAATTAGATAATAGTAATATTATTAATGATAATATCGATAATAAATTATTCAATGATATCGATGATAATTTTAAAACAAATGCCTTAAATAAAAGACAATTAGGTGTTTGGACTGTTACTTGGGATGAGAATTATAGTTTATTCGTTGGTTATTCTGATGCTTTTGTTACTGTAGGTGTTAGTTATGTACCATCCCCAACTTCAACAAGTTATATTTATACTCCTTGGTCAACAGATTTTCAATCAACTTTATCTTCTTGGTCAAGTTTAGGTGCAATAACTGATATTTGGGGTGATAGATTACCAATGACTTGGTATTATTCAATCGCTACACCTGGTTTTAATGTTAATTCTACTTCTTTTTCTAATAATATATTCACTCCTACTTTAACTACTTATACTACCAGACAAACTACTGTCTTTTATGGTACTCATTGGGGTTTGACCGAAACTATCTTTGGTGTTTATACTCCACCAACTTGGACTTATTTTACTCAAACTAGTTATTGGACAGGCCATTATAGATACACTTCTAGTACTTTCACTACACAACAAACTTTAACAATCTCACCTTATACTTTTCAACTTTTATTTACTGTGATCGATTATTATGTTAATGTACCTTACAGAACTTCGATTTTAAGAACTTTTAGTCAGTGGCAACAAACTTTAACTTCTACTTATTCAACTAATATTATTACTTCAATGGGTGCTGATTTGGTTGAAACCACGGATATAACTTATTTAATTGGTATACCAATGACTACTTTAACTCTTTTTAGTACGGTCGAAATTCCATTTACCTTTACAAGTACTTTATATTCTGAAAGTACGACACTTACTGGTTGGGATGGTTATCCAACTTATGAAATTATTATCTTTATTGGTACTCCTGCTCCTATTAATTATATTACTTTCTATACATCATGGTCTGGAACTTTCATATCTACTTATTCTACTACTACGGCAATTAGTAGGTCGGACGCTGGTTATATCGTAATTGAATCTACAGTCGTTGCATATTTCGTAGAAACTCCAAGAAATGTTGTAAGTTTAGTAACTACTTCCTTTAAAGGGTGGGCATCACCTTATACTGATACTTACGCCACAAGCATATTCCAAACTATGGGTACCGATAATTTATTAACTATCGAAACTATCTATTATGTTGATATACCTGCACTTCTTTCTACGACAACTACAACCTGGCCAAATACTTATACTTCAACTTTATCAACACAATTTACAAGCTTTATTAATTCCGAACATGTTTCTATCGATGAATATATTATTGTAATCGCTGTTCCAAGTCCAACTCCATCTAAAAGTAGTTCTTCATTTATTTCTACAACTTCTTCACATATGACAACAACAATTAAGACTAGTTCTAAAATCACTACTACTGCTCATACTATAACTTCTTCCCATATAACGACAACAATTAAGACTAGTTCTAAAGTTACTACTACTGCTCGTACTATAACTTCTTCACATATAACAACAACAATTAAGACTAGCTCTAAAATTACTACTACTGCTCGTACTATAACTTCTTCCCATATTAAACCAACAACTGAAACTAGTAACAAAATTGATGATAATGATTCATCTGGTAAAGACAGTGCTACAACAGCTGAAATTAAATCTACAACTACTACAACTACAAGTGAATGGACTCAAACTTTTACTGGTACCGCAACTTCATATTGGACAAATATTAATGTTGATGGCACATCCTATTCTGAATTAATCTATGTTGTTGCAACCCCTCCTTGGTTTGCTAATTATTTTGTTGATTATTGGTCCAGTTGTAGTATTAGTCTTTCAACAATGACTTTGGGCACGACAATTGATCACTATGGGTACCCTTTTACACTTTTTATTATTAATGCTATCATTCCTTCCTCCGGAGTAATTTGTGAGACGATGACATCTCCTTGGACTGGCTGTGAGACATCATCTATGGCTTCGGAATTTACTGTGACTAGTTTAAGCAATACGATAGCCACAACTTTGTATTATGTTTGGACACCGGCCACCATATGTGAAATATCGTCAAGCCATGAATCTGACGTACATTCAACACAAACCAAAGCTTCTTTATCAGAACGCACTACAACCACGAAGTATAGTGTATGGTCGAGAAGTGACTCTACTTTTGCCACGTCCTACTGGACTGTTATGACTGACAATACTGCCACCTACTCAGAACTTATTTATGTTGTTGGGATTCCTGAAACATTGATTGTCGACTGGCGTCAGCTGTGGGGTAGTTGTTCTATTTCTTCATATACACGTAATGGAGGTATTATATCAGATGATTTTAGTAGTGAATACACCCTTCTCAATGCACATACTCTCTATCCTTCACCAGGCATTTCATGTTCCGATGTTACGATGATGTGGACTGGTTGCTCCAAGATTACGACGACTGGTGCCTATACAGTTATCATTGACGACTGGGGTATTGACGACACTGTTTACGTTAAATTTGTCGAAGTTCCTGTTACCGATTGCCCTGCATCAAGCATTGTGTCGAATATTGGTTCCTCCTTCCTTTCAAGCACCACATCTTCTACGGGATCAAATATTCCGTCTTCCTCTTCCCCAAACTCCCTTACTCAGGCAGCAACCTCAAATTCAGATCACACCACTGGTTCCGACGGTAAGCCATCAACTGGTACTACCACCTACCCAGTTTCCAAGACTTCTTCTGGCTCCAACTCTGGCGTCTACACCACCACCATCACCTCTGGTACTCACACCGAAGTCGATGTTGTCTCCACTTACTCCACCACTGGTTCCGACGGTAAGCCATCTACTGGTACTACCACCTACCCAGTCTCCAAGACTTCTTCTGGCTCCAACTCTGGCGTCTACACCACCACCATCACCTCTGGTACTCACACCGAAGTCGATGTTGTCTCCACTTACTCCACCACTGGTTCCGACGGTAAGCCATCTACTGGTACTACCACCTACCCAGTCTCCAAGACTTCTTCCGGCTCCAACTCTGGCGTCTACACCACCACCATCACCTCTGGTACTCACACCGAAGTCGATGTTGTCTCCACTTACTCC